>OY856412.1:490317156-490862156 GCA_963693085.1 Alisma plantago-aquatica | reverse complement strand
TAGACGACATAGCATACATTAGTATTCATAAAGTCTACAACATACTTTCAATGAATACACTATCATAACCCTTACCTGGTTATGATCAATCTCATATAAGAACCTGCATAGTCAATTCAACTGACAATAATAACATTTTATTCCCAGATCATGAATTTATAAGGCAGAAATGACGTTCCAGTTCAAGGGTTGTACCTTTACTAAGGTTAGGTTCCCTCATTAGTATCAATTAGGTTTATTCAACCCTTTTCATTATAATTAGGAACAATAATTTCTCACTTCATACTTTAATTATAAAGATTCATGCTTAAAAGCATAACCTGGAATTAGGGTTTATTGTACATTTCATCACATCATCCTCAATTAGGGTTTACTATTCATTTAACATGTCATTACCCTAAAATTAGGGTTTACTATTCACTTCATAGTGAATGGAGCTCATAGCATCACCATGTATGAAATTATCATCATTGATGCCTTCAAATTAGGTTAAGATTCATCAATTATCATAATTAGGGTTTTCATGATCTCACATAGGTGGATCATACCCTAATCATGCACATTCACATACATTGAAGGTACTTTACTTGAATTTCAACCATAAATGGAACCTTCTCTCTCCTCTTACTAATAGATGGAAATTACGTTACTCTAGATTAGGTTAGGTCAAGTCAACTTTGATTAACATAAGCCAAATCACCACCATTAGGGTTATTAGGGTTTGATTGATCAAGGATTGTTGTCTACTTGGCCCCTTCAAGGGTACATTGGTAAAGTACACCATTGAATCAGAACATGGGTCAATTATCAATCATTTATCCCCTTAATGTCTTTAGGTACCATTAGGGTTTGGATTAGACAACCATTGGACCAATTAAGCCTTCACGTTACTAAGCAATCATAGCCCTAAAAGTCCCCAAACGGTTTCACACCTTAACTTCCAAACGGTTTTGAAACTGTTTAGAAGCGTTGACCGTTTAACCACGTTGACCTTCAAGACCGCATGACACTCAAGACCGTTTGCCCTTAAACATTCTTGAGACCGTTTGATTAGAGTTGACTTTGAAATCGTTTGAACAAAATCACCTTGAAACCGTTTGAATCTAAACGACCTTGAAACCGTTTGGTTCCAAACGGTCTTGTGACCGTTTGGTCCCAAACGGTCTTGAGACCGTTTGCCCATAAACGGTCTTGAGATTGTTTGGTCCAAATGGCTCAAAACCGCATGGACCTCAAAGGTTCATCAAAGCTTGTAATCGATTAGGGTTTTCTATGTTGAAGCCCTCAATTGGCCACATCCTTGTTAATCACTTATCAATTGAGATAATTAGGGTTATACTTAACCAATTGGATACTCAATTGACCCTCAATTGATAGCCAATTAGTGTTGAAACTAATTGAATTAGGGTTTGTAATCAATTAACCATCAACATTGATAATCATGAGTCTAATTGAAGTTGAACCCATCAATTGACACTCAATTGGGCCCCAACTTGGCCCAAATGGTCTTGAGATCATTTGGACACCTCCAAGCGGTCTTGAGACCATTTGCCCAAAGTTTCATCAAAATCTAAGTCCATTTGTTATGGGTTGAACCCTAATTAAGTTGCAAATCAGCACTTTTAATCAATTCAACAACCTATTGTGATTGGACCCTCAATTGATCAAACTACCTCAACCCTAGACCTCCAAATGGTCTGGGGTGACCACCAAACCGTCTTGAGACCATTTGAGTGAACTCCAAATGGTCTTGAGACCGTTTGAGCCACTCAACCCAAAGTTCAACAAAATTGGTCCTTAAATTTAGCAATTGAACCCGATTAGGGTTTAGAGGGTTGAAGTGCCTTCAACTTGTGATTGGTTTGCAATTAGATTATGATTCTTTGTAAATGATTAATTCAATATATGTACAGCAGACCTCTAAAAGGTCTTCACTTGGTCAAATTTTCCAAACGGTCTTGAGACCGTTTGATTCTAAACGGTCTTGCAAGACCGCATGAAATCAAACGGTCTTGAGATCGTTTGATTTCAAATGGTTTGCAAACCGTTTAGACCAAATGGTCCAAGGTCGTTTGGTAAAGTTACCTAGGAAATCACGCCCATCTTCTTCAACCTCATAACAGGTCGGTTTCTTCGTGCTTTTGCTTGCAATAAAGAAAGGAAGATAGGGAGGAAGAAGAACAAGCTAGTATATGCAAGAAAGAAGAAGTGCTTAACAAAGTAAAAGGTTTAGAATTATAAAACCCGCCTCAAAGGTCGTCCCTAGAGCTCCAAGCTCCCAAGATTTCAAGACTTTAATGGCGTCTTGAGCTCCACAGGTCAGACAAAGGTGTTTCTCCAAGAAAAGGTTGGGGAAAGTCGGCTAGAATAAGAAAGCTAAGTAAGAAAGCCATGAAACCAACCTTGTAACCAACTTCTTCCATGAATTCGAGCAAGGTGATGGTCTCTTCTTACCTTAGAACAAGTTGGTCATCTCCTTTAGCTCCAGAGATCTGCCTTAGTTGGTCTAGCAAGATGATAAGTGGAGGAGAAGGAATGATAAGTGAAGGAGAAGGAAAACGGTTGTTGGTTTGTAAAGGAGAAGATGACTATATACCTTAGAGGTATATTTCAAGACAAAACTAACTTATTCCTTTATTCTCATCTAGGTCCCTCCTTTACTTCTTAGCACATTTCTCCTTATACTAGTTTAGCAAAGCTCCTTCAAAACTCAAGATCTAAGGGTAAAGAAAGCCAACATGAAAACTAAGGTGCACATATATAAGGGTCTCCTTACTTAAAACTCGGTGATTTTACTACAAAGGTTATTCTTTTTATCTGATTATTTAATTGAATTTCCCCCTTCATCATTTTCCTCTAAATGATGTCAAGAGTCACAAAAGATACTCTATAAGGTGTATTTTACAAGTTGCACCCCACATTTTGGGTAAATTGCACTTTATTGCAAAATTTGGGTTTTAAGCCCAAAGATTCCTCCGCAAGATGCATCGTGATGCCCAAGCTTGGAGAATCCATTATGCTTCATCATATTCACTCACATGATGTCTTATTATCAAAGGAACATATTAATATGTGCAATTTGCAAGTTAACCCTTCTAATTGGGTAATTTGCACATAGGTCCCTTTATTACAAAATAATACTACAACATTGTTTAAAAAAGGACAGAAATGGAAATGTGTGTTCCTCAGGAACTTAATTACAGACCAGGAGATAATCACAAGCATCTAATTACATAATTAAGCAAAACACCTAGGGTTAACTTATAACCCAGGTCAGGGATGTTACAAATTATCCACCCCTTATAAGTATTTTGTCCCCAAAATCGACAAAACATATTAAGAGAAAAGAGTAGGGTATTTCCTTCTCATCTCTTCCTCTAGTTCCCAAGTGGCTTCTTCGACACCACGGTGATTCCAGAGGACTTTCACAAGACTTATATCTTTCTTCTTTAGCTTTTTAATTCTGTTATCAAAGATTGACACTAGTCCTTCCTCATAAGTTATATCATCATTCAATTCTACCTCCATAGGTTGTAGAACTGACTCGGTATCAGGGTGACATTTCCTCAGCATAGAAATGTGGAACACAGGATGTAACTTCTGCAACTCTGGTGGCAACTCTAGTTTATAGGCTACCTTTCCAACCCGTTCAATGATTGGATAAGGTCCCATAAATCTAGGAGCTAACTTTCCTTTTCTTCCAAACCTCAGAACTCCCTTCCAAGGCGAGACTTTGAGATACACTCTGTCTCCAACCTGGAACTCTAAGGGTCTACGACGTCTATCGGCATATGACTTCTTCCTATCCTATGCAGTCTTAATCTGTTGTTGAATTACTTTGATCTTCTCAGTAGTCTGTTGCACAAGATCAGGACCTAACAGCTGATATTCACCGGTTTCATACCAACATACAGGTGATCTGCAATGTCTACCATACAAGGCTTTGTAAGGTGCCATGTCAATGCTATGTTGATAGCTATTGTTATAGGCAAACTCTATCAAGCTCAGGTGTGGATCCCAACTCCCGGTAAATTGTAGAACACATGCTCTCAACAAGTCCTCCAAGGTTTGTATAGTCCTTTCCGACTGTCCATCAGTCTGTGGATGAAAGGTTGTACTAAACCTTAACTGGGTGCCTAAAGCTCTCTGTAGTCGTTCCCAAAAATGACTCATGAACTGGGGACCTCTGTCTGATACTATGGTAAATGGAACTCCGTGCAGTCACACTATCTCCTGAACATACAACTGTGCTAACTTCTCAGCAGAATAGGTTGTCTTGACAGGTAAAAAGTGTGATGTCTTTGTCAACCTATCAACAATTACCCAGATGGAATCATGTCCTTTGCTTGTCCTGGGTAGGCCAACAACAAAGTCCATGGTCACATGATCCCACTTCAATTGTGGTATGGGTAAAGGTTGCATTGTTCCTGCAGGCTTCTAGTGTTCATCCTTAACTTGCTGACACACAGGACACCTCAGAACAAACTCAGCAACATCCTTCTTCATCCCAGGCCACCAATACATATCTTTTAAGTTTCGATACATCTTGGTGCTTCCTAGATGCATAGCATACATTGAAGAATGAGCTTCTTCCAGGACTAACTTTCTCAAGTTATCCACATCCGGTACTATCATCCTACCATGATAACATGCCACATGGTCATCTGAGTCATGGAAACCATCTCGTTTCTCATCACCATACTCTGACCTGGTCTGCTGAACTGCAGCATCCACTTGTTGTGCCTCTTTAATCTTCTCTCTTAGGGTAGGTTTAATGTGCATCTCAGCCAACAACCCGACTAACAATGAAACCTTCAACTGTACATTGTCTTGCCTTAAGGAGATAAGCATATCTCTTCTAGGGCATACTAAAGAGTTTAGTTGTGCCCTATCAGAGGATGGTGTTGCTGATTTCCTACTCAGAGTATCTGCAACTACATTGGCCTTCCCTGGATGGTAATCAATTGTACAATCGTAGTCCTTGATTAACTCCATCCAGCGACGTTGCCTCATGTTAAGTTCATGCTGAGAGAAGATATACTTAAGATTCTTGTGATCAGTGAAAATCTGGAATGTCTCTCCGTAGAGATAATGTCTCCAGATTTTCAAGGCATGAACCATGGTAGCTAACTCTAGGTCATGTGTCGGATAATTCTCCTCGTGTTGTTGAGAAGCAAAAGAAATCACTTGTTTATCCTGCATCAACACACATCCGAGTCCATTCTTGGAGGCATCACAGAAAACTACATATCCCTTGCCTTGCTCAGGTAGCTCAAGCACAGGTGCACTTGTCAACCTCTCCTTCAACAGCTGAAAAGACTGCTGACACTTATCACTCCAGACAAAAGGAGCGTCTTTCCGAGTCAACTTGGTCAAGGGTAGGGCTATAGAACTGAAGTTCTTAATGAACCTTCGGTAATAGCCAGCCAACCCTAAGAAACTACATATCTCTGTCGGTGTCTTCGGCTGTTCCCACTGTAGAAAAGATTACACCTTTTTAGGGTTAACACGAATACCCGAAGAAGATATCACATGTCCAAGAAAAGACACCTCCGGCAACCAAAACTCACACTTACTGAACTTCGCGTATAGCTTATGTTCTCTTAGCAAGGTCAAAGCCTAACGAAGATGTTGTTCATGATGTTGAGAACCTCTACTATAGATCAGAATGTCATCTATGAAGACAACAACACACTGATTGAGGAAAGGTCAAAAGATTCTATTCATGAGTTCCATAAATGCAGTTGATGCATTAGTTAGTCCAAACGACATAACTGTGAACTCATAGTGACCATACCTCGTCCTGAAGGAAGACTTGGGTATGTCATTGTCCTTAATATGAAGTTGATGATATCCCGACCTCAAGTCTATCTTCGAGAAGATGGTTGCACCACGCAACTGGTCAAAGAGATCATCAATCCTTGGCAGAGGGTACTTATTCTTTATTTTTACTTTATTTAATTGTATGTAATCAATGCACAACCGCATTGATCCGTCTTTCTTTTTTAAAAAATAGGACCGAAGCACCCCAGGGTGAAGTGCTCGGTCGGATGAAACCCTTTTCAAGCAACTCTTGAAGCTGTTTCTTGAGTTCTGCCATCTCAGCAGGTGCCATCCTATACGGTGTTTGGGCTATGGGTTGTGTATTAGGGATCAAATTGATTTCAAAATCAATTTCTCGAGGCGGTGGTACACCTAGAAGTTCTTTAGGAAATACATCTTCGAATTCCCTGAATACAGGAACTTCAGCAGGGTTAGGACTCTCCATGGTAGTATCTACTACATGGGCTAAGAATGCACAACATCCTTGCCTCATCAGCTTCTCAGCAACCATAGCTGACACTAGACAGGTGGGTAGAATCTTTCTCTCTCCTTGAAAGATCCATGTGTCGCTTTCATCAGCAAACACAGCCTGCTTGGATTCACAATCCAAGACAACTCTATACCTTTCCAAGGTGTCCATCCCAAGGATTATATCAAATCCTCATATTTTAAATGGTATAAGGTCCACTTGAATGTGATGATCAGAAAAGAAGAGAATACAAGGAGAGCATACCTCCTGCAACACAGCAGACCCTCTCAATGGAGTCTCAAGCAGCAAGCTATCTGCCCTATGACTGACCGTCATATTGTAGTTACGAATCTCTCTTCGAGTGATAAAGGAGTGCATAGCACCCAGGTCGATCAAAACAGATACATCACAGGATGTAGACATATTAGAATATAACAGTTTCATCTGACCTGCCACAACCTGAGGGTTGATCACTGCATCTGGTGGGTTCATCGCATAGAACCTTGCTGTCGCCTGAGGTTGAGTTGGTGCTAACGATCCAGCTTGGGACGCTTGTCCACGTCCTCTAGCTGCTCCTTGAAATTGCCTCCTCTGAGATCCTTGCTGACTCTGTCTCTGCGGATGTGTCACACTGACAGGCCTAGCCCTACAGTCCTTCATCAGATGCCCTGCTTTCCCACAATTGTAGCAACTCTTGTCCAGTTGTTGTGGTCTGGGTGGTCCTGTGACCGACATCGATGTTGAACTGCGAGTCTCTTGTGGTGGTAGGCTCCGTCCTCTACCTCTACTCGGCGACCATTGTGTCTGAGCACTAGATCTGGGTGGTGGAGGTGTAGGTGCAGAGAATCTAGGCTTCTTGAAGTCTCTAGATGAATATCACTAGAACTGCGGATATCTCTTATGGGTTTGCCTCTTCTCAGCTACGGACCTTTCTATCCTTTGCACTGACTCAACGAAGGTAGCAAACCTCTCCCGGTTCTCTAGGGCAGATACGGGAGTAGTCAACGCAGCATTCAACCCCTTCTCGAACCTTCTGATCCTCTCTTCTTCTGTAGCAGCCATGTGCAGACAGAACTGTAGCAACTCCATGAACTTAGCTTCGTACTCGCTAATGTTCATCATGCCTTGCCTTAATCTCTCGAACTGAGAGATTTTCTCGTCCAGGAATGTCTTTGGGAAGTATCTGTTGACAAATTCCCAACAGAAGTCTTCCCACGAAACCTCCACTCCTGGCCTTTTCTGCTCTTCCATGGTCCACCAGTGACCAGCACTTCCTTTGAGAAGATAGACAGCGTGTCTAACCTTCTCAGCTTCGGGGATGTTCAAGATTCTGAAGGCTTTCTCCAACTCGGTTAACCACAGACCGGCATATGTGAGGTCAGCTGTCCCAAAGTATTCAGTCGCCCCGATTCTGCGAAGTCGCTCAAGCGTCTTAGTGATACCTTGTCCTTTAGGCTGGGCAGGTTCCCTAGGTGCAGGCATGGGCATTCTATCGGTGATGTGTGTCATGGCAGTCATAAACTGCCCGAACATAGTTTGAAGAGTTGGGTTTGCCATATCAGCTGGGTCAAACTGAGGTGGCAACACATGTGGCTCAGGTACAGGCTGCTCTAGCTCTAGGTTCCTTGCACCTTCTCGAGGTGCAGCGACGCTACTCTCGGCCACGTACTTTTCAAGTGGCACAGACATCCTTACTTATCTTCTTCTTCTGAGGAGCAGAAGACTCTTATTAGATATACTAGAAACACTAAAGATAGACTCGACATCCTAAGTCCTATGTCTCTGTAGACTCAGCGAACCTAGAGCTCTGATACCACTTAATTGTGGACTCCGATCTCCAAAACACGAGATAAACTTAGCGGAAGCAATCGATTAACAGCGGAATACGAAAAATCATTGAAAATTAAAACTTTTTGAGACAAGATCTTGAAATCATAAAACTTCTTTATAAGAAACAAGATAAACAGTTTACATCTCTGTTAAATCACTTCTTGAGTGATTATATATATACAACCAGATACAAAATCTCAAGATTGAAAACCAAAATCTCAGATCTACTAACACCAAGGACCTGAGAGTACAGAGACGACATAAGACTATCTAACTATATGACTGGACAGCCAGTATCTCCACCTGAGACTCATTGCTGCCCATGGTGTTGGTGTTGTTGTTGTTGATACTGTTCTCCCGTAGAATGGTCCCTTCGTCCTCGACGACCACCTAAAAAGTTAAATTCTATGGGGTGAGACCATTTTAAATAATTTTCCCAGTGAGAGTTATAACTCTCTGCCAGAAACTTTGTTATAACATGTAAAGAAAACATAAGAAAGATCATCTAAATTACTCAACAGTAGATTGGGTTCTAAGTAAAGCAACTTTATATAAGGAACATGAAGAACATGTATACTAACATAAACAATGTACATCAATCATTATGTCTCATAGTTCAATCCTAGCAAATATGCTACGTGGTTGTTTATGTTTTACAAATATTATTATGCCCTGCGGAGATGAGGTATACCGCTCATACTCCAACCAATCACTGGTAAGTCGCATCGGTATCATACTGGGTCATCAAAAGAGCCAGATTGTTATGACCTCATCTTCCTCAGTCAGAGTGAGCATCAACATGCAGGACATCTAGTGTCTCTACTACTATAGCTCACCAGGGTATTCTGGCACATCGCTATTAGAGTCACAGTGGTGTTCTGTACTCTCTTCACCATCGAAAGATCTCTTGTTTATCTCTCATTGATGTGGCGTTAAAGATTCCTCGGGTGATTAGTAATACATCATCCCGGCATAAACACATAGTGCAGGGTTAATAGATTAATATACATCTATATCAACTCCTACACTAGGACATAAGGATATTCACGTCCATATTCCCCCACATACTCAAAAGTATGTGATCCAGGAGTTCCCTTAGGAAAACCTATTTCACCATCATTTAACTTCTGACAATGATGGATCTATGATCAGGGCTCTACATGGTATGGTTATACTTGATTACTTAGGTACATTTCAGTATTCTTTTAGCATCAAACATGTTTCCAATCATTTAAGTGTAAAAGCATTGTTATAATAGAAGAATATTAAATGTATGAAGTTTAACTCACATCAGTAATCAAATGGATATCATCTCATCATAAGTCATCTAATCAGTCATGACCTTGATGTTACTCATGGCTCTTACAGCTCATTAACTGCATATGTTATCACTTAACCATAGACGACATAGCATACATTACTATTCATAAAGTCTACAACATACTTTCAATGAATACACTGTCATTTCCCTTACCTGGTTATGATCAATCTCTTATAAGAACCTGCATAGTCAATTCAACTGACAATAATAACATTTTATTCCCAGATCATCAATTTATAAGGCAGAAATGACGTTCCAGTTCAAGGGTTGTAACTTTATACCTTTACTAAGGTTAGGTTCCCTCATTAGTATCAATTAGGGTTTATTCAACCCTTTTCATTATAATTAGGAACAATAATTCCTCACTTCATACTTTAATTATAAAGATTCATACTTAAAAGCATAACCTGGAATTAGGGTTTATTGCACATTTCATCACATCATCCTCAATTAGGGTTTACTATTCATTTAACATGTCATTACCCTAAAATTAGGGTTTACTATTCACTTCATAGTGAATGGAGCTCATAGCATCACCATGTATGAAATTATCATCATTGATGCCTTCAAATTAGGTTAAGATTCATCAATTATCATAATTAGAGTTTTCATGATCTCACATAGGTGGATCATACCCTAATCATGCACATTCACATACATTGAAGGTACTTTACTTGAATTTCAACCATAAATGGAACCTCCTCTCTCCTCTTACTAATAGATGGTGATTACATTACTCTAGATTAGGTTAGGTCAAGTCAACTTTGATTAACATAAGCCAAATCACCACCATTAGGGTTATTAGGGTTTGATTGATCAAGGATTGTTGTCTACTTGGACCCTTCAAGGGTACATTGGTAAAGTACACCATTGAATCAGAACATGGGTCAATTATTAATCACTTAGCCCCTTAATGTCTTTAGGTACCATTTGGGTTTGGATTATACAACAATTGGACCAATTAAGCCTTCAAGTTACTAAGCAATCATAGCTCTAAAAGTCCCCAAACGGTTTCACACCTTAACCTCCAAACGGTTTTGAAACCATTTAGAAGCATTGACTGTTTGGCCACGTTGACCTTCAAGACTGCATGACACTGAAGACCGTTTTCCCTTAAACGGTCTTGAGACCGTTTGATTGCGTTGACCATTTGATCAGAGTTGACTTTGAAACCGTTTGAACAAAATCACCTTGAAACCGTTTGAATCTAAACGACCTTGAAACCGTTTGGTTCCAAACGGTCTTGAGACTGTTTGGTCCCAAACGGTCTTGAGACCGTTTTCCCCTAAACGGTCTTGAGACTGTTTGGTCCCAAACGGTCTTGAGACCATTTGGATTCAAACAGTCTTGAGACCGTTTGGTCCAAATGGCTCAAAATCGCATGGACCTCAAAGGTGCATCAAAGCTTGTAATGGATTAGGGTTTTCTATGTTGAAGCCCTCAATTGGCCACATCCTTGTTAATCACTTATCAATTGAGCTAATTAGGGTTATCCTTAACCAATTAGACACTCAATTGACCCTCAATTGATAGCCAATTAGGGTTGAAACCGATTGAATTAGGGTTTGTAATAAATTAACCATCAACATTGATAATCATGAGTCTAATTGAAGTTTAACCCATCAATTGACACTCAATTGGACCCCAACTTGGCCCAAACGGTCTTGAGATCATTTGGACACCCTCCAAACGGTCTTAAGACCATTTGCCCAAAGTTTCATCAAAATCTAAGTCCAATTGTTATGGGTTGAACCCTAATTAAGTTGCAAATCAGCACTTTTAATCAATTCAACAACCTATTGTGAGTGGACCCTCAATTGATCAAACTACCTCAACCCTAGACATCCAAACAGTCTTGGGTGACCACCAAATGGTCTTGAGACCGTTTGAGTGAAATCCAAACGGTCTTGAGACCGTTTGAGCCACTCAACCCAAAGTTCAACAAAATTGGTCCTTAAATTTAGCAATTGAACCTGATTAGGGTTTAGAGGGTTGAAGTGCCTACAACTTGTGATTGGTTTGCAATTATATTATGATTCTTTGTAAATGATTAATTCAATGTATGTACAGTAGACCTCTAAATGGTCTTCACTTGTTCAAATTTTCCAAATGGTCTTGAGACCGTTTGATTCTAAACGGTCTTGCAAGACCGCATGAAATCAAACGGTCTTGAGATCGTTTGATTTCAAACAGTTTGCAAACTGTTTAGACCAAATGGTCCAAGGTCATTTGGTAAACGTTACCTAGGAAATGACACATGTCTTCTTCAGCCTCAGAACATGTCGGTTTCTTTGTGATTTTGCTTGCAAGAAAGCAAGGAAGATAGGGAGGAAGAAGAACAAGCTAGTATATGCAAGAAAAAAGATGTGCTTAACAAAGTAAAAGGTTTAGAGTTATAAAACCCACCTCAAAGGTCATCCCTAGAGCTTCAAGCTCCCAAGATTTCAAGACTTTAATGGCGTCTTGAGATCCATAGGTCGGCCAAAGGTGTTTCTCTAAGAAAAGGTTGGGGAAAGTCGGCTAGAATAAGAAAGCTAACTAAGAAAGCCATGAAACCAACCTTGTAACCAACTTCTTCCATGAATTCGAGCAAGGTGATGGTCTCTTCTTACCTTAGAACAAGTTGGTCATCTCCTTTAGCTCCAGAGCTCTGCCTTAGTCGGTCTAGAAAGATGATAAGTGAAGGAGAAGGAAAACTGTTGTTGGTTTGTAAAGGAGAAGATGACTATATACCTTAGAGGTATATTTCAAGATGAAACTAACTTATTCCTTTATTCTCATCTAGGTCCCTCCTTTACTTATTATCACGTTTCTCCTTATCCTATTTTAGCAAAGCTCCTTCAAAACTCAAGATCTAAGGGTAAAGAAAGCCAACATGAAAACTAAGGTGCACATATATAAGGGTCTCCTTACTTAAAACTTGGTGATTTTACTACAAAGGTTATTCTTTTTATTTGATTATTTAATTGAAGTGCCCCCTTCATCATTTTCATCTAAATGATGTCAAGAGTCACAAAAGATACTCTAGAAGGTGTATTTTACAAGTTGCACCCCACATTTTGGGTAAATTGCACTTTATTCCAAAATTAGGGTTTAAGCCCAAAGATTCCTCCGCAAGCTGCATCTTGATGCCCAAGCTTGGAGAATCCATTATGCTTCATCATATTCACTCACATGATGTCTTATTATTAAAGGAACATCTTAATATGTGCAATTTGCATGTTAACCCTTCTAATTGGGTAATTTGCACATAGGTCCATGCATTACAAAATAATACTACAACATTGTTTAAAAAAGGACAGAAATGGAAATGTGTGTTGATCAGGAACTTAATTACAGACCAGGAGATAATCACAAGCGTCTAATTACATAATTAAGCAAAACACCTAGGGTTAACTTATAACCCAGGTCAGGGATGTTACAATGTTGTTGTGGGCATCTCATGCTCAGGCCTCCTTAAAACTATATAACTCGTCCCCGAGCATCTCCGGGACCCCTTTAGCTCTTTGCCTTCCTCAATTTGTCCGAGGAAAGCCCAGATGACAATCCCCTTCAGCTTGCCTCCTCCAAACTGCTCTGCTGCGGCATAGCACCTGCCCTGGGCCGTCCCGTCCTCCACATTTCCAGATCAACCCCTCTTTAAGATGTGCAAGGCCATGCTGAACCTTACTGGTCTTTCCTTGGGCTCCCAACACCTCGTCTCACTCCCCTCACCTCCTTCTCCTCTTCGGTCGGTGACCTCCTCAATGCACCTCGACGACGCACCGCTCTAAGGGGAGCCACACTGCGAGACCCTGCCGCCCAGATCTGGACCAACCTCACAAACATAAATCCAGCCTCAGATCAGAAATAGGAGCTTCATGTCGATCTCTTAAGCTCGTCAGAATCTACAGCAGAGCAACGAGCGGGTGGGCCCCGTTCGTGCTGACGGGATCCTCGCAGGCCAGTAAGGTAAATCCGCGTCAGCCTTCTTTTACCTACTTGTGCTCTCGGACGACCATTGGATCTGAGCATCCAACGGTCCACAATAATCATCTCTTCTATATTAATCACAGAAATTGATAAATGCCAGAAAATACCCTGATCTTAGGAAAATCACAGTAAATTGTAGGAATGTCAGAAAAATACAAATAAGGTGCCGAAATGTTCATAAAATGTGTAGAACAATATGAAAGCATAATATCAGCCTTTTGATGCATAAATATCGATTATACCATGTAATATGTAGAATTCTTAGTCTATGAGTAATAAATACCAAACGATGGACTGAAATTATGAGAATATGTCAGTAAATCAATATTCATGCTTATAATCAAGTGGATGTCAGTAATAATTATGTTGATATACGAAATCATGTAATTTGCTCTATAAGTCTAATTAGGGCTAATAATCCTAATAAAATGCAATAAATACATACGTGCTCAATAAATCATGGAAACTACAAAATGCCCTCATATAAGTGATTATAAGATGATACGTAACTCTGAGATCAGTTTAATATATGGAATTAATGGTAACATGATAATGACTCTTCATCTGATATAAAACCCTAATTTTCTAAATGAATATGATCTAGGGTTAATATGTACACGTAATCGTATGTAATCAATTAATCAGATTATTGATCATAATCTGGAATATAACATCAGTAACATCAATCTTAGATAACAAGAAGAGATAGACAAGAAATAATAATGAGAATATCCTAATGAGATAAGATAAACCCTAATGAACATGACTAGGGTTAAGGTGATGAGAATCTAATGGTGATATGTAATCTTATCTTAATCAGGGTTTGACCAAAGATGTAGTTGACATGAGGAATATGATGATTAGGTTTGTTCTTGATCAAGGTACACCATTACCTCTTACTTGGCTTATTATACAATATTCTTGTGGTATATGTGTAGTAAAATACTTGGCATATGATATTGGATGAAATGATTGTTCTTGTATGATATGTTGCATGATTTTACATACTTATTTCTATGCACACATGAAACATAATATATATGTTCCATTGTATCTAAGCACTTCAACTCTTTGGTAGTCAAGTGCTGATAATAAAGTACTTCAACTCTTTGGTAGTCAAGTACTTGAAAGTGATCCAACTCTGTGGTAGTCTGATCACATTATGAAATGATCCAACTCTTTGGTAGTCGATCATAAGGCCTTAATGCATTCAACCTTTGGCAGTCAATGCATGGATGATATAATGGAAATGTGCTTAAAATATGTGTTCTCTTTTGCTAATGAATATCTTTGTAAAAGTATACACTTTTCTTATATTCTTCTGTCACTGCCAAGTATTAGTTTTATCTTATTGCCAAGATATGATGAGAGGTAAATAAAAGACACGTAAGCGTACTCAGTACAATATTCTTGAATATTGTGTTGACGTGTACCACATGTAATCTTTTGTTTAGGATGTCGTTATGCTCTTGAAGATCCAGGATAGTTGAGTGTTGTGTGGCGAGATGATGTACAGGTGGACCTGTTGTCTTAAGATCATGTAGTGTAGTGGTAGTACATGTATATGTATAGTTTGTTTTTCAATATGTAATATCAAATGTTGTAACAATTCATGTTGTGATTATATGTTGAATGGTGAACATGTGTGTATGGTTTTCTTATTGTTCATGTACATGTGCTACTGTGTTTCCTTCTGACTTCCTTTGATTTTCTTCTTCTTAGCCTAGTGTGTGGTGTTTAAATTGGGATTCTCACTGAGGTGAGGGTTTCAATTTGGACGTTACACATTAGATTAAGTTTTAGAAAATTTGGGGAGGTCACATGTGGTATTAGAGCATGAACAATAGCAAAGCCTGACATTTTCTCATTATGCAACTCAAACTAAAGAAAACCTTGAACTTAATAATCCTTAGGGTTAGATTAGTCATCTTTTAGAGACTATATCTGACCTAGCCTCTAAGTTAGCACCTAGATGTCTGATAACTAGGTCTAGACTAGTACTTGTGGTATAGAAAGTCCTTAGAATTCGTTCTTTCCTTATAGTGCAGTGGTATGGGACGTTGCATTATTTGGAAATGACGTGCATCAAGGGAAGAGAAACCCTAGACATATGGTGCTCATTGTCTAGAGTATCTACACTAGTCTACCCTTTCTTCTCACCCTTTTCATTAGTCTTCATGACACTGTACTATCTACTATGTGTGGGACACTCATTTTTAGGATTTGGTTTTTGATTCCAAATGGATCGAACCTCGATAGCTTTCTGTGATGCTTGTTTTATCAGAGAAAAACTATATAATATTTTATTATGTATATGTATTACAAAAATGTGTCCCCACACATGTACGAGTAGGAGGTGGTGATGCAACCTAAGTGAAAGTGAATGACATCAGTCTATAAGAGAGAGTACTTCTAGATTAGATGTCTAGAGACTTTGTAGAGTATATGATAGATGGAATAGATGAAATAAGTTTTGATGATATGATGTAAGTCTTATATAGATAATATAAGATGGTTATGCTAATTTATTTTTATCTTTGAGGACATGAGTTAGGTTTGAGGTTTTGAGATAAGTTCTAATGATGCAAGTAAATAGGCTTTTATGAGATAAGATATGTTAAGTTAAGACAAGGTTGTGAGTCAGCATGAGCCTCAAGCTCTTTTACAAAGGAGGACCTCTAGTGTTAGGACCAGTTTTGGGGTTAGCTCAAGAGAGAGAGACCCACAGGGAGAAGGTCAGAGAACCTAGACTCCATGATATGAGTAATATAAGAAATATGTGATATGATATGTCCTAAACTAGAATACTCCTAAGTAAATGAGTTGAGTTGCCTAATGCATGATTCTTATAGTCTTGTTGAACCCTATATTTCCTTGGGAGGACCAAACCCTAGAGATAGAGAGAGGCTGGTTATATGTGCATATGTGAACATGAAGATGAGTGTCTGCCATTTGGGTGAGGGAGAGAGCCCAAGACCCTGGAGGAGGTAGCTATGTTAGTTTTTGTGTAGCCTCATGCTCGGGTTGGTGGTTTCCCACATAGGAATCTAGTGGTGTATATAAGAGAGCTTTGGGTAAGCATGTTTCCAAGGTAGAATACCTATGAAGAGTATGTCGTATCATGTTTTGGGTTGTGCTTATGTGGCTAGAGCTTGTAAGGCTATCTCTAATGCCAATGAGGTAGACTTGTTAACCCTAGACCAAAGAGGAAAGATAAAGTATATGTCTATGAGATACTCATAGTGTTGAGTTAGCTCAGAGAGATTGTGCATGGCACTACCCTCGTGGTATGGGTTAGAGGAACCTCATTTGAACTATATAAAGTTTGGATACATGTTTCACGAGCTAGTTGTATAAGTTTGTTAGTACAACCATGATATAATATATGTAAGATGTGATCTAATCTCGAGACGTGATATATATGCATGATAAGATGGAAACCTAGAGATGGTTTAATAGATGGCAATGCATAAATGGTTAACCATGTACATGAATAATGATGATTAATTTGAAACTGTTGTTTAATCTTGTGATGAATTTACTAGTAAATGATGCAATTTAGTATGAACAATGAAATAGATCATATGAATGAAACATGTTACACGAGGTGTTAATCTTAGTGCTCAACAAAGATGGAAATTGTAGTTTGACAGTTAGCACAACATAACAATTATGACACCTTGATATGATCTAGATGGATAACGTGGGTTAATTATAGCTAACTCCCTCCTAAAAGACATATTTTAATGTTGAACATGTTCTAATATTTATCTCAATAAAATGTGGATGACACCTTGATGTATGAGTTAATATTAGTTAACTCCTTAAGAACATGGTAATATAATGTGGGAACCTTAATTCATGGAAAAACAAAGATGAAATCCTAACATGAGATACGTCATGAGGTAGCCTAAGCTCTTAAAAAGTGTTATATGATGAGTGGTCCACCCTGGTATCACCTTAGATGTTTGAAAAACATCCTAGTAGCTTAGATATAGTTTTGGAACTTTTGATTATGTTGTATATAGAATGGTGCATTCATATGGATGAGAAAAAAAAGATAAGGTTTTTCCTGGAAGTATGAGTATGGTGTACTTTTGAGGACGAAAGTTCCTTTAAGATGTATATGATGTGAAAGACTGGATTTTGGGGCTTAATTCCGAGGACGGAATTTCTTTTAAGGTGTGTAGGATGTGATGGAGTGGACTTTTGGAATCCTAAAATGTCCAATGACACAAGTGAAGTCACACATGTTGAGTTGTTTTGAGAATCCCAAGTGTCTTAGTAAAGTTGGAGTGTTGTGGAGGTTTATATAATGTTTTGGATCCATAATTTTATGCCTTCTTAAGGAATTTAATTGGATGATGAAATAGTTGGGTTTTGTCACCAAATTTGAGTAGAATGTATGTCGAGAGGTAGGGAAGCTATGGTTAAAATTTGGTGGCATTTGGATTACCTAGAGGAAGTTATTTGGGTTTGAAAATTATGAAATAATGTGCATATGGGTGCAGTTGTATAGCCTAAGTTTCCGATCTAATAGGATGTCACACACCGTTTGTTTTGGTCGGGCATGTGTGGTCAGTTCTGGCCCTAGATCGCTGATCTAGCAGCTGCAACTACAACCTTTTTGAAACCACGGGGTTAGAATGGTGTGAATAGATCCTGGCCTTTGGATGGCGATCGAGCGGCCAAGGAGTCATCCACAACCTTTAGTCAAGCCGCGAGGACATGGCCACAGTGGACGTGATTCAAGTCTGACCACAACCCTCGCCTCCAGCCCATACCGCGTGAACCTGACCGAGGCTCTACTCTCGTCTTTCCTCCACAATCTCACCAATCCCTCACACAACCCTCAACAGCGACCGGAACCACCTCCATGATCACCTTCGACAGCGGCCCTCTCCAAGCACACCCATGTTGTTGTGGGCATCTGACGCTTAGGCCCCCTTAAACCTATATAACTCATCCCTGAGAATCTCCAGGACTCCTTTAGATCTTTGCCTTCCTCAATTTGTCCGAGGAAAGCCCAGATGACTCTCCCCTTGAGCTTGCCTCCTCCAAACCACTCCTCCATGGCATAGCACTTTCCCCGGGCTGCCCCGTCCAATACATTTCTAGATCAACCCCTCCTCAAGATGTGCAAGGCCACGCCGAACCTTGTTGGTCCTTCCTTAGGCTCCCAACACCTCCTCTCACTCCCCTCACCTCCTTCTCCTCCGTGGCCGGTGACCTCCTCAATACACACCCTTTGTTTTGGTCGGGCATGTGTGGCTAGTTTCTGGCCCTAGATTGTTGATCTAGCAGCTGCAACTACAACCTTTTTGAAACCACGGGGTTAGAATGGTGTGAAGAGATCCTGGCCTTTGGATGATGATCGAGCGGCCAAGGAGTCATCCACAACCTTTAGTCAAGCCGCGAGGACATGGCCACAGTGGACGCGATTCAAGTCTGACCACAACCCTCGCCTCCAGCCCATACCACGTGAACCTGACTGAGGCTCTACTCTCGTCTCTCCTCCACGATCTCGCTAATCCCTCACATGACCCTCAACAGCGACCAGAACCACCTCCACAATCACCTCTGACAGCGGCCCTCTCCAAGCACACCCATGTTGTTGTGGGCATCTGACGCTCAGGCCCCCTTAAACCTATATAACTCATCCCTGAGAATCTCCGGGACTCCTTTAGATCTTTGCCTTCCTCAATTTTTCCGAGGAAAGCCCAGATGACTCTCCCCTTGAGCTTGCCTCCTCCAAACCGCTCCGCCATGGCATAGCACTTTCCCCGGGCTTCCCCGTCCTCCACATTTCTAGATCAACCCCTCCTCAAGATGTGCAAGGCCACGCCGAACCTTGTTGGTCCTTCCTTAGGCTCCCAACACCTCCTCTCACTCCCCTCACCTCCTTCTCCTGCGTTGCTGGTGACCTCCTCAATGCACCTCATCGGCGCACCGCTCCAAGGGGAGCCACACTCCGAGACCTTGCCGCCCAGATCCAGACCAACCTAATGAATGTAAATCCAGCCTCAGATCAGAAATAGGAGCTTCGATTCGATCTCTTGAGCTCGTCGGAATCTACAGAAAAGTAGCGTGCTTCGCGCAGAGCAACGAGCGGGTGGGCCCCATTCGTGCTGATGGGATCCTCGCGGACTAGTAAGGTAAATCCGCGTCAGCCTTCTTTTACCTACTTGTGCTCTTGCATGACCGTTGGATCTGAGCATCCAACAATCCACATTAATCATCTCTTCTATATTAATCACCGAAATTGATAAATGCCAGAAAATACCCTGATCTTAGGAAAATCACAGTAAATCATAGGAATATCAGAAAAATACAAATAAGGTACCAAAATGTTCAGAAAAATGTGTAGAACAATATGAAATAACATCAGGCTTTTGATGCATAAATATCAATGATATCATGTAAGATTTAGAATGCTTAGTCTATGAGTAATAAATACTAAATGATGGCCTGAAATTATGAGAATATGTCAGTAAATCAATATTCATGCTTATAATCTAGTGGATGTCAGTAATTATGATGTTGATATACGAAATCATGTAATTTTCTCTATAAGGCTAATTAGGGCTAATAACCCTAATAAAATGCAATAAATACATACATGCCCAATAAATCATGAAAACTACAGAATACCCTCATATAAGTGATTATAAGATGATACATAACTCTAGATCAGTTTTACATATGGAATTAATGGTAACATGATAATGACTCTTCATGTGATATAAAACCCTAATTTGTTAAATGAATATGATTTAGGGTTAATATGTACACGTAAGCGTATGTAATCAATTAATAAGATTATTGATCATAATTTGGAATACAACATCAGTAACATCAATCCTAGATAACAAGAAGAGATACACAAGAAATAATAATGAGAATATCTTAATCAGATAAGATAAACCCTAATGAACATGACTAGGGTTAAGGGGATGAAAATCTAATGGTGATATGTAATCTTGTCTTAATTAGGGTTTGACCAAAGATATGGTTGACATGAGGAATATGATGATTAGGTTTGTTCTTGATCAAGGTATGCCATTACCTCTTACTTGTCTTATTATACAATATGTGTGTGGTATATGTGTAGTAAAATACTTGGCATGTGATATTGGATGAAATGATTGTTCTTGTATGATACGTTGCATGATTTTCCATACTTATTGCTATGCACACACGAAACAGAATATATCTATTCCATTGTATCTAAGCACTTCAACTCTTTGGTAGTCAAGTGTTGATAATAAAGTACTTCAACTCTTTGATAGTCAAGTACTTGAAAGTGATCCAACTCTTTGGTAGTCTAATCACATTATGAAATGATCCAACTCTTTGGTAGTCGATCATAAGTCCTTAATGCATTCAACCTTCAGCAGTCAATGCATGGATGATATAATGGAAATGTGCTTAAAATATGTGTTCTATTTTGCTAATGAATATCTTTGTGCAAGTATACACTTTTCTTATATTCTTCTGTTACTTCCAAGTATTAGTTTTATCTTATTTCCAAGATATGATGAGAGGTAAATAAAAGACACGTAGGCGTACTCAGTACAATATTCTTGAATATTGTGCTGATGTGTACAAAATGTAATCTTTTGTTTAGGTTGTAGTTATGCTCTTGAAGATCCAGGATAGCTGAGAGTTGTGTGGCAAGCTGATGTACAGGTGGACCTTTTTTCTTAAGATCATGTAGTTTAGTGGTAGTACATGTATATGTATAGTTTGTTGTTCAATATGTAATATCAAATGTTGTAACAATTCATGTTGTAATTATATGTTGAATGATGAACATGTGTGAATGGTTTTCTTATTGTTCATGTACATGAGCTACTGTGTTTCCTTCTGACTTCCTCTGATTTTCTTCTTCTTAGCCTAGTGTGTGGTGTTTAAATTGGGACTCTCACTGAGGTGAGGGTTACAATTTGGTTGTTACATATTATATTAAGTTTTAGAAAATCTAGGGATGTCACAGGTGGTATCAGAGCATGAACAATAGCAAAGCATGACATTTGCTCATTATGCAACTCAAACTAAAGAAAACCTTGAACTTAATAATCCTTAGGGTTAGATTAGTCATCTTTTAGAGACTAGATCTGACCTAGCCTCTAGGTTAGCACCTAGATGTCCGAGAACTAGGCCTAGACTAGTGCTTGTGGTATAGCAAGTCCTTAGATGTCATTCCTTCCTTATTGTGCAGCGGTATAGGACGTTGCATTATTTGGAAATGACGTGCATCAAGGGCATAGAAACCCTAGACATATGGCGCTCGTTGTCTAGAGTATCTACACTAGTCTACCCCTTGTTCTCACCCTTTTCACTAGTCTTCATGACACTATACTCTCTACTATGTGTGGGAGACTTGTTTTTAGGATTTGGTTTTTGATTCCAAACGGATCGAACCTCGAAAGTTTTCTCTGATGCTTGTTTTATCGGAGGAAAACTATATAATATATTAATGTATATGTATTACAAAAATGTGTCCCCAGACATATACGAGTTGGTGGTGGTCATGCAACCTAAGTGAAAGTGAATGACATCAGTCTAGAAGAGAGAGTAATTCTAGATTAGATGTCTAGAGCCTTTTTAGAGTATATGATAGATGGAATAGATGAAATAAGTTTTGATGATATGATGTAAGACTTATATAGATAATATAAGATGGTTATGTTGATTTATGTTTATCTTTGAGGACATGAGTTAGGTTTGAGGTTTTGAGATATGTTCTGATGATGTAAGTAAATAGGGTTTTATGAGATAAGATATGCTAAGTTAAGACAAGGTAGTGAGTCAACATGAGCCTCAAGCTCTTTTACAAAGGCGGACCTCTAGTGTTAGGACCAGTTTTGGGGTTAGCTCAAGAGAGAGAGCAAGACCCACAGGGAAAAGGTCAGAGAACCTAGACTCCATGATATGAGAAATACGAGAAATATGTGATATGATATGTCCTAAACAAGAATAATCCTGAGTGAATGAGTTGAGCTTCCTAATGCATGATTCCTATAGTCTTGTTGAACCCTAGATTTCCTTGGGAGGACCAAACCCTAGAGATAGAGAGAGGCTGGTTATATGTGCATACGTGAACATGAAGATGAGTGCCTACCATCTGGGTGAGGGAGAGAGCCCAAGACCCTGGAGGAGGTAGATATGTTAGTTTCTGTGAAGCCTCATGCTCAGGTTGGTGGTTTCCCACATAGGAATCTAGTGGTGTATATAAGAGAGCTTTGGATAAGCATGTTTCTCGAGTAGAAGACCTATGAAGAGTATGCCATATCATGTTTTGGGTTGTGCTTATGTGTCTAGAGCTTGTAAGGCTATCTCTAATGCCAATGAGGTAGACTTGTTAACCCTAGAACAAAGAGGGAAGATAAAGTATATGCATATGAGATACTCATAGAGTTGAGTTAGCTCAGAGAGACTGAGCATGACACTACCCTTGTGGTATGGGTTAGACGAACCTCATTTGGACTATATAAAGTTTTGATACATGTTTCACGAGCCAGTTGTATAAGTTTGTTAGTACAACCATGATATAATATATGTAAGATGTGATCTAATCTCGAGACGTGATATATATATACATGATAAGATGGAAACCTAGAGATGGTTTAATAGATGGCAATGCATAAATGGTTAACCATGTACATGAATAATGATGATTAATGTGAAACTATTGTTTAATCTTGTGATGAATTCACTAGTAAATGATGCAATTTAGTATGAACAATGAAATAGATCATATGAATGAAACATGTTACATGAGGTGTTAATCTTAGTGCTCAACAAAGATGGAAATTGTAGTTTGACAGTTAGCACAACATAACAATTATGACACCTTGATATGATCTAGATGGATAATGCGGGTTAATTATAGTTAACTCCCTCCTAAAAGACATGTTAATGTTGAACATGTTGTAATATTTAGCTCAATAAAATGTGGATGACACCTTGATGTATGAGTTAATATTAGTTAACTCCTTAAGAACATAGTAATATGATGTGGGAACCCTAATTCATGGGGAAAAAAGATGCAATCCTAACATATGAGATACATCATGAGGTAGCCTAAGCTCCTAAACTGTGTTATATAATGAGTGGTCCACCCTGGTATCACCTTAGATGTTTGAAAAACATCCTAGTAGATTAGATATACTTTTGGAGCTTTTGATTCTGTTGTACATAGAATGGTGCCTGCATGTGGATGAAAAAAAAAGATAAGGTTTTTCCTGGAAGTATGAGTATGGTGTACTTTTGAGGACGAAAGTTCCTTTAAGATGTATATGATGTGAAAGACTGAACTTTTGGGCTTAATTTCGAGGACAGAATTTCTTTTAAGGTGTGTAGGATGTGATGGAGTGGACTTTTGGAATCCTTAAATGTCCAATGACACAATTGAAGTCACACATGTTGAGTTGTTTTGAGAATCACAAGTGTCTTAGTAAAGTTGGAGTGTTGTGGAGGTTTATATAATGTTTTGGATCCATAATTTTATGCCTTCTTGAGGATTTTAATTGGATGATCAAATAGTTGATTTTTGTCACCAAATTTGAGTAAAATGTATCTCGAGAGGTAGGGAAGCTATGGTTAAAATTTTGTGGAAATTGGACGTTCCCAGAGGAAGTTATTGGGTTTGAAAATGATGAAATAATGTGCATATGGGTGCGGTTGTATAGCCTAAGTTTCCGATCTAATAGGATGTCACACACCGTTTGTTTTGGTCGGGCATGTGTGGTCAGTTTCTGGCCCTAGATCGCTGATCTAGCGGCTGGAACTACAACCTTTTTGAAACCACAAGATCAGAATGGTGTGAAGAGATCATGGCCTTTGGATGACGATCGAACGGTCGAGGAGTCATCCTCAACCTTCGCTCAAGTTGTGAGGACGTGGCCACAGTAGACGTGATTCACGTCTGACCACGACCCTCGCCTCTAGCCCATACCGCGTGAACCTGACCGAGGCTCTACCCTCGTCTTTCCTCCACAATCTCATGAATCCCTCACACAACCCTCAACAGCGACCGGAACCACCTCCATGATCACCTTCGACAGCGGCCCCTCCAAGCGCACCCATGTTGTTGTGGGCATCTCATGCGCAGCCTCCTTAAACCTATATAACTCATCCCCGAGCATCTCTGGGACCCCTTGAGCTCTTTGCCTTCCTCAATTTGTCTAAGGAAAGCCCAGATGACTCTCCCCTTGAGCTTTCCTCCTCCAAACTGCTTCGCCGCGGCACAGCACCTGCCCTGGGCTGCCCCGTCCTCCACATTTCCAGATCAACCCCTCCTTAAGATGTGCAAGGCCACACCGAACCTTACCGGTCCTTCTTTGGGCTCCCAACACCTCTCACTCCCCTCACCTCCTTCTCCTCCGTGGCCGGTGACCTCCTCAATGCACCTCAGAGGCACACCGCTCCAAGGGGAGCCACACTTTGAGACACTGCCGCCCAAATTCGAACCAACCTCACGAACATAAATCCAGCCTCAGATCAGAAATAGTAGCTTTGAGTCGATCTCTTGAGCTTGTCAGAATCTACTGTAGAGCAGTGTGCTTTGCGCAGACCAATGAACGGGTGGGCCTCGTTCGTGCTGACGGGATCCTCACAGACCAGTAAGGTAAATCCGCGTCAGCCTTCTTTTACATACCTATGCTCTCGCATGACTGTTGGATCTGAGCATCCAACGGTCCACAATAATCGTCTCTTCTATATTAATCACCGAATGATAAATGCTAGAAAATACCCTGATCTTAGGAAAATCACTGTAAATCATAGGAATGTCAGAAAAATACAAATAACGTACTGAAATGTTCAGAAAAATGTGTAGAACAATATGACACTAGTACATAACCGACCTTTAGTGTCGGTTATTTAAGGCCTTTAGTGTTGGTTTCTAAGCGACACCTATGTGGGCGACACTAAAAGCCCAACCATTACGCGTCAGTTCCAAAACCGACGCCAAAACCCTTCGTGCGCCACCAAAAACGCGCCATCAGGGGACTATAGGCGTCACTTATTAGATAAGAAACCAATGTCATATACCTTCGCGCCACAGAAAGGGCACCATCTTGGGCACTATCAGCGTTAGTTATTAGATAAGAAACTGACAACATATACCTTCGCGCCATAGGAAA
Organism: Alisma plantago-aquatica; assembly: GCA_963693085.1. Lineage (NCBI taxonomy): Eukaryota > Viridiplantae > Streptophyta > Magnoliopsida > Alismatales > Alismataceae > Alisma > Alisma plantago-aquatica. Next base: position 490,836,592 of record OY856412.1, on the reverse strand, counting down.
GAGACGTCGGTTATTTGTATAAAACCGACATTGTATCTATGTGTGTCGGTTTTATACAAATAACCGCGCCTATTGTTTTTTTTCTGTCAGTCTACAGACCTGCTGTGGCTGGTCACAGGATGAGAAACCTACAGTTTAGTTATGAACTGCAGGTTTTACGACATCCATTGATATCAGCCAACAACAGGCCACAAACCTACAAAATTAACAACAAAAATATTCCACATTTAGCAATGCAATCTGCAGTTCCATTTGATTTTCACACATTTAGAAACATTCTTGTAGCTAGCAATCTGTAGTTCCATTCATTTTCACATTCACACATGTAGAAACATTCATATAGCAACCAACAGTTTCATTCATTTTCACTCAGACACATGTAGAAACATCCAGACATGTAGAAACATCCAGACATGTAGAAACATTCACACATATATTATAATTCATAAATTCATTTACAAAATATCATTCTTTAGTCGTTATTCGCTATCAACATCCCAATTATATTTTAAAACCCCCACTACTTGTATGGTTGTTGCCCATTCTTCTCTTACGTCATTTAATTCTCCCGTCGTATAGGGAGCATGTACATCTGGTAAGTTTGTTCCTGTAGTGGGGTCAGTTTTAAACACCTGTAAAGAGAATGATGTATATATATAATTAATGAGATATAAATAAGATTGATATATTTCATATTATCTAATGAGACTATATAATACCTGAGCAATACAATCGATGCCCATTGCGGCATATTTGATAATCATGTGCATATATCGCATCACATAGTATGCACATGCCCATCCGTTATCTTATGTAGCACACTATAAATTCAAACATACAAAATATTAAAAAATACAACTAATTAAGCATTGTTCACATAAATAATATATACATATATTGCAGTCGGGAACTAACTTTTACGTTCTTCCAAATTATTGGCTGGTTCTTTTTCGTGGGGACCTTTCCTCCAGCCTTTTTGAACTCATCAAAACCCCTACATGTTAATGTAACACAGAACATTGCATAATTAAATAGTAATGTAATAACATATGTTAACGGGTATGAAAATGAAATATTTCTCACCGGAATAATGCCATTTTCATTATGTGTCCATATTTTGTATTCAATTTACTCCCCTTAGGATCTAGATAATAGTCAGTGAACGTCTCGGGGACAATAACCAGTAACTCCCAATGCCTACCAGTAGAGGTAAAAAAAGTTAAAAATGATGATGATGATGATGATGATGATGATGATGATGATGATGATGATGATGATGATGATGATGATGATGATGATGATGATGATGATGATGATGATGATGATGATGATGATGATGATGATGATGATGATGATGATGATGATGATGATGATGATGATGATGATGATGATGATGATGATGATGATGATGATGATGATGATGATGATGATGATGATGATGATGATGATGATGATGATGATGATGATGATGATGATGATGATGATGATGATGATGATGATGATGATGATGATGATGATGATGATGATGATGATGATGATGATGATGATGATGATGATGATGATGATGATGATGATGATGATGATGATGATGATGATGATGATGATGATGATGATGGTGATGATGATCATGATGATGATGATTATGTCAATAATGATGTGATATTGATAATACGGTCTTCTTTTGATATGACCTAAGTGTGTTTATGGAAGATTCAAGTATGTATTAATGACATGAGATGAGTTGACCAAGAAAACCTAGCTAATATAGCACCATGTATGGTATTGTTGGTATGTGTGCCCTGAGAGCCAATCTTGGGATGATTGGTGGGATACATTAAGATTGATTTGATAAGCATCAAAGGCAAGCTTCCAATTCTTTCTTGTTCAGTCATATGAGATAATGATAGAACAGATTGAATGTCTAGAGAATGACAGTACTCAATGATGTATGCTTTTAGGTTAAGGACCTGGACGAGATGAGATGATACGGATGCTAAGAGTTTGTACATTCTTATCATGTCCCTAGTCGAATGTCATTGTGGAAGCTAGATAGACAACAATGACACACAAGACTACATTGTGGTGTTGGTTGATGATAGAATCTCGTTACTCATGATATGGAGATATCAAACCAAACACATAGGTACTTGTTAGAAAACATGTTTACTGGACAGACCCACCGTGAGTTTGACACATGGAACCATGACATGGTAGTCACAGTCAGTTCTCACGGTGATGGTGGTGAATGTGATTCTTTGACCTGAAATCACTACACTCAACACATGTCATTGGGAACACTTTAACATCATCAAACGCAGTCCTGAAACATGGGTTGCTATTAAGGTGATGATTGGGTGGCTTTGACACATGGGGATTTTGAGGGGTGAGTGATAGATATGGGATTTGTCCCTCCTGAAGGAGTTTGATATCCATGGCCACTTGATGAGTAGGATTGAGATAGGCGTGTACGCATGTGTGAATCAGTATGTGATATTGATGTCATACATATCTCCTCCAATCTACTCTGAGATCAAGAAAGTGAATGAACGTTGACAGGATGACTGTTCCATGCCTTGAGTTCATTCGGGATGTCAGCGATAAAGGAATTATACATTCACTGTAACACCACTCACGGATTGTAGGATTTAAAGTTGTTCTCCAACTTTCTATTTCACTTAGGTAGCACTAATGTGCGACTAGGCACTGCTCTTTTCTTGTGAAGTCATAAGTGTTATGGACTTTCACAACCAACGTGAAATAGGCCTGCAGGGTCACACACATAGGATTTAACCTGGAAGAGGAGTTTATCCACAAATGATGTTTATATTGATTATTAAAGGAGTTTAGTAGTTCAATTAAACACTCAATCAATTGATAGCTTAATATCATAGTGTTCAAGGTGTTGGACCGATTGATTAGAGTATCAGATTGATTGAAACTGCAATTGACTAATTTTGCACAGTCTGCACTCCCAACCGATCGGCTCATGTGATGAACCGATCGTCTCAGCTTGGTGAACCAATCAGCTCATGTGATGAACCGATCGGCTCAGGACAGGCTGAATCGACTGGTTCAAGGGTTAAACCGATCGGCTCAACTGGTCCAAATGAGCAAGTTGGGAAAGTCAAGTTGGCAAGAAATTTTTTTTGTTTCACTTGTCCAATTTGATTGGAACAAGGATTGGTATTTAGATCAATTTGAAACAAAAGAGGAAAAGTCAATCGGGAACTGATCAGGACCACGAACCGATCGGCTCATGCTTGAACCGGTTGGCTCAGGTGCCCCAACTAATTGGTTCAAGTGTGAATTGATCGGCTCAGGTCCCCAACCAACCATTTCATGCTTGAAATGATCAGTTCAACTATTGCAGTTGGTTGTTTTGTGGAAAATCTTGAATCCTTCTATTCCTACTTTAATCCTGCATTGCCTGGGGTAGAGAACCCTGTCCCATGACCCTCCTATATATAGGGGTATTGGGGGCTTCTCAAAGTACAACTCAGAACATCAGTTGCTATGCAAAGTTATGGTTCTCTCTGGTTGTGGTAACCGACAGATCCCGAGCAACTGCTACCCGATAAGGGAGGCACAGCAAGGGAAAGACAACTGTAGAAAAACAACTTGTTGCAGGAGAGTGTGTCAGTGACTATTACGCCGACAAGAGGGTGTGACTCCTTCTGATTCCTTGTGGGATAAGGATATCGGAGTTCCAGGTGGTCTGTATGGACTACTTCAGAGGTAGGAGACCTCTGTGGCTCAAAGGACAGCTATCAATCCTGATAGTCCCGGTAAGACCAGGAGCTGCACAGACACCATCCAAGACCGGAGGTGGAGACCGCGCAAGCCATGAGGTAACGTCACCGAGCAAGCCTTGGGACAAGGTATGTTTCTACAAACCATCCTTCCTACTGTATAGATGTTGACACAATTCCTTTATTCTGGGTTTGGGAGAAGAAAATTTTTGTTTCCAATGCCTTCTCTGTCTCCCCTAAAACCAAACAGTGGTATTAGAGCCACATCAACTGCTCTATACTTTAGGATTATCAATATGATCGATTCTGGTTTGTCGCCTTTAATTATTGCATATGATGCGAATAATAATGGCTTTATGCATGTCCAATCCTAAATATACAAAATCTCAATATACATATATGCTATGTAATATAAATGCACTTGATGTGTGTCGCCCTTAAACGAGTTTTGTGGTGGATGTATAGTGTGGTTATGGCCAATAAACCCTATATATGTATGCTTGGTTGAATGTGGTTGCTTTCATCTCGATCTACGCACCGATTCCCTACCTCCTTATTCCTGATGTAACTCGAGATAACTCGAGATTTCTTTCCTACCTTAGCTCCCCCCGAATGTAACTTGGGGTTTCCCAATTTAAATGTAAATAGGATAGATCTTTTTATATTTCTTGTTATATCAAAGAACGGAGGACAATCTGACGACGACTGAGATGATCGGTTCAAGGTTTAAACTGGATGGTTGGCAATCCATACGATCGACTCGAGGAGCGATACGAGCAGGTGGCAACCTGAGGAGATGCACGACAACCAAGGCAAACTGATCAGTTGGAGGAGCCAATCGATCGGCTGGTGGCACCCAGATGACCGGCCAGGGCGAGCAGGTCATTCATGTGATGAGTTGATCAACTCGGATGGCTATATCACTTCATCATGGATAGGTTGCATGTGATGTAGACCTAGATGACCGTGATTCCTCTTGGCTCAAGGAATCACATTAGGATGGACATAATCATCGCTTTTATCATTTTGTATGTTTTCTGTGGGATATAGCATGTATATGATATGTATTATATATTGTGGTGATTGGATATGTATATGTACCTATAAAACCAAATCCCTCATTAAATATTAAAGTTTTAGATTCCTTCCAAATGTGACACAAGTGAAAAGCTTGATCGGCCAAGTGTGGGCACGCCCTAGCATGGTGCACTGTCTATCTCATGGAAGCGTGAAGGATGGATATGTGGGTTTGCCCTAGCAGGGTGCATATTTGTCGTGTTGTCTTTGGGTCAGACTTAAAAAGGTGACCTAGATAGGATCTAGCACCTTGAGGCATGGAGGTGATCATGGCAAGGAGTTGCATATGACATCTTTCAAGAGTTGCATATAATGCAATTGGCAAAACTTGCCTACCTGGAAGATCTAAGTTGTGGGTAACAGCCCTAGTTGGTCCATGACTCTAAGGATTTCAGGATCTTGACCCACTAGAAGATTGTACGCTACAATCTTCCGAATTGATGGTGAGGTCTATCAATTTGAACAAAAATAGTGGGAGTGATAATTAATTAAAGTCCTAATTATATCGTCAACCTTTCAAATCAATAAAATAAGTAAAAATTGAGTTTTGGACTAAATTGCATATATTTCCTTTTGTAGTACAAATGACAACAAACAACTATTACTTTTCGTTGTGATCGGTCCTTGAAAAGGATAAGCTAAATGGGACTAACTTCCACGACTAGTTTAGGACATTGAGAATTGTTCTCACTCAAGAGCAAAAGGTCCATGTCCTGGATACTCCAGCTCTAGAGGAACCTGCTCCTACTGCACCAAAGACAGAAAGGGATGCTTATAAGAAGCATTCTGAAGATGCCATAGATTCAAAGTGCTTGATTTTGTGCTCCATGAACCACGAGTTGCAGAGACAACATGAGAACATGGGTGTCATTGAGATGATTCAGCATCTCAAGAACATGTATGAAGATCAAGCACGGCAAGAGAGATATGATGTCTCCAGGGTGTTGTTCAAGTGTGTCATGACAGAAGGAGATCCAGTTGGTCCTCACACACTCAAGATGATTGGGTATGTGGAGAACCTGATGAGACTGTGATTTCCCCTGACCCAAGAGTTGGCTACTGACGTATACTGCAATCGTTGCCAGAATCCTACAATCGGTTTGTGATGAACTACAACATGAACAACTTTGACAAGCCGTTGACAGAGTTGTTAGACATGTTGAGGATAGCCGAGGCACAGATAAAGAAGGACAAGCCTAAGTCTGTGATGATGATCAACAACAAGAAAGCCAAGTCCAAGCGCAAGGGCAAAGGTAAGGCTAAGAAAGGTTTTGATGCTAGCTAGCAGCCCAAGTCATCTTCAACTCTCAAGGCCAAGGGAGGCGTGTCCAAGAGAGGCAATTGCCACCATTGTCAAAAGCCAAGACATTGGAAAAGGAATTATCCTCTCTATCTGGAAGAACTAAAGAAGAAGGAGGCGACAGACGTTTCCACCTGAAGATGTCATGAAATAAACTTGTAACACTTTTTTGAGGTATATGATACCAAGATATAAAGTGTAAAGCACCCAATAAATGGGGCAATTGTTTCTACCATAGATAGGAGTAATTTAGTTTATTTTCAACCTTGAAGGCATGTAATAGAGTTATGAACTGCTATTTCATATTAGCCAATGGATAGAAACACCTTAATTTTTGCATATTGTATGACAATGATAACAATTAATAGAGTTGATGTTTCAATCTTTGTGGCAATGCCTTGTTTATCTGGTGGTATTTGGTATGCATGAGATAAAATGATACCTAAAGGTTAATGATAACTCAAACGATCAAATTAGCATTATCATGAGAAATTCAGCTCTAGTTTTCATATGATGGATAAATCTAGACTCTTTTGGTTAGAGAACCAATAAGAGACATGAATTTCTTAGACATGATTAATCAATCATCACTAATGGTAGTGGGAGATTGATTATCCTATTAGGTATAATACATGTGATGTATTTACATACCTATTGGAGAAAATGCTAATAATTCAAATGATGTTCAAAGAAATACCAATATGAATATCTTGAAGTGTTCAAGAATATCATAGATGAAGTACGAATTTGGTAAAGTGTTAATTCTTGATGAGATCAATGAATGAACCAAATGTTTGAGATCCTTATGAGTGATTATGATAATGTATCATAGTTATCTCATGATTAAGGCATGGTGATGTCAAATAAAAAGGAGTCATACTCTAAGGAGTTAGAAGATGATTATCAAATAACTAAGTTCTTCTTAAATAAAGAATACCCTACACTAATAAATGACATTAAGAATCACAAGGAGTTGTGAGTTCTTATATCCTTGACAGATACACCTCAATTATCTATGTGATGAGTTCGTCATGTGATGAGTCAACTATCTAGATGAATATGAGGAACCGGATTTTGAGTTATGGTTTATGACCAATACATCCTAAATGACTTCCATGTGAACCATAAGGTATGACCTTGATGGTAGCACCCATTGGGATGAAATCCATAAGTGCGAATGAGTCTTAAGCATTAAGACACATGGATAACATTTTGAGAATGATGATTCTTGTTGATTGCAACTTAATGACTAAAAGATTTGGCATATGGATACTAAAACCGCATTCCCATGAGGAATAAGACAAGGATGTGTATGTGACAAAACCTATAAGGTTTATGAATCCATTAATGCAAATGAAGTATATAAGTTACAATAGACTAATCAATGTGATTGATTAAGTACAAGAAACTCAGAGCTGGATCTTTACTTTGATGATATAGTCAAAGGGTTTGACTGATATGACAAAGATAAAGAAGGGATCTGTTATTAAGTGGGAGCGTATTCACATTCCACATGTTGATGTGAAACAAAAATGTTCTAGAATGGAAATCCAAAGTGGAAATTATCTTTAGAGGAGATAGAGATGTTTCCTATGTGATAGGAATAGAGATTTATAGAGATAGTTCTCAAAAACCTCTTGACCTGAAAAGAGAGAGCATACATTGGCAATCTATACTGAAGGGTTCAGTGTGCACAGATTCAGTGGGAGAAAACGTGTCCATGTTACATGGAGTTAGTATCCCAAGGCCAAGTGTCCAATTCTTATGAAGAATGGGAACACTAAGAATAGATATGGATCTATCATTTATGTATTCATCCCATTACCTTGCATGTATGGACATAGTAAGAATAAAATGCATTCATCATCTTGTATGTAGGACATGACAATATGATGTGCTCATCCTGATAACTCGTATGTGGGACATGACGAGTGGATGTATGTCTAGTTCCAGTAAGGTTTACTGGAATACCATAAGAACTTGATAAGTACTAGTTCTACGGAAATAAGGAAGGGTTAACTATAAAGAGTTACACTGATGCGAACTTCCAAAAAGGGACAGAAAATTAATTGCAAAATATATATGGGATATATAAAAGTGAATGTTTGTTGATAAATGGAAACGTTCCAATAAAGCCGTTTAAAAGGGAAAGACGAGTATCTGTGTGTTAGAGAACATTAGTGGATACTATATGGATCTAGAAGTTCATGAGATGAACATATAGTTATTTCGGTCATTGATGACAAGTTAGGAATGCTTGGTCATGCAATGTGGCTAAAGTTTAGCAAAGGAATACTAGATCGCATATTACGGCAACTCCATCTCATATGTGTGACGTACTGTGAAGAGATGAGAGACAAGAAGTTAATACAGACTCTGGCAAGGTGTTGCCATAACTCACTATTAGAGCACTAGAGCACAGTAACCTGTGGGACATTTTTGAAGATTACTATGAATATGATTCAAGGGTGATTGGCTCGCAGTGCAAGTGGGAGTCTGTTGGTATGTGTGCCCTAAGAGACAATCATGGGATGATTGGTGGGATACATCAAGATTGATTTGATAAGCATCAAAGTAAAGCTTCCAATTCTTTCTGGTTCAATCATATGAGATAATGATAGAACATATTGAATGTCTAGAGAATGACAGTACTCAATGACGTATGCTTTCAGGTTAAGGACCTGAACGATGAGATTATATGAATGCTAAGAGTTTGTACATTCTTATCATGTCCCTAGTCGGATGTCATTGTGGAAGCTAGATAGACAACAATGACACACAAGACTAGATTGTGGTGTTGGTTGATGACAAAATCTCGTTAGTCATGATATGGAGATATTAAACCAAACACATAGGTACTTGTTAGAGAACAAGTTTACCAGACAGACCTACCGTGAGTTTGACACATGGAACCATGACATGGTAGTCACAGTCAGTTCTCACAGTGATGGTGGTGAGTGTGATTCTTTGACCTAAAATCACTACACTCAACACATGTCGTTGGGCACACTTTGACATCATCAAATGCAGTCCTAAAACATGAGTTGTTATAAAGGTGATGATTGGGTGGCTTTGACACATGGGGCTTTTGAGGGGTGAGTGATAGATATGGGATTTGTCCCTCCTGAGGGGGTTTGATATCCATGGCCACTTGATGAGTAGGATTGAGATAGGCATGCACGCATGTGTGAATCAATATGTGATATTGATGTCATACGTATCTCCTCCAATCTACTCTGAGATCAAGAAAGTGAATGAATGTTGACAGGATGACTATTCCATGCCTTGATTTTATTCGGGATGCCAGCTACAAAGGAATTATACATTCACTATAACACCACTCACAGATTGTAGGATTGAAAGTTGTTCTCCAACTTTCTATTTCACTTGGGTAGCACTGATGTGTGACTAGGCACCGTTCTTTGCTTGTGAAGTCATAAGTGTTATGGACTTTCACGACCAACGTGAAATAGGCATGCAAGGTCACACACATAGGATTTAACCTAGAAGAGGAGTTTATCCACAAACGATGTTTAGATTGATTATTAAAGGAGTTTAGTATTTCAATTAAACACTCAATCAATTGATAGCTTAATATCATAGTGTTCTAGGTGTTGGACCGGTTGATTAGAGTATCAGATTGATTGAAACTGCAATTGATTAATTTTGCACAGTCTGCACTCCCAACCAATCGGCTCATGTGATGAACCGATCGGCTCAGCTTGGTGAACCGATCGGCTCATGTGATGAACCGATCGGCTCAGGACAGGCTGAATCGATCGGTTCAAGGGTTGAACCGATCAGCTCAACTAGTCTAAATGAGCAAGTTGGGAAAGTCAGGTTGGCAAGAAATTTCTTTTTCATTTCACGTGTCCAATTTGATTGGAACAAGGATTGGTATTTTCATCAATTCGAAACAAAAGAGGAAAAGTCAATCGGGAACTGATCAGGACCACAAACCAATCGAATCATGCTTGAACCGATTGGTTCAGGTGCCCCAACTCATCGGTTCAGGTGTGAACCGATCAGCTCAGGTCCCCAAACGACCATTTCATGCTTGAAACGATCGGTTCAGCTCACGCAGTTGGTTGTTTTGTGGAAAATCCTGAATCCTTCTATTCCTGCTTTAATCCCACATTGCCCAGGGTAGAGAACCCTATCCCATGGCCCTCCTATATATAGGGGCATTGGGGGCTTCTCAAAGTACAACTCAGAATACCAGTTGCTCTGCAAAGTTGTCATTCTCTCTGGTTGTGGTAACCGAGAGAGCTCGAGCAAGTGCTACCCGATAAGGGAGGCACGACAAGGGAAAGAAAAACTATAGAAAAACAACTGGTTGCAGGAGAGTGTGTGGGTGAATAGTACACCAACAGGAGGGTGCGACTCCTTCTGATTCCTTATGGGATAAGGAGATCGGAGTTCCAGGTGGTCCGTGTAGACTACTTCATAGGTAGGAGACTTCCGCTGCTCGGAGGACAACTGTCAATCCTGACAGTCCAGGTAAGACCAGGAGCTGCACAGACACCATCCAAGACCGGAGGCGAAGACCGCGCAAGCCGTGAGGTAATGTCACCGAGAAAGCCTCGGGACAAGGTATGTTTCTACAAACTATCCTTCCTACTGTATAGATGTTGACGCGATCCCTTTATTCTGGGTTTGGGAGAAGAAAATTTTTGTTTCTGCTGCCATCTCTGTCTTCCCTAAAACCCAACAGGTATGTGTGACTTGGTAATGTGTTAATCATATCTAGTGGGTTGGCAAGCTTATGTGTGACATATGGTTTGAGAACAGCATAGGCCTCAATCTCTATAAAAAGGAGGACCTCTAGCATGGTACATACAAAAGGGTGACCTCTTGATATTTAGAGTAATATGTGAAATTTTGAAAAATAGGAACGATGAAATACATTATGGCGAGTCCCTGACTAGACTACTTCTAACTATCTGATTTGATAAACCTAGTGGGTGACCCCTTGAAAATGTGAAACCCTATATTTCTTATGAAAAGACCTGACACTAATCAAAGAGGAATTTGAACATATTATGCTTGCTCTATAGTTTAGGGAGATGTCTTAAGAACCTAAGTTGATTTACATGACATGTGATCTCCATGATGAGCCTCATACTTGGTTTAGTGGTTGTACGTAAAGGTATCTAGTGGTTGCCCTTGTTTCTTGAAATATGGGTAGAAATTTTGTTATGGGTAGAAGGTTGTGGTTAGCAAGATTTTGTTCGACATATATAGGATCTAGCTTGAGTATCTTGAGCTTGTGGGGCTCCTTTGATGTATAAGTGAGATAATTGTGAAACCTTGATGGTGATGGTAATGTTCTCCCTCATGTGATGAATGATATATGAAATAATCTCACTTAAGTTGAAATTTTAATATATGTATAATGATCCACTCTCATAAGCAAGCCCTAATATGAAATCATGCCTCGTACAAAAGATGTAGTTTTGAAATAATGAACTTGATATGATGATGCCTAGAGATATCAGCTTGAATAATCATGGTCAACATGCTTAATCTCTTACCCAAATGAAAAATGATTAACTTAATATGACAATGTTGTTGGGGTCATAACTTGAACCGAATAAACACGATAAATAAATTTCTTAGTTTAAGACCCATAATAAGAAATTTGAACATAATTGGGGATAGTCGGTGGGAAGTGGGGGAAGTTTAAATCTAGTATGTACTTGTAATATGACAAAATATAAGGCTAATGACAAGCTCATTCAAAAGGCATGATAAGGAACATGCACCTTTGAGAAATTCATGACAAATATTATGATAACAAACCTCAAGCTTGTATGAATATATGAACAAAACCCTAATGTAGTATAGATAAGATTTTGGAACCTTTATGTCAATATGATGTCATAACTCAAATAAGCATCAAATGACATGAATTATTGGTATAAGTACACCCTTTATGAATCCAACTTATGTGTGCACCCCATGATGGGGGATGAGTTGAAAATCTATGGGACAGTTAACGCCATATCATGGATTTTGACTTTGACTCTTAACTATGATCTTGGACTAATTTTGAGGACAAAATTTTCTTTTAAGGAGGGAAGGATGTGACAACCGAAATTCCTCTATCATCTCTTATACTCTTCCTCTCACATAAAGAATCTTTCTTAATCAATTTGATGTCAATTTATTTTTATAGAAGTCTAAGATGTTCCATTTTGACCACTACGATGATCAATTTCATAATGTGTGACTTTGATTTGCACTTTTAAACCAAGTTTCATTCCTTAACATGTCACCATCTTGTAGTATAAGTTGAAACTCATCACCATGATCTTTTGAATACTAGTATATATCATGATGTATAGCTCTCAATTGTGAATGCAATGGCAAAAACATCGCCTCAATCAGAGGTTTGTAGCCCAAATTTTGATCTTTTGAAGTTGGCTCAAATTTCATATGCTTCGCTTGTTTTTTTTAACTTTCGGGCTCAATGGGCCCAATCATGGGCATGTTTCCTAGTAATCGCCACTCTTGGTTGGGAGAAACCCTAACGTGCCCCTCACTGGGCCGTTAGATCTAGGACCAAAGATCTAATGAATGTGGTGCTTTCTTCTTCCTCAGTCCATACAAGTTGCATGCAATTGTAGTAGCACGACTAATCAGGTGCAATCTCGATGCTTTGAACATTTGGACTAGATAACCATCTCTCTTTCCTCTCCCTCATTTTTTCCCTCTCACTTCTCATACATTTCTGCACCCAAAACACTCCCATCTGCTCTTCTTCTTCCCCTTCCAAGCCTAGCGCCACTGCGGCGGCCTCCACCTCTGCCTCCTCATGCTTGGTTGCAATGATTGTCCCCATGGTCGACATGGTTTCCAGCGAGTCCATGGCACGACTTTGGTCTAGCCCATGACTTGCTAGGGCAGTATACACCTCGAACCATCCTTGGGTCGGAGCGCCGACAAGCAACTTTAGGATGTTGTCGGTGCCTCAACCCCTCAAAGAAGAAGCCCGAGAGCTATTGAATTGGATGAGTCCAAGAGGCGAGGGTCATGATAAGAGACCATGATATTCCATCCAAGGTTTGGTCAACATTATGGGTCAAATGGGTCAGCCTAGAAACCTATCACATGTCGCCAGCTGAGTGGGCGCACACCCCTTGTCGACCCCATGAAATAATATTAGTAACATTCACATCCTAATTTTTCTATAGTTCTTGACAAAACTACAAAAAAGCATATCTCCCTATTCCCTTGGTCAAATAGATCAGCTCGACAAGACCTACACTTTGGGATTGGTTCCATGCCCTAATTCCACTTCTTGTTCCCTAATTTCCTAAAAGATGTGAACTTTAGTATACTGAATACATTTAATGTACTATAATGATCAAGCTTGAAATATTAATGACCATTCACCATCATAAGCATGAAATATGTAATGTTTATGCACCTTTGAATTAAACGAGACTCCTAATCACCCCTATTGCACATAAATGCCCCTATTTACACAATATAGCTTGTTTGAGACCTAAATGATGAACTTGATTCTTAAATGGCAATCTTGCTCCTAATTGACACCTAATGCCTAACTAACACCAAAATCAGTAACCATAGGATGACATGTAACATGTATCTCCAAGATCACACTATTTCTATTTAGTTACCTCATATGACCTCAAATGCATATTTTGACCCTTTATGTTGATGCTTGTCATAATTTGATCAAACAATAGTGTTGATGTAATTGTGCTTCAAAATCCATTCTACTCTTGAGATCAATAACTTCATGATGTTCTAGAGACATTAATGTATATGGTTACTCTATTCTATGTTATGATGATGTATGTACTCAAATCCACTGGTTTTGACCTAGTATTCACATTTATGGCTTGCTTGTCTTGCATGTGCCATAGTCTTGGGATAGATCCCAAATATCATGTCTTATACTTCTAAATCAGGTCATGTTCTTCTTCATGATCACTATTTTGGGGATGTCCCACTTGGTTTGTATGTTGGACCCTAATGATATAAGTCATGAGTTGAAAATGTATGTTGATATGATGATACCAAATTTGGACAATGATACCTAGACCATAGGGGACACCTACCCAACTTTATTTATGCTTCCTATGTCAACACCTTGCTGATCCAATTCACCTCTTATGCTTGAACCTATGGACTTGATGGTATATGACCATTCTTGGCCTATTATGAGTCTTATGACCTAATCATGTTCTAAGTGAACTAAATCATGTAATGACCATATAAAATGAATGGAACATGGAAATACTATGAATCGTGAACATCACCTTTATGATGACCTATAAATTAGTATAAGGACAGCAAACGTTAGAGAAGTTTTGTCCATGTAGGTCAGTAGTGTTGCACCGTCGTGCAGCGGGACATCGTCGGACTTGCTCTGTGTTAAGGTATATCCCGCAAACACTCCTTCCAAATACGTTGTTGTCGACGAGATCCTATTTCGGGTTGCATGGATTGTATTGCTTCCTCCGCGCATGTTTTCTCCACAAAACCCAACAGTGGTATCAGAGCAGCGTCGATCTACGGTGTATGTGGATTCGTTTCGATATGATCGAATTGGTGTATACTGTTTTTATGTTGCATACGATATGAATTAAACCTGCTAATGTGCAAATATAAACCTAATTCCACATATGCCGCATGCTTCTGTTTTTGACGTTTTGGATGGGATTGACTATGGAAAATATTGATTTTCTAAGTGCACGGAAGTAAAATTCCGTAGACCTTTCAGGGGCTCTGCCCCTGAGACCCCGCGAGGGGTGGCCTCCCCCCGACCCCCGCACAGGGGCGCTGCCCATGTGTACCCTGCATTGTCTGTGTGGGAGTCAAAAAAAATAATTTAATGGGGAATGTCCCGCATTAAAAGTACTGCAATTTTAATATGTATATATGTATATGTAGATATACCTATGATAGCATACACATCTCCTTTAAAATCTGTTTTATGTGGTGAATGCATACACGGTTATGGCCTAGTATCCCCTTTTGTGAATGTTGTGGATGAATGTGGATGTCAATCTTGTGAAGATGTTTGTTTGTGAATTCTATGAATGTATAATGGTTACATATGGATCCTTTGTATAAAGTATTCGGCTTGCATGCCGAGCCTCATCTCTTATTTCAAAGTGTAATTAATTCTTTCCTTTTATATTTGTACTCATATGATGTAATAGAGATAGGATTAGTTTTAGTTTTTGTAAACTTGATGTACGGAGGTCACTTGAAGATCCAACTCCAAGGAGTGCCCATGGAGAAGCACCATGAAGATCTAATTCCAAGAAGCAACATGAAGATCCAACTCCAAGGAGCGTCCATGGAGAAGCAACAAGAAGATCCAATTCTAAGAAGCAACTTGAAGTTCCAACCTCACGAAGCATTCATGTAGTTGTTCATTGTAATGTTGATCATTACATGCTTACAGGTTGATTCACATGTGTTGCATGAGATGCATAAGACCATAGGTGGACTGTATTCCTTTGTTGCTCCAAAGGATTACAATAGTATGGCCATAACCGATGTATTTTTGTTTATGATTGCATGTCTATCGTTCGTGGTTGTGGATATAGTAGTATATGATACGTAGTATAAGTATGTGGTGTTTGGATATGTATATGTATTAATAAAACCCCTCAATTAATAATATTAAGTTTTAGTTGCCTTCCATAAAGAAACACACATGAAAAGCTTGATCGACTATGTATGGGCACGCCTCAGCGTGGTACACTGTCTATCTCGTGGAAGTGTGACGGTGGGTGTGTGGGTCTGCCTCTGCAGGGTGCACATTCATCGTGTTGGCTTATGGGTTGGACTTATCTAGGGAACCTTGATAGGATCAAGTACCTAGAGGCACACAGATGCATCGTGGCAAGGAGTTGTGCATGATCATCTATCCAAGAGTTGCATATGATACAATTGGCAAAAGTTGCCTACCTTAATATTTGATCTTTGACGCCGGCGTTGGCTGGGCATTGATCCAATTATTTTGGATCTTGGCTCACTAGAAGGTTGTGCGTTGCAATCTTCTGAGTTGATAGTGAGGGATATCAATTTGAATAAAATAGTGGGAGTGTAATTAATTAAAGGCCTAATTAATCTCGTTTAATAAATCTTTACAAGTCAAAATGTTTTGGACTAAATGCAAATTTTTTCTTTTGTAGCAATCAAATGGCAAACAACACTCACACGTTCTCGTTGCGATTGGTCCTTGAGAAGGACAAACTTATCGGAACCAACTTTCAAAACTGGTTTAGGACGCTGAGAATTGTTCTCACACATGAGCGTAAGCTCTATGTCCTTGAAACACTAGAGCCAGTGGAGCCCGCCGTAAATGTGCCCAAGGCTGAAAAGGATGCTTACAAGAAGCACCTTTATGATGCCATGGATGTCAAGTGCCTGATGTTTTTCTCAATGAACTATGAGTTGCAAGATCAGCATGAGAACATGAATGCCATGGAGATGGTAACACATGTCACGAACATGTATCAACATCAAGCAAGATGGGAGAGATATGATGTCTCAAAGGCTTTGTTCAAAAGCAAGATGAAAGAGGGAGACTCAGTTGGCACCCACATACTCACCTTGATTGGGTACGTGGAAAGCCTATCCAAGCTGGGATTTCCCCTAGGTCAAGAGTTGGCCACTGATGTGATTCTACAATCGTTGCCTAAATCATATAGTCATTTTGTCATGAACTACAACATGAACAATTTTGACAAGCTGTTGTCAGAATTGTTGGGCATGTTGAGGACAGTTGAAGCACAGATGAAGAAAGACAAGCCCAAGTCTGTGATGATGATCAACAAGACAAAGGGAAAGTCAAAAGGCAAAGGCAGGGCTAAGAAAGGTTCTAAAGCCGGGCAGAAGCCAAAGTCATCCGCGCTCAAAGCTAAAGGTGGGATCTCCAAAGAAGGCAGTTGTCACCATTGTCACCAGCCTGGACAGTGGAAAAGAAATTGTCCTCTCTACCTAGAGGAAATGAGGAAGAAGAAGTAGGGGATAGAGATCTCCACTTTAGGTATATACGTTATTGAGATAAACTTAAATACTTCTTCATCGTGGGTACTGGATACCGGATGTGGATCTCACATATGTTCTAATATGCAGGATCTGATAAGAAGTAAGCCTTTACGAAAGGGCCAAGTCGAGTTGTGGGTTGCTAATGGAGCAAGAGTTGCTGCCACCGTAGTTGGAGTTATTAGTTTATCTTTTCCTACGGGCCTTGTAATAGAATTAGAGAATTGCTATTATGTACCTGTCATTAATAGAAATATTATTTATGTATCTTGTATGGACAAGAGTGGATTTGAATTTCACATTAAGAATGGAATTATTTCTATTTCTAAAGATGAGATCTTTTATGGAAATGCCCCTATGTCTTATGGTATCTACTTGTTAGAACTTGAGACTAGCGTATACAACGTAAATACTAAAAGGTTAAAACTTGACAACTCAAACAAAACATTCTTATGGCATTGTCGTCTTGGGCACATAAACGAGAAGCGCATATCTAGACTCCATAAGGATGGTTATCTAGACTCTTTTGATTTTGAATCATTAGAGACATGTGAGGCATGTTTATTAGGGAAGATGACCAAGACTCCTTTCACTGGACATAGTGAGAGAGCCAGTGATCTAATAGGGATCATACATACTGATGTATGTGGACCTTTTAGATCAAATGCTAGAGGAGGCTATCAATACTTCATTAGCTTCATTGATGACCTCAGTAGGTATGGCTATGTATATCTTATGAAACACAAGTCAGAAACTCTTGAAATGTTCAAGACTTTCATGAATGAAGTAGAGAAGCAACTTGGTAAGAGTATTAAAGCACTCCGTTCAGATCAAGGTGGCGATTACTTAAGCCAAGCATTTGAGGACCTTCTGAGAGACTGTGATATTATATCACAATGGACTCCACCTGGTACACCAAAACATAATGGTGTGTCAGAAAGAAGGAATCGTACATTATTAGACATGGTACGATCAATGATGAGTTCAGTCGAACTTCCAATATCGTTCTGGGGATATGCTCTTGAAACTACAGTGTTTACACTTAACCGTGTACCTTCCAAATCGGTTCAAAAGACACCATATGAGATATGGAATGGGAATCGTCCCAATTTGTCTATGTTAAATATTTGGGGATGTGAAGCTTATGTTAGGAAACAATTTCCTGAAAAGCTTGGACCCAAATCAGAAAAATGCTATTTTGTTGGATACCCCAAGGAAACTCGGGGATACTACTTCTACACACCAACTGACAACAAAGTGTTTGTTGCTAGGACTGCTGTATTTCTTGAAAAAGGATTTATTTCCAAAGGAATTAGTGGGAGGAATGTAGAGCTCAAAGAAGTTCGAGACCAACAAGAAAGCAGAGAACCTGAGAAGGTACATAAGGAACATGAAGACTCACAAATTTTTGTGGAATTTCAAGTTCCAAATGTAACATAGGAACCTCGTAGGTCTAGTAGGACATGACTTGAGCTTGAGAGATTTGGATTTCTCGTGACTCAAGACAGTGACAAATTGGGCATAGAAGATGAGCCAACTTCCTATCTAGAAGCTACTAAGGGACCAGAATCTGAGAAATGGCTCGAAGCCATGAGATCTGAGATGGAATCCATGTACACCAACAAGGTATGGACCTTGGTGGATCCACTCGAAGGGGTAAGATCCATAGGGTGCAAGTGGGTCTTTAAGAAGAAGACTGACATGGATGGAAATGTTCAAACCTATAACTGTCGATTGGTTGCGAAAGGATTCCGTCAAAATCAAGGTGTTGATTATGGGGAGACCTTCTCACCAGTTGTCATGGTTAAATCCATTAGGATCATGCTTGCCATTGCAACTTATCATGACTATGAGATTTGGCAGATGGATGTTTAAACAACAATCATTAATGGGAATTTACTCGAGGATGTGTACATGACATGACCTGAGGGTTTTATCAATCCAAAGGAAGCCAATAAAGTATGTAAGCTACAAAGGTCGATCTATGGATTGAAGCAAGCATCTCAGAGCTGGAATCTACATTTTGATGAAGTAGTCAAAAAGTTTGTCTTTAGTAAAAATGAAGATGAACCTTGTGTTTACAAAAGGGTTAGTGGGAGCACAGTCGTATTTCTCATATTGTATGTGGATGACATACTATTGATGGGAAATGACATCCCTACTCTTCAGACAATAAAAGGTTGGGTAGGGAAGACCTTCTCTATGAAGGATTTAGGCAAAGCATCCTATATACTAGGGATCAAGATCTATAGAGATAGATCTAGAAGGCTTCTATGCCTAAGACAGAGCACATACATTGACAAGGTGCTAAATAGGTTTAGCATGGAGGGTTCTAAGAGAGGTAACATGCCCATGTCCCATGGGGTTACAATCTCTAAAGCCCAGTGTCCTAGTTCATGTGATGAGCGGGCACGCATGAGTAAGATTCCATATGCATCAACAATTGGATCTATCATGTATGCAATGTTATGTACTCGTCATGATGTGTCGTATGCTTTGAGCATGACGAGACGGTATCAGTCAGATCCAGGTGAATGTCACTAGACAGCCGTAAAGAACATCCTAAAGTACTTGAGAAGGACTAAGGATCAATTCTTGGTATACGGCGGTGAGGAAGAGCTCGTGGTAAAGGGTTACACCGATACTAGCTTCCAAACTAACAAAGATGACTACATATCACAATCTGGATTTGTGTTTTGCCTGAACAACGGAGCTGTGAGCTGGAAGAGTTCCAAGCAAGAGACGGTTGCGGATTCTACAATAGAGGCCGAATATATTGCCACATCTAATGATGCGAAGGAAGCTGTGTGGATCAAGAAGTTCATTTCTAAACTTGGAGTGGTTCCAAGCGATGGTGATGCAATTGATTGTTTTTCGACAACAAGGGATCAATTGCACATGCTAAAGAACCAAGATCGCACCAACATTCCAAACATGTTCTACGGCGGTTCCATCTCATACAAGAGATCGTACAACTAGGAGATGTGAAGATTTGCAGAGTACCTACAGAAAGCAATGTGGCTGACCCGCTCACAAAAGCACTTTCACAGCAGAAACATGACTAACATGTTCGATCACTTGGATTGATATTCATGAGTGATTGGGTATAAGTGCAAGTGGGAATCTATTAGTATGTATGCCCATAGAGACTATCATTTGATGATTGTAATGGGATACTATGTAAACGATTTGTAATACTACATTGATCATATCAATAATGGAAAATTTCCAATCTATATGTTTGTGTTTTATATTGTGAGATGACCATACAACTTATAGATGTCTATAGAATAATATACTCAATGACATATGTCTTCGAGTTGATGACATGAACAGTGAGATCATATGTATGCTAAGAGTATGTATTCTTGTTTTTTCCCTAATCGGTTGTTATTGTGGAAATATCCATAGACATCAATAACACATAAGATTAGAATGTATGTTGGTTGATGGAAGAATCTCATTATCATGATATGGAGATATCAAACCAAATACATAGATACTTGTTAGAGAATAGTGTATCGAATAGACCCACCTTGAGAGTGACACATGGATACCATGATTGGTAGTTAGAGTTACATCTCATAATGATGGTGGTGATTGTGGTTCTTAGACCTGAAGTCACTACACTTATCACATGTTGTTCGATGTACTTTGACATCATCCACTATGGTCATGAATAAGGATTGCCATAAAGATGGTGCTTGGGTGCACTGTGACACATGGGGATGATTGTGAGTGAAGTAGATGGAATTTGTCCTTCCTACGGGAGTTTGATATTCCGGCCACTTGATAAGCGAGACTGAGAAATGCATGGTCATGCTGATGCGAGTCAATATGTGATATTGAGCTTACATATATCTCAGACAGTCTACTCTAGTTCAAGGAGCATGGATTGAATGTTGAAAAGGATAACAATTCCATGACTTGAGTTCAATCTGGATATCAGCGACAAAAGAACTATACAATCACTGTAACACCAGTCATGAATGATAGGTCAAGTTGTTCTCCAACTTCTCCAATTACTTGGGCAGTAATGAAGTCTTGCTAGATACAAATCATTGCTTGTGAAATCATAATATGATTATGGATATCACTACTAACGTAATTTGGAGCCTACCGGGTCACACGCATAGGATGTGTTGGAATAGGAGTATAATTGTGGATTTGATTGGAATTGCTCTGAATCACATTGATTACTAAAATGTTTATGTAATGGATTAGAATAATATTGGAGTGAATGGCTATAAGTGCAAGTGGGAGTCTGTTGGTATATATATGCCCATAGAGCCATCCCAAGCGATTGCATGGAGTCGGATATTAATTAATCAATTAATGTGATTATTTGGTTAAATAATGAATTCTAGAATACTCTAATTAATCCATGAGATTTTTAATTAACGCAACGTTTCTGTTTACCGATGAGTTTAGGAAACCCTACTTCCCTTCGTATCCTATTTAAAGGAGGATGACGGTCGATATCTATATAAGGTATCGAGAGACACTTTTAGTTTACGCTCACGCATATAAAACCCTAGCCATCACCGTCCTTAGGAGAGGAAGGAGAGCAACGCGCCGCTAGCACACCTCCGCATAGACACGACTCCTTCCCCGTGGCTTAGGAAGTGTGACGTGGAGTTCCAGTCCATCCGTGTGGATGAAGTAGAGACGCAGACGCTGAGACGTCTGCGTTCGGTGGACACGACGACCATCCGTGCGCGTTACGAGCGGCGTACATCATCGCACAGGAGCATCGCCGGATCTTCCAGCGACAGTGAACGGGGGAGAAGTTCCGTCCGTGTAGGTCAGCAGCATTGCACCGTCGTGCAGTGGGACATCACCGGACTTGCTCTGCAATAAGGTATATCCCGCAAACACTCCTTCCAAATACGTTGTTGTCGATGAGATCTTGTTCCGGGTTGCATGGATTTTATTGCTTCCGCCGTACGTGTTTTCTCCACAAAATCCAACACTATCGTGGTAGCTTCCTGCAGTGTATCTCTCGCAAAAAAAATGCTATCATCAGCAAAAAATAGTTGTGATAGACTAGGTCCATTCTTCCCCACTTTCAGACCATGAAGTTGCCCCTTACTCATAGTAGAAGATAACATCCCAGAGAAGGCATCCGCACATAGTAGAAAGATAAAGGGAGAGAGATGGTCCCCCTATCTAAGAACCCTTTTTGGATTGCTAAGTCTGTTCTTGTTGCCATTTATGATCACTAAAAATGAAACAGATTTGAAACATTCCCAACTTTCTTGCACCACACTCTGCCAAACCCCATTTTCCCATCACCATGTCAATGAATTTCCATTCCACCCTATCATAGGCCTTACTCTTGTCAAGTTTGATACCCAACGCCCCTTTCTTTCCTTTCTTCATCCTCTTCATCTTGTAAAACACCTTAAAAGTAATCAGGGAATTGTCAAAAATCAGCCTTACTGGTATGAATGCGCTCTGATACTGGAAATGATTTCATTCAAGTAGACTTGAAGTCTATTCGCCAATAGCTTAGGTATGATCTTGTACACTATGTTGTAGAGACTTATCAGTCTGAAGTCATTCATATTGTTTAGGTCCCTATGTTTTGGAATGAGCATGATGTTGGTGTTGTTGATATTGTCCAGATTGTTCATCCCTGACCACTAGTCTTTAGTAAACCTCATGATGTCGCTCCCAACAATACTCCAAAAAGCCTGGAAAAACCTAGTGTGGAGCCCGTTGGGACCAGGTGACTTTGTAGGGTGGATCTGATTCAGCTCTTCTTCAATTTCCTCAATGTTTGGTTCTTTTTGGAGATGTAAGTTTACTATGTCGTAATGCATCTCTTAATGGTGGATGTAACCTCCTCTAGATGTTTGGATCCCTACCATTTGAAAATAGAAGTATAGTGGTTAGTTATAATGTTTTTGATTTCTCCTTCCTATCTTTTCTTCATCCTCCTCATTCTTCAACTTGCTGATCTCATTCATCTTTCTTCTTTGCAATGCCTTTTTATGGAAATAAGATGAATTTCTATCTCCATCCCTCATCTCATTAGCCTTTGCTCTCACAAACCAGAAACTCTCATTGAGTTCTTGAAGTTCATCCACTTCCTTTCTCAGTCTGGTCTTGAGGATTAGATTATTGTGTGTCATCAATTCCCTCTATACTTTGACCAGGTCCTCTTTAGCTTTCCTCAGTCTTCTTTGGATATTGCCAAACTTTCCATTTGCCCACTCGTTGAGATCCTTACTGACGTTGCTCACTTTATCCTCTATAGTATTCATATTTTTATCCTTCCACCCATTCTCCACCACTTCCTTGCATTCCTCATCCTCAAGCCAAAATTTTTCAAATCTAAACGTTTTTGTAATTCTCCTATTTTTCATGTTCTTGCAAGTGTCACAGAGGATAGGCGTATGATACGAACCCAAGAAGGGAAAGTGGGAGACCCACACATAAGAATACATGGTTAACCAATCCACAGAAGCAAGCACCCAATCCAACCTCTCTCTAATAGTGGTTATTTCATCCAGGTCCTTTCTCTAAATGAACGTGTTTCCCACATATCCAACATCTATCAGCATACAATTATCAATGACCTCCCTAAACTCCTCAATATGTCTGACCCCATTAGCTGCCCCACATTCCTTCTCCTCACTAGTCAGAATCTCATTAAAGTCACCCATAAAGCAAATGGGGCCCTCGTGTTCCTCTTTAATAGCATTCATAAGCTCTCAGGTTCTATATTTATTATTGTTGTCCGCCCACCCATACATTCCCACAAAGAGCCACATTCTCCCCTCTAGATCCAGCACTCTAGCCAAAATGTGATGTCTGGAATAACTAATGATTGTAATGTTTATCTCCCTCCACGACAACCCCATACCACCTGACCACCCTTCACTGCTAAGGCAAATCCCATTTGTAAAATTGCACTTTCTTTTTGTTTTTTCAAGATCATTGTTGTTGATCATAGTTTCCATCAAAAAAACTAACTATGGCCTCTTCTTTCCACAATATTTTTGGAGGGTTTTGATAGTGCCAAGGTTGGCCGCTCCTTGGCAATTCTAGATTAAAGTTTTCATTGCCCTTCACAACATTGGCCATCGCCAGACATCACTACTTTGGGACAAACCTCCCACACCATGTTTGTTCTTCCCTCTCTGCTCAGCTTCTCCTTTCTTTCATCCTTCCTTGTCTGTGTCACTCCCCCCATGTCTTTCTCATTGATTCTCCTCTTTCTCTATTTATCTATTTTCTTCTATGGTGATATTTGGGGAGGTTTGGATGGCAGATTACTATTGGTGGTTCTCTCCCTCAGTCTTCTATCATGTCTTTTAAACAAGCCCTACTTCTTTTGTGGACCACTTCCCTTCTTAGTTGTGACCCCGCTATTGTATCTGATGCCCATCTTCTATAGTTATGTAGACTGTACCCATAACTATGTGCTTTTCCCTTCTTCTTCATTGTCAGTAGCATTCCCTTCTTTAGCTTTGTTCATCTATTTTTTAGTTTCACCCCCTCTCTTACTTCTTTCATCATTTATTTCTGACTTGGGTATTTTATTAAACACCTCATCAGCAACTTCCTTCTCCCCAAACACCTTGCCCTCTTCCACCTCTATCACCTCCTTTTCTCTTTGATCCCTCCCCCCTTTACCCTCCCTTCTGTTTTAGACGGTGTAAAGATAGTATTGATATTTTTACCATGAATTTTTGGAGATGTCGGTTGCACTTCACCTTCTAGCTTGCCCACGGACCTCCCTTCTTCTTGTGGTCCCCCCGTATTTTCCTCCTTCTCTTTAGAAGTATTCGCACATGCCTCCTTCCTTCCTATCTTCATCTTGCCCATGAATAGATTCTGCTTGACCCCTTTATAGATGATGTGTCTAGGCTCACTACTTGTCAGTCTTCATGGGAATGCTTGAAGCTAAGCCCCCCATTTCTCTAGTTCACCTCCCTCCACCTCCTCTTCCATATACATTCTATTGCCATATGTCCAATGCGACCACATCAGAAACAAAGATGTGGTAGCCTTTTGTATTGAATCTCCACTTCCGCAAGGCCTCCTACAGCACCATGCATTTTTTAAACTTTCTTTAATGGTTTTTCCACATCCAGATTTACCCAGACTCTACACGCTCTTGTCCATCCTTCGTCATCATGTTCGAATTTGAGCACTTAGCTGATGGATCATGCTATCTTCTTCACTACTTCATCATGTCTGTAGCTGATTGAAATTTTGTAGATCCTGATCCAGAAAGGATAATGCTTTAACTCGGTCATTGATGGTTGGTCTCCCAGTTCCACATCTTTGATTAGAAGAACATAGTTATTGAAATTCCATGGGGCTCCTTGCAACACTCTTTCCTTGTCCCTTTTGTGTTCGAAGTGGATGGCTATAAGGTTATATTCTATTTGTTTGAATGTGACCTTCCTCATCAACCTCCATGTTTGTTCCATCGTCCTGCTCAGAGCGTAAAATTGGACGGTCTCTGTGATAGCAGTCATGCTACCACAGGTTGCACCGGAAAACCCCCTTTTGACTTCCACACTTCCATATGTGAAGTTGACTATGTCCTCCTCTTCACTATGGGTCCTTAGTTCCCCACATACCGCACTCCCCTAGAGAGTAGAACACGCTCCCGCACTGTGAGCAGCCTGGTGAGGAAAACCTAGAATTGCCCAGTCGCCCACAACAAAGCTGACAAATTAGAGGACCTAAGAGTATTCTTCCTAGTCACTTCTGCAAATCTTTTAAAATTATGCAAAGCTTATGTATATGTATCTTTTAGCCATGTACTCAGTACCTCATGTGCTTGACCCGTCCTGTTTCACATATTGATAGGTTTAGAGATGGCTAGAAGTTGATGGGCTTGGTGAGCTATGTCAGGTGTACTTGTTGTAAGATCCCTAGTATACATGATGAGACTTGTAAAAATGTACTCTTGAATATGTATATGAAATCTTGTAAAAGAAGAATGTTGCTTAATAATACTTGTTGAATGTTGAGATTATGATTGGTGCTCTTATCTTGTTTATGTTCATGTATTCTATGATTTACACTTCTGTATTCACGCTTTGTTAATACCATGCTAGGGACGGACGCCTAGATCCTATGACCATTCATTGTGTAGTCATTTGGAGTTAGGATCTGGGTAACAAGCAATTCTGTGACAATTTCCATTATACTTAACAACATATTATGGTCATTGACCAGCTTCCTCAAAGAAGGGTCTGTAGGGGTGTTCAACATTAGCCAACCCCTTTTTACACGTGAGGGACCTCAGCACCTAAGTCAATGAGCTAACCCTATTCTCATTCATGCCTTGTGCCATTACCCTGAGAATAGATGCATGTGCACAAAGTTTGTATAATGGATATGTTTAATTATGTTCAAGGTTTTTTCAACATATTTCAGGAAAAGTGAATGTCTAATCATAGGGAACAAGTAGCTCAAATAAGTAATTATATAGTTGAACATTCATAAGACCATACATATAAACAAGCCAATTACATAGTAGGGTCAAGAGATTAAGTGTACCTTACGAGTAGAGTACACGTTATTATCCATGCATAGGATCCTACATAATGTCGAATCAAAAGGGGATCTAAGGTATAAAATACATAATAGAGGAGTCTTAGATTAGTATCTATGGATAATCTAAACATCATATGATTAATTTTGGAGGTTTCTCTAGATCTATATTTCATTTAGTTCAACATGGCTTCCAAGGTTCCAAACAAGCACGCAATGATTCCATATAGCACAAGTGTCAACATTAATTCCTAGATCAAATTGAGACATCCACATTAGATTAGATATAAACATGATATAATTTCTAATTTAGAGTTAGGGAAGCATGAGATTTATATTATTATCATGGTTCACGTGTGCAAGTTCATAACTAGTCATACTAGGTCAACTCCATGCATCATGGTCATATTTTCAAGTTATAAGATCATAAAGGAGAGTATGATAGATCAAGCTATTGTTCATTTCTACAATAGTGAATAATATTATGGCTTTGATCTAGTTAGATAAAGGTATTTACATAAAAGTCACCTTTTATCGTATAGAAACAAACTAGGGTAACTAGATCATATTAATGCACAAAAGGGTACTTTGGGATTTATCATGGTGAGCATGGCATTTAGTACAAGACATAGGTTGCAAAGGGAACAAGGTAAAATCATACTTATTGATTTTCGAAGTTCAAACATTTCATAATGATAGATTAGGATAAAGTTTCATATATGAGAAAGGTGTATCATATAAGTTCATAAAAGGACCAACTTCAAGTCATGATAGGTCAAAAGGACATTAGGGTGCATATAATAGATCCAAGACATTTTAGATCATGTTTACAACATATTCAAGCTACTAATTTGCATGAATGATGGGCCATAGATCATTAATCATACATTTTAAGAATGATAGATGGTGATTAGTGGTCACAATGTGATAAATGGCATGTTTTTTACAAAATAATGAAATATCAAGAAAAATAAATAGGAGATGATAGCATCATTTGAAAAATGATGTTTTTTAATCCGAAATGGTATATAATACCTTGATATTTGGTAAAGAAACCTAGAAGTTACATAGGTTTGAAGTTTTACAATTTGATGGGGATTTTAGGGGACATTTACCCTGATGGGCTGAGAGGGAGCAACCTAGGTGGGCCCGTGAAGGGAGCACACGTGGTAGCTCACCCCAGGGATCTTCCACATGCGGTTAATAGAAGCTTCTAGCATCCTGGCGTGACGGCCGATAGAGGGAGGCATTTGTGAGCAACTCAAGGTGATGGGAAACAGTCTGGACAGTCTCCTCACAGCTATGAGCAATCCAGTGGCAGCCATGCCACATGTGTAGGGACGTGTAGGCCTGAGCGTCGTGGCATTTGTTGTGTGGCACTCCAATGGAGGGAAGAGAGGGGATCTAAGAGAAAAAGGGAGGACATGAGGCATGCCTGGAGGGTGAGATGGCACACTGTAATTGGTTGCTTGGGGGTGCGAGAGGCTGAGAGAGAGGGAGAGAGTGAGATTGGGAAAAAGAGAGCAATAGATTGCATCTGGGTCGAGCGAATCGGGACAATTGGCCATCCATCCAACATCCCAGGTATCATCCTCTTCCCTAAGCTTGGATTTAGGAACCTAGGTGTAGGTGGCGGCGTCGAGGCTGCTAGAGGGTGTTTTAGGGTTAGGGTGTGGAATGGAAAAGAAAGAGAGAGGGTTGGTGGATGGCATGGTGGATTTATAGGTGCTATGGTCAAGCATGGATGAGGCTAGGGTTAACAATGGCTTGCCTTCGTTGGAGGTTAGTAGAGGAGGTCGGCCCAGTGCATCTGTTGCCCCATTCGTACCTCATTGGAATGGGTAGTAGGTCAAGTGGCTAAAGAAGATGCAAGGACAATTTGGGGACAGCCAACTTTGCAGCTCGGCCCAAGGTTGGTGCACCTACAACACAGTAAGTGGAACGAGAGGGATGACCCTTGCAGTCGTGGGCCTGGTAGGTGACCCGTATGGAAAGGAAAATGTGGGAAGGGAGAAACAAGGGGGAGAGGGAAAGAAAGGGGAGGGTCTGAGTGGGTCGCACACCCTGAATGGGTCCAAAAAGGTTGACCCGTAGACAAAACAAGGAATAAATCAAATCAAAATTAGGCTTTTAAGGCCTATACTTGAAAAGGGCATATCTCCCTCATCCTAGCTCAAATTCGGGAAAAACTAGGTTCTTTGGAAACTTGAGGTTGTCCTCCATAACATGCACACAAGAAAAGAGTATCTAAAAAATTATATGATCAAATTTCAAGAGAAAGAGCATGATGTGTTACACAAAGATAAGTTTGATTTTCATTCATATTGAGCATTTTTCTTGGTGATACATGTATCTTAGATTGATCAATTGTGCATAAAACACATTCAAACATGAAATTGGTTGTGATTTCAAGAGCAAGGTCCAAAGTTACATAAAAGAGGTGAAGTTATGGGTTATCACAAGTTTCATTGAAGTCAATACATTCAAGTTGAGTGTAACCTTGCTCTACTAACCTTGCATTGTTCCTTACCACCTTACCATTTTCATCAAGATTGTTTCTATAGATCCACTTGGTGTTCTTTCTATCACTTGTCTTGGCACTAGAGTCCATACCTTGTTCTTTTTTAATTACTCAAGTTCTTCTTGCATGGCTAGGATCCACTCATTGTCCTCAAGAGCTTCTTTGAAATTGTTTGGCTCAAGTGGAGAAATACAGGTGGTGTTTGCTTGTTATTTGTTGAAAGCATCCCTTGTATTCACCTTTTCAAAGAGGTTCCCAATGATGAGATATTTTGGATGATCTTTTGCAAAGCAGCAAGTCAGATCCTTCTTTTCTTCTTCTTTTCAGCCTTCAACTTCAACCTTTCTTTCAATATAGGAATTACTTCATCTACAACATCATCCTTTATACCATTCTTGTAATTATAGGGGTTAATCTCGATAAATTTAACATTGATAGATTCTTCTATTTGATATAGTTCAATGTTAAACACTCTATAACGTCTACTACTGCTGATATAGAAAATAAAGAAAGGTTTGTAAGATTTTAATCAAACTAATCAATATAATCTTGGTGTTTGAAACAAAGCATGCACAACCAAAAATATGAAAGCACTAGATAGAAGGCTTTCTACCATGACATAACTCAAAGAGGATTTTCTTAAGTAAAGGATATATGAAAACTTGATCTTGCACAAAACAAGTGGTGCTAACATCTTCAGCCCAAAACTACTTAGGAGTGTCATACTTTAAGAGAATTGTCCTAGACATCTCTTAAAATGGTCTATTCTTCCTCTCTGCTGCCCCATTTTTTTGAGGTGTATGGGGGTAAGAAAAGTTGTGCAAGTACCCAGATTTTTGACAAAAGCTTTCAAACAAATCATTTTTAAATTCTCCCCATGGTCACTATGGATAGAGACAATTCGGCAAGAAACGTTGTTTTCATTTTGTTTGTAGAAATTCTAGAAAACATCAAGTGTATCACTCTTTGCAATCAAGAAGAAAGTCCAAGTAAAGCAAGAGAAATCATAAAAAATCACTAGACAATACTTGCTACCATGAAGTATTTGAGTTTTCATTGGTCTAAATAGATCAATGTGAAAAAGTTCAAGAACTCTCTTTTTGCTAAGGACTCCTTTGGATTTTAAGGAGGATTTGGTTTTCTTTCCTTGTGTACAAGGTTGACATTCCTCATCCTTCTTTCCTTGTGTACAAGGTTGACATTCCTCATCCTTCTCAAAGTCCAATTTAGGAATTCCTTTGCCTAATTCCTTTTTGCTTGACTTCTTCAATTGATGTATATTTACATGAACAAACCTATGGTGCCACAAAGATATACCATCTGTATCAACAACTATGAATTTACCAAGAATAGGCTTAAGAGAGTTAAGAACAATAATATAGAGATTTCCACTTCTAGTTCCCTTATATATAACAGCATAAGTGACGGAATACAGAAGTAAGCATTCATGAAAAGTAAAAAGAACAACATATCCATAGTCACATAGTTGACTAACACTAATTAAATTTTGATGTAGGTCATACACAAGAATAACATTCTTTATGCATATTAAATCACCCATATAAACCTCACCTTTCACTTCACCTTTCTTGTTGTCCCCAAAAATCATTGAGCCTCCTTTCTTTTTGTGAGAGTGTTGAAGTGGTCTTTATTACTAGTCATGTGTTTGGAACATCCACAATCAGCAATCAATTTTCCTTTATCCTACAAAGAAAGAATAGGACAATATGCAAGTCAAACTTTGGGATTCGGGGTTAGATTTAGGATCCATTTCATGTTTAGATTGGTCCCCTTCTTCTTCTAAGGTCAAAAAGTTACAATGAGCACAAACCATTGAAGTCTTGGAGCCGAAAGTCTCTCCATGGTATGTTGGATGTCCCTTGCTCTTTTCCTTACCTTTCCCCTATAACTTTGGGCCTCCCTCATATCCCAAACCATTACCCACTTCTTGAGTAGAGTGTTCTAGGACTTTATTTAGGGATTTTTTCATTTTGAGGAATTTTTGCAAGGATTCTCTAAGCATGTGGTTATCATCACTAAGACTTATGACAGTACTATAAAGACTAGAAAAATCATCTTGAGCATGCAATAAATCCGCCTCCAGACTGGGGGTTTTAGTTAAATAAGAATCCTTCTCAAGAGTTAAGATGGCTACTTTTTGTAAGGAAAAATAGGTCTACATTCAAGATCATTAACTCTAGCAAGAAGCCTAATTTTTTTTAGTTTAAGTATCATAGTTTCATCAATATAGGTTTGATTTTCATCTTTAAGATCATTCATTTTCTTTAGATAAATACCATTCTTAGTTTCAACACCATTATATTGAAGTTCAGGAGTCTATGATATTGATATGAGTATTCTCATTTTGTTCCAGCACCTCTTTTCTAGCATATAACCATCTATAATTTTCCATAATCTTTTTTTAGATTTGCACTTAGAATAAGAAGAGTGGGAAGCATGAAGCATACTGATAAGAGAATCTCTTGAAAGGTCATTTAGACTTGCCTCACTTACATATTCACTTGTGGATGCCATGATGAAAATGTGGCTCTCTCCTTCATTTGAGATAGAATCACTAGAGAAAGAGTCCTACCAAGCGGCAAGGGATACATATGTGCCCCATCTTTCTTTCTTGTCCCTCTTCTTGAATTTACTCTCCCTATTGTAGCCCTCCTTCATATATCTACTTTTGTGATGTGACTTCATGGGCTTTGGACACTCATTTTTGTAATGTCCCTTTTGACCACATTCATATCACCTAGGAGTATAGGAGGATGGTTTACCCATGAAATACTTTCCCTTTGAGTAATGGGCTTCAAGGTTACAAGGGGAGTCAGCTTCACTTGAAGGTGGAGAAGCTTAGCTAATAGGTTGTTGTCTCACAATAGCTTCAATTTGAGATTTCAGTGCACTTTCCTTCTCTTTCTTGGATTCTTTCACTTCGAGCTTTTCTTCTTCTTGCTTGTCAAGTCTCACTTCAAAAGCTCATGGATTTTGTATGTTCTCTTCAATAGTAATTTCACCAAGAGACTTTGTCTATACAATGGTGGTCACCTTTGTTTACCACTATGATGAATGCATATTCATCTTCATTTTAGTCACCGTATTTTGCCCAATTTTGCATTGAAAGCTCTCATATACCCCCTAAATCTTCTCATATACAATTTTCCTTATTTTCAATGATTATTTAGAGTTTTTATCAAATCTATTCGTATCTATTGTAGGATTAAGCATTGCACTATGTGCACCAGCTTAGGAGATGGTGGCCCCGCTAGTCGGCAATTTGGACCCTTTTTTTATGGCCAGTTCCTTCATCAGAAAGCATCCTCATGAGTCAGAGGATTCATTGACGCAGGGCCATCAACCCATAGCAATACCCCCTGGGTGAGTTTGTTCCATGATGTCATGATTGTAACCAAGAAGGAAGCCGCGATAGCGGCCAAGAAGACAATGTCACAACTGCGGCCAAGACGTTGTATCGACCAAAACTCAGCATGGTCGGGTCGAGGCCAAGGTGTCACAACCGAGACACCATCTTGACCATGACACACCAGTGCGACTGCGGCTCATGATCTCGACTGCGGCACATCAACGCGACTGCGAAACACGACCGTGACTATAGCACCCTAGATCGACTGCTACAAAACCCCACATATAACGACCCCGCCTCTCGATAACCCCAAATTAAGGGAGACCTGAAGGTCAGAGCCATTATCCCAATCAATAGGATTAAAGGTTCGACAAATAATCAATTATAATTATAAAATTCTACCAAACTATACTGAAAGCTGGAATAAAATAAAACTTTGCATACCTTTTTTTTAAAACTTGGATATCTAACTTCTATCCACATATGGACTCTGTTCTATTTAATCCTCCTTTGTATTTTAATTCTTATTTAATTCTACATATGTCACTTTACTATGTATCCTTTTCAATCTGGCACCTAAAACATTGACAAAAAAATGTCGGTCAGCATATCGAAATATGTTGGTATGTGGGGACAACCAAAATTTCACAAATATGGCTAACTATCTAATTATCACAATCAAGATAATTAACAAGCCAATTTACATTTTCAATGTGTCATTCTCCACTGCTTTTTCCCTAACCCTGGAATACCCCCCTCTAGGGTTTCTCTTTTGCCATTGACTTAAGGCCACCTTCTCAATCCTAAGCTTGGTGCCTAGGATCACCTCTCGTGGTGCCCATTAGTCATGCAACATAGACCACCTTCTCATTCCCGAGCTTGGTGTATGGGGTCACCTCTCATGGTGCCCATTGGTCTTAACTCCTAGGCTTGACCTTTTTGCATCATCCATCAGGGTAGCATGTAGGTGCAAGAATACACACTTCTATTATAATTGTGATAATCATAGTCACTATATAGTTGCATGAAATAAAAGTCATCCAAGAAGTTATTTTTAGGAAACCAATAAAACATCCGGGAATCGCCGTGAAACTAAACCGATTAACCATAAGTGTAACCACATACCTGTCAGGCTAATTTGAGACAGAATTAATCCAATCAATATAAGAAATCCAATAGGCAAGCAAAGAGATCCTGAAATACGCATACAATTTCCTATCATTGATCATGCCATCAAGATCTATTAAACCTAGCTCTCTTCCTAGGGTTTCTAGTCCACTTTTAGGGTTTCTATTGCAATTAGGGTTCCCCTTCATTTTTACTCTTTTAAACCCTACTTTTATACAATTACTCACAAACCCTAATTATCTCATCTATTCTTCACGAAAGATATTAAGGTTACCTTTTAACAACATATAACCCTAATTTCAGATTAAAGGCACAATTAACCATCAATTAAGTTCATTTTGCTATTTTAATTTAAAACTACCATTTTTATCCTTTTAATTCATGACAAGATCATTAGGCCCAATTATCACCTTTGGTTCCTTTCGAATTAACAACTCATAGTTCATTATGATCTAATTCACATATGAACTCTATTATCATTAATTCCACCTTTATCCATTAGAAAACCCCAATTACTATTTTAAGGGTATTTATCCATAATTAGGAACTTTTACACTCAAAATAGCTTAGAACCATCATATCTCAGCCTTATTCATGAATTTGAATAATTTCAGCCATTAAGAGTCACAATGACTAACCTTAGGGTTTCAAGGCCCATTAAAGCTTGTTTATGTACATGGAACCCTAAATTAATCAACTTTACATGTAAGACAGATTGAAGTTTGACTTTAATATTTAATAGGTTATTACTTCACCAGTTAACCTATTAAACCTTAAAGATTCGTCCTTTATACTCAAATAGGGTTTCTAAGTGCTTAATCATTCTTATCTGAGGTATAAACCCTAAATCATGCAAGAAACATATAGATTAGGTTCATGTTCATCATTAACTATTCAATAGGTTGCAATTACTAAATTTCATCAACTAAGCAACATGAACTTAACCAATATGCTCAATTAGGGTTTCTTAATCTAATACATAAGCACTTTTCATTAGATTAACACACTTTTGCAAAAAGAAATAGATTCAGGTTCTCATACTAATTTTATTGTGTTCCTCATATTTTTCTAAGAAACTTTCATGTATAACTTTTTCTAATTAGAGATTCCTAGCAAAAGATATGATTTTTACAAGAAAAATCATTTTTCTGATTTATCTGATAACCCTAGAAAATCAAGGACCATCTGATCCGTGGTCCGCTGGACCACGCGGCATCCCACGGCTCAGGATTCACGCGCCTATCTTTGATTTAAGTTGCAAAGGACCAAAATGTCCTTACCTGGATAGAAGGAATGGAAGGGCAGTTTGGTAATTTGTCCTGAGGTCATCTTCTTCCTCACTCGAGCAACCTGCAGCCTCCTCGCGGTCAACTCCGTTGTTGACCCTGCGATTTGTTGCTCCCGGGCCCAAGGTGAGGGCATCCCCACCTACATCTCTCCTCCCTAAACTTGAATACCGTCTTCATTACTCTGTTACCTGCTTGAATTGCTCGGACGACAGAGCTCTTCTCTGACGAGAAGGGAGGCCTGGTCAGGGTACATGTTGGGAAATTTTCCGCAATTTGTTGCTCCTGTCAACTCGCCTCATCAGCGCGGACTCACAGAGGTGCTATGGGGCTATGCACATGGTGTGTAGCCCCCCCCCTATTTATATAGGTTCTCTTATAGCCACCGAGAATCCCTAAATTGGGCAAAACACCTAGAGGCAACAAAACATAGGGAAACAAGGGGTAGATCAACTCGGATTGATCCCCCAGATTCTTTGGAAAGGTTTCTGAGTTTGTCTACGCATTCAATCGCAAGAAAATCCCCTTGGAAAACTCTGCTACCTTCCTTAGATGGCCCAAGATGGGTGACAATGCAAACATCATCGGATCTTAGATCAACGGATGTCATGCTATGCGCATTACCAAATAACAATCCCAGTA
Source organism: Alisma plantago-aquatica (assembly GCA_963693085.1). NCBI lineage: Eukaryota > Viridiplantae > Streptophyta > Magnoliopsida > Alismatales > Alismataceae > Alisma > Alisma plantago-aquatica. Next base: position 490,800,960 of record OY856412.1, on the reverse strand, counting down.
GAAATAAAAAATCGTGACATTTATTATAATCACAACACTTTAGGGAAATTTGTAAAAGCCATAACTCCCAAACCGAGTGTCCAATAAATCCCAAATTTTGAGGGAAAATTAACAAAGACATAATATACCTCTCTGCCAAATTTGGGCTCATTATATAAAATAAAACGTGCCTTTTATTTAGGTGCAAGGTATTACTCAATTAGGCTTATTTCTCACATCTTTTCTCTTTCTTTACTTATTATCTTGCAATTTGGACTTCCTTGGAACTCAAGAAATCCTAAGATTTCGAAATCCTTTTTGAATGATTCTTATTATCCTTCTAGGTGCATCCACATCCTTTATTTCTCATTATCTTACTTATTTCTTTATTAAGATATTTCTTTTCAAGGATTTCTTTTTATCTTTCATTTCCTTTTCCTATTTTCATATTTCTTTTATTAGAAATCACATAGAAACAAAATTTATTTAATTGTGGCCATTAACTCCACTTTATAGAGTTTTCTATGTATTTCTCATAATTACTTTGCTTAATATCCATTATCTTGTATCTTTTCCTTTTATTTGGACTTTTCTTCTTTTCTTCTCTTTTATATCCGTTAATGGATTAATCTAATAATAGGAATCACGAAATTCCTATCCAATGGGAGATTTGCAAAGAAATCTATCCTTTGAATCAAAGCATACAACCCTTTCAATTAAGTCCATATTCAAAAAATCTTTACAATTCAATTATGAAAACATATGCAAAATTGAGGTTGTAATATCCTTCCCCTCTTATAAGAATTTTGTCATCAAAATTCCATCAAACAAACAAACAATGCAGGATAAGACTATCTTATGTCCATCATGGCTCCCATGTGGCCTCACCCTTTCCATGGTGCTTCCCAAGAACCTTCATCATCTAATAGTCTTCCATCTGAGTTCTTTCTTACCTTGTTATATCGTACCCTCATAGGTGACTCGGGACATTTTAGCCTCTTATAAAGATGAATCGGTTCATGGCTCAACACATGGCTTGGGTACCTCACATAGTGCTCTAGATCGAACTCATTATATGTCATGTTATCCTGTGGGGTAAGGCTAAACATAACCATTTCCTTCAATCTATCTCAAATGGGTCCATATATCGGAGACTCAGCTTTCTCAGTTGTAGCTTAGAGGGGTCGGATTTTCACATCGCATATTCTCCCACAGTGAATTGCATGTCAGTCTACTTTGCATCAGCTCACGACTCATGTCGCCCCTGGGCTTCCTCAACCATCGCATGATCAAAGTGACTTCATCTGCACACAATGTGGTCCTTTTCTGACCTTCGTGAGGTCCCTTCACCAACATTATCTTAATGAAGTGGTGACCCACACAACCTCCCTTACAGAGCTTCATTATATTATGATACTGGCTATGGTGGTTATCATCACATCTCTCATAGGGCAAGAATTGCCCCCCACGTATCACCCTGAATGAGCATGCATGCTCTCATTAGACCCTCTTATCTGGATCATACTAACCATTAGTTAGGGGTGATAAGTTGTACTCACATCGAGTCCTTCATGTACCTACTTCCACCGCATGGAAGTGAGTCTTTAGGTTATACTCGAGAACTTTTGAACTCGCATCATGGTGTAGTTGAACCATCTTTCTCATAGGTAGTTCAACCAGATCCGTCTCTTGACAGTATTCTTTCTTTCTCATGTCATCAAGGTAAGACGATCCACCATAATCCATATTACATCTTGACCTTCCTTGGTCCAGGGGAGACTTACCACGGCATCCATAGTGATGAACACCCATTCCCTCTCAAGGACTTTTTTATCCTTTGTATCAACTTACTGGGTTACTGGTGTTTGTCCTTCACCTCCTGACATGCATGGCGACAAGCCACATGCAACATCATCTTAGGCATCCAAAGTACTACTATCACTTACTATCTTCGTAGTACCACGGTGTATGATGAACTTAAAATCATGATCTCCTGTATGTCATGATTCCTCAAGATTGATTCCTCAGAAACCCTAAACCACTCTAATTGGGGTTTCATCACCTTCTTTTCCAGAGGAGTGCATCTGAGTTCTACCACCATCCTTTTATTGCATCAAGGCCTAGGCTGGCTAACCAAACAACTACTAACTTGATCAACAATCTTGTTACATCTGAGTGTTAGCCCAAACATATCTCACAAACTTAGGGTTAACCTAACAACCTTTTCTAGTCTCTAGCTAAACTAGGCAGTTGCATCTCAACCAGATCATCCATTACTACCTCATATCCTTATGTGTAAGGTAATGTTGAAGACATACACTTCCATGTATTCCACTTATCATCTCATCTAGGATAGTAGGTCTACCTTGAACAAGAAAACCTAGAGCTCATCTTCCTGGTTATCGAACTCGACCTTGTATATCTCGCAAATTCCACATAGATCATGATACAAGCATCCTAATAAGATGACTACCTTAGTTCTCTTGATGTTTGTAAACCATCCACATATCGTTTACTCTACAAGGGTAGGTTATCATCTATGTCCTCATACCTCATAGCAACATTCCAACTCGCATCATCTTTATCCATCCTGTATGGCATGTGTACTGTCCTATCTCTCACTCTCATAACAAGAGCAAATAAGCATTTGGCGGTCGTCCAAACACAAAGTTCTTCCTGTTCCAAGAGTAGAGATGGTACATCCCACATTTCCAATACACCTTCAAAACTAAGTTGAAATGTGCATCACAATCATCTCGATATCAAAGTTACTTCCATGGAGAACTGGTCTCGGACCTACTCAGGTCACCACCCAATCCTTGGTCATCTCCTCTAGGTCTGTAGGGTGCCGACACTTTTGGGGTCATCCCTCTTCCCTTATGCATCCAGAGAGTGCCCTCCTCATCTGCCCTTTGGGTCCCATGATTTCATGAAGGTGATCAATCTCCTAACCCATGGCTCTCAGACAATGATAGTTGTTACCTCCCGACCCTATGGTCATTTGAAACTAGGGAATTAGGCAACTCCTACTTCCATCGGTCTTTTCCCTACCTAACCCTAGGATAGACTTAGGATTCGGGTATAGTACATGTCCAACTCAGAATCTCACCTAAGTCTCCATCACCTCTCTCTCCATTCACGCACTGACTTCCATCCATTCATAGGGGTCATGGTGACCTGCTTACCTAGATCATGCCCCATACTGGTTACCTCCATGGTAACACATCCACATGCACTTAGAGATGGTTATCTATGGGTCTACAAGTTCATTCTCATACCATGTACTTTTCACTTAGCTTCTCAAGAACCTATGAGACCTCCTTAGGTTACTTCAAAACCAACAGAAACTGGTATACACCCTACAAAAGGGTCCCTCTCCCAGGATAGGAGGAAACTACACCTTGATAATAAAGGTCACAAACGACCTTAGGTCTAGGGTTTACATCCACATGAGCATGCTTAACCCTAGCAAGCTACTAAGGCACAAGCAGACCACCTACCAAACCATGCTAGGTCATACTTGTTCTTATTCCTCAACATTGGACCAAGAACATACCTTCCCATGTCACCAACTTAGTTGTGAGGGGTTCACCAAACATACCTTAAATTTAAGGGGTTTCCCTTTCCTATATACATGAGGAGTACCATGCTCGAATCTATAAAAACTCAAACCTCGTCATGAGCATCAGGTACACCACTTCCCCTCTTAGGCCTAGGAACCCTAGGTTCAGTTTTCTAATGTCCAACTGTCTGCTCAACTTTTTAACCACGATCAAGCATGTACAGGGTATGACATGTACTTCCCATGATCCTTCCACTTGAACAACACTTTAGAGTGGAGTCCTCCTCAAGGACAACCAACAAGGTATAGGGCCTCACTACTGGTCACTTAAACCTCCTCTGGGTCTAAGGAACTTTTCTTCTATCCCTAGAAGGTAAGCACCCATATCATATGTACATAGGTACAAGCAACCTCATCCTCTTTCTAGGGTTTGGTTCCTCTAAAGACAACTAAGATACCATTATCATCCAGGGATCAAGCAATGAAGCAACCGCTATCGTCCACTTAGGTTGCATCATCCTCAACTCCCATTGTTCCTCATACCTCAAGGTCTAAGCTTCCAACCTTCTTGCTCGGGTCCTGCTCTCTCTCTCTCTTGAGCAAACTCCACAACCTGCCTTACTACTAGAGGTCCTCTCTCCAAGAAGGATCAAGCTCATAAGCATACCCCTACATGGGTGAAGCTTATGGTTGCTCAAGATTATGTTTATGCTTATCTCATAAGCCCTCCAACATACCCTCCTGGCCAAGGTTATGATGTGGCCTTTTGAATGCACTAACAAATTCACTCGGGGTTTATATCCCCGAGCTTTTACCAAAACCAAGTGCAACAATACCACCCGCAAGCGGACGGATTTTATCGCAGTATAGTTTAGGATCGAACCCAAAGGACAACATTTTTAAGAATCCTTGTCAGTTAGATCTAGCTCAAGTAAAACTAATATTTAGAACAATAGGTTGATTTTGGTTTGATTAAACTAATTGCAAGAAAGTAAATGCGGAATAAAAGATGGGTTTAGATTAATGATATGAAATCGCTGGGATGGTACCGGGTTTGACCACCGCTACACACACAAACATACTCTCTCGCGAACAATCCAGGCATGAAATAACACTCCAAGTAGAGCTGCTGCAGAACCCCCCTTACGGGCGTCAGGTCCGCGTAAGCGTCACCATAGGCAGCCGATTTCTCATCGCCATCCGGATCATACGTCTTACGGCTCTGAAGATACAGAAATCCACGGAAGCTGTGAACCCCCCTTACGGGCGTTAGGCGCACAGAAGTGTCACCGAAGGTTAGGCGGACCGTCCCCTCGCGGATCATACACTTACGACCTCGATGAAATCCCATCCTATTTCTAACCAGGGAGTCAACCGCGCAAACCGTAAAGCAAATAAGCAACTATTGTACGTGTAAGCATCGACGAAAAGCACGAAGATACAAAATCCAACTAAGGCTGTGAACCCCCCCTTACGGGCGTTAGGCGCACACAAGTGTCACCGAAGGTTAGGCGGACCGTCCCCTCGCGGATCCTACACCTACTACCTCAAGGAATCCTATCGGAAGTTCTCGTCAAGGAGTCTAACATGCTAAACGACATTCATACCTATGCATTGAAGTTCTCGCAACATAGGGAGCACAAAGATGGAAACACGCACATAACCAACTCACAAGCTTAACGATAAACGACAAAATGAAGAGTTATATACATTGCCATGGAAAGTTTAACAAGAGGACATGGTTTGCATGGGCAGCGGGGCTAGTCCCCGCACCCCAGCGAAAGAGGACTACTCGCTCATGATGTGAGGTACAAGAAGGATAGAAGAAGAAGATAGATCCGCCATGAGCTCGGTGCAGAAGGTGGACGCAGCCCGGTGAAGAAGATGCGCTCTTTGCTCCGTCTTCTTCTCCTTCTTAGCCTCCTTGGACGCAACACCAACTGTAGGTGGAGTGGAACTTGATCGGGATGGTGCTCTGGCAGCCTTTCGGCGTCCGGAACCGATGCCTCAAATGGGGACCCTGGGGTCTATTTATAGTTTTAGATCTGACGTCAAACGGTCTGGGGACCGTTTGGGCGCCAAACGGTCTTGAGACCGTTTGGGCACCAAACGGTCTTGAGACCATTTGGGCACCAAACGGTCTTGAGACCATTTGGGCACCAAACGGTCTTGAGACCGTTTGGGCATCAAACGGTTTGGAGGTCGTTTGAGCGCCAAACGGTCTTGCTTTGATCAGTCTGGCTTTGGTGTGGTCGCGCGGCTTTAGTTCTTCAAACGATCCTTGTGCTTGCATCGAACGGTCTTGGGACCGCGCGATATTAAACGGTCTTGGGACCGCATGGGACCAAACGGTCTTGAGACCGCATGGGACCAAACGGTCTTGAGACCGCATGGGACCAAACGGTCTTGGGACCGCATGGGACCAAACGGTCTTGGGACCGCATGGGACCAAACGGTCTTGGGACCGCATGGGACCAAACGGTCTTGGGACCGCATGGGACCAAACGGTCTTGAGACCGCATGGGACCAAACGGTCTTGGGACCGCATGGGACCGAACGGTCTTGGGACCGCATGGGACCGAACGGTCTTGGGACCGCATGGGACCAAACGGTCTTGGGACCGTATGGGACCAAACGGTCTTGGGACCGCATGGGACCAAACGGTCTTGGGACCGCATGGGACCAAACGGTCTTGGGACCGCATGGGACCAAACAGTCTTGGGACCGCATGGGACCAAACGGTCTTGAGACCGCATGGACTTCTTGGGCAACTGGTTTCGTCTTGTTTCTTTGTGTATTCCAGCAAACGATCTTGAGACCGCATGGATCCAAACGATCTTGAGACCGTTTGCATGGAGTTGCCTGCTGTACCTGCATAAAATGAAAGATATTTAGTTAAAACCTTGATTATTGAATCACTTAGTAATTTTGTGCATTATGATTCATATTAGGGTGAAAAGATGTGGAAAAGATATTAAATTGTTCCAAAAAGGTAATTGAAAATTATGATGAGTATGCACTCATCAAAACACCCCGAACTTAAATTGTTGCTCGTCCTCGAGTAACATAAAATTTGAAACTGTTGCCTAATGAAATACTTTCGATCCATGTGATTTCTTCATCTTCACATCACAAGTGTTTTCTTTCTGCTCAGTATGAATGAGTACCTCAACTTCCTGGGACCACTAAACACGTCTTTCCATAGCTTCGTTCCTGAGTTCGTTTCCCAACAACGCTTCCTCCCCGCCTTTTCTAACACCAAGCATGTCAAAGAGTGTCGTAGGAGTTCTGAGATACCCGCAGAATCAACAAGTATGCATTTGATCTGACACTGGTATTGTTAAGGATGGTAGGGCATGTATTGTGCCCTTAGGTAGAAAAAGGAGTGAAAGGTGGTATGAAAGGAAGAAGAAAATCTCTCCTCTATTCGACTCGAGATTTTTATTTGTTTTGCAATTTCATTTATTGCATATTTTTTTGTGTGCGCTATGGCATCTTTTGTTGCAGATCTCTCCTCTATTCGACTCGAGATTGCATTTATTTTGTGTGCACTTTGGCATCTTTTTATTGCAGATCTCTCCTCTATTCGACTCGAGATTGCATTTTTGGTGGTACGCCCCTACTTATTGGAGGGGGTATGGAAGAAGCGGATATGGGGAAAGTGGCGTGCCACCCCGAACTTAGGGATTTGGCACAAGTTTGGCTATTTTGGTGGTATTTATGGATGGAGGGATACGAAGATGATAGAAGAAGTGTAGAAGAGAGTTCAGATCAGGATGCAACCTGATTTTCAATTCAAAACCGGGTTAATCTCTTTGTCATACTCTGCTCAAATAATGACTTGGTGCGGATCCGGTGGGGTTTCTGAGCCATTGTTCCATTAGTCAGTTAGGAAGCGCAACGTGTTTGATCCCTATCAGTTTGACAGATACTTGTCATTATGTAAAAAAGATTATGATGTTAGGAATCATAAGTTTCACAGGATGATTTCAGGCAAGTTTCAAAAGTCAGTCCTCTTGGGGATTTGTTTCGAATAAGGAGGATGTTATGATAGAAGATGTTATGATAGAAGATGCATAGCAAACAGTTAGTTACATATTGAGACATATTGAGTATAAAAAATTTTATGATAGAGACATATTGAGTATAAAAGAGGGTGTGTATGTGGAAGTGGAATACGTACCACCCACCCTCCACCCCGAACTTAGAGATTTGCTCGTCCTCGAGCAAACCCTAAATTCAAGATGGAGGGGAAAGGAAACACCAGGTATGACTGCCGAGAATGAATCCGTTGTGATCAGCACCAATCTGATCTCGTATCCTGAAAGAAAACTATCCATAAGGCAAATTTTATTTTAAGGAAAATTAACTATAAAACAAAATTGGGAAAAGAAAGGTAAAACAGATTTATTGGTCGGGTTGCCTCCCGACAAGCGCCTTTGTTTTATGTCGATGGCTCGACAGAGTCCTTCGTCTTTATGTGGGATCCTTAGGATCGGTGAGTTCCAGCGTTGATTTGGTGCCTATGTCTGTTGTGGTGAAATATCTCTTCAGGCGGTGGCCATTGGTTATGAATTCACCCGACTCTGCACTCCATAAAGAGAAAGTGCCCTGAGGAGAGATGCTTTTGACAATGTACGGTCCAGACCAGCGTGAGCGAAGTTTTCCTGGGAATATCCTTAATCTTGAATTAAAAACCAGAACTTGGTCTCCCACTTGAATGTCCTTTCTTTTCAGATGTCCATCGTGCCAAAGTTTTGTATGTTCCTTGTAGATTCGAGCATTTTCATAGGCCGTCATTCTAAGTTCATCCAGCTCGTTGAGTTGCAGAATCCTGGCTTGCCCTGCTTCCTTCATATCGAAATTTAATTGTTTAATTGCCCACCATGCCTTATGTTCTAATTCAACCGGAAGGTGACAAGCTTTTCCATATATCAAATGAAAAGGAGTAGTACCAAGGGGAGTTTTATAAGCAGTGCGATAAGCCCATAGGGCATCGTTGATTTTTGTCGCCCAATCTTTTCGATTACGCCCAACGGTTTTCTCAAGGATAGCCTTTAGTTGTCGATTAGAGACTTCTACCTGTCCACTGGTCTGTGGATGGTAAGGAGAAGCTACCTTGTGTGAGACGCCATATTTTTTTAATAGAGCTTCGAAGCTTCTTTCGATGAAATGGGAACCTCCATCAGAAATCACGGTTCTCGGCACTCCGAACTGTGGGAAGATAATATCTTTGAATAGTTTGATGACTGGTTTCGAATCACAAGTGACGGTTGGTATAGCTTCAACCCATTTGGAGACGTAGTCCACCACCACAAGGATGTAAGAGAATCTATCAGAAGATGGGAATGGCCCCATATAGTCTACTCCCCAGACGTCAAATATCTCTACTTCTTGCCATAGATTCAGTGGCATTTCATCTCTCTTGGTTATATTGCCAGCTCTTTGACACTTATCACATGATATGACAAAATCATAACAATCCTTGGATAAAGTTGGCCAGAAAAATCCACATTGCAAAACTTTTAAGGCAGTTTTTTTAGAGCTCATATGCCCACCCACGGGTCCTGAGTGGCATTGTTCCAAAATGGAATGGGCTTCTTCTTTGGCGACGCAACGTCTATACAATCCATCCGCGCAGAGTTTGAAAAGATATGGTTCATCCCAATAGTAATGCTTCACATCATGCATAAATTTCTTCAGACCGTTCCCTGTGTATTGAGGATGGATGACTCCGGCGGCAAGGTAGTTTACTAAGTCTGAATACCATGGTTCAGATTCTGAGACTCTCATAAGTTGATCATCTGGTAGAGAGTCGTTTATCGGAATTCCTTCAGCATCCAGAGTGTGGATGCGACTCAGGTGATCTGCTACGACATTCTCCGTTCCTTTCTTATCTCGTATTTCTAGGTCAAATTCTTGTAGAAGGAGTATCCATCTGATCAGCCTTGGCTTAGCATCCTTCTTTGCCATAAGGTAACGGATGGCAGCATGGTCTGTGTAAACGATTACCTTCGAACCAGTAAGGTAGGATCTGAATTTATCGAAGGCATAGATGACTGCCAAAAGTTCCTTTTCAGTAGTGGCATAGTTCCTTTGAGCTTCGTCGAGGGTTTTCGATGCATAATAGATAACATAATGTTTCTTCTCAATGCATTGTCCTAAGACTGCACCCACTGCGTAGTCACTGGCATCACACATAATTTCAAAGGGGTGCTCCCAATTTGGAGCTCTAATAATGGGGGTAGTCGTAAGGGCTTTCTTCAGCGTATCGAAACTTTTGATGCATTCCTTATTGAAATTGAAATTAGCATCTTTGAGAAGTAAATTGGTCATCGGCTTTGTTATCTTAGAAAAATCATGTATAAACCTTCTATAGAATCCAGCGTGACCGAGAAAAGCACGAACTTCTTTCACATTTGTGGGTATTGCCAATTTAGATATGACTTCTATCTTGGCTTTATCAACTTCAATTCCTTTGTTGCTAACCTTGTGGCCCAAAACTATGCCTTCTTTTACCATAAAGTGGCATTTCTCCCAATTTAGCACCAGATGTGCTTCTTCACAGCGTTTGAGTACCATGGAGAGGTGCTTAAGACAGGAATCAAAGGAGTCACCATATACAGAAAAGTCGTCCATGAAAACCTCCATAACTGTTTCAGTAAGCCCTGCAAAAATAGCAGTCATGCAACGTTGAAAAGTTGCAGGGGCATTACACAAGCCAAATGGCATCCTTTTAAAAGCATATGTCCCGAAGGGACAGGTGAAAGTTGTTTTCTCTTGATCATCTGGATGTATGGGGATCTGATAGAATCCAGAGTAACCGTCCAGGTAACAGAAGTATTCTTGGTGAGCCAATCTTTCCAAAACCTGATCGAGGAAGGGCATAGGAAAATGATCCTTCCGAGTGGCCTTGTTTAATTTTCTATAATCAATACACATCCTCCACCCGGTCACTGTTCGGGTGGGGATGAGCTCATTGTTTTCATTTCTTGTGACAGTGGTACCTCCTTTCTTGGGTACAACATGAACTGGGCTCACCCATGGTGAGTCCGATATCGGGTATATTATTCCAGCTGTAAGGAGTTTGATGATCTCACGACGGACCACTTCCTTCAGATTCGGGTTTAATTTTCGTTGATGCTCGATTGTTGGCTTATGGTCTTCCATCATGGGAATTCTGTGCATGCACAAGGCTTGACTGACCCCTGTGAGGTCACTCATTTTGTAGCCTATGGCTTTCTTGCTATCCTTTAATATTTCCAGAAGTTGCTCTTCTTGTTTGGTTGTTAAACCAGAGTTTATAATGACAGGACAAACCTTGAGATCGTCTAAAAACATATACTTCAGCCCTTCAGGTAGGGGCTTCATTTCAGGAGGTTCTGGTTTTTTGCTGAGTTCTTCTGGGGTTTCGGTAACCTTTAATTCCTCATAGGTAGCTTCATGATTCTCCTCAGCAGAGTCGGGAGGTTTGGCGCAATCCTTATCTTGTTGGTCAGTAGGTTCATCATTAAAAAGGTCATATAGAGAAGTTTCCAAAGGATCGCATGACTCGTGATATTCTTGAGTAAGTTGTGACATTTGCTCAACACAATCTATCAGATAGACTTCCTCCTGTATACTTGGTCTTCTCATGCTTTCAAAGACCTTGAATTCCAGAGTTTCTTTTCCTAACCTGAGCAGTAAGGTTCCGGCTTCAACATCGATAAGAGCTCTAGCAGTAGCGAGAAATGGACGACCGAAGATAATAGGGTATTTGGTGTCTTCTTTTATGTCCATGATAACAAAATCACATGGGACATATGCGTCCTTGCCTACCTTGACCGGGATGTCTTCGAGAATTCCTAGCGGTCTTTTTACTGAATTGTCCGCAAGTTGGATTGTCATAGCAGTTGGAAGCAATTCTTCGAATCCTAATCTCTTGCATAGACTCAGCGGCATAATAGAAATACTTGCGCCAAGATCTGCCAATCTTTTCTTACATGATGAATCACCAATGTGGCATGAGATTCCGAAGGATCCTGGATCTTTTTGTTTCTTCGGCATCTTGCTTAATATGATATCTGACGTAGTTGCAGCCAATTTCACAATTTCACATTCTTCCGTGATGTACTTCTTGGTGAGAAGCGACTTTAGATATTTGGTCCAGGCTGGTATCTCATTAAGAGCATCTAAGAATGGTATATCAACATGGAGCTTCTTCATAGCTTCTTTGAATTTGATGAATCTAGCATCGAACTTGGTTTCCCTCAGACGGGATGGGAAAGGGACACGAGGCTTATATACAGGAATTTCTGGTTCAGGAGTCTCTACTTCTTCATTGGTAGGTTTCTCAGAAATCCCCTTATCATTATTTCTCTCCTTCGGTTGCGGTTCTGATGTTGTTGAGTTTTGATCAGTCAAGGGTTCATTCTCCTCAGGGATATCCATAGTTGTTTTTGCTGGTGGATCTGAATAACTTTTCCCTGATCTTGTGGCGATAACCTTCAGCTGCTCCGGATGTTTCGGATTGTTCTCAGGTTGTCCAGCAAAGATCCCAGCTTGTGGCTTAATACTAGCAGCAAGTTGAGCTAGTTGAGTTTCAATAGCCTTCTGCTGGGCTTGTTGATTGGCTATCATTGTTTGTTGTGTTTGCAATAACTTCTCGATGGTAGATAGCTTGTCATCAGAAGGGATGGGTCCTGTTTGACCCTGTTGTTGGTTCAAGTTTTGATACTGAGAGTTGTTCTGATAATTGTTATAGTTTCTGTTCTGAAAGTTTCCCTTGAAGTTTCCTTGATTCCCAAAGTTCTGTTGCTGATTAAACTGATACCCAGATGGGCCTCTTGGTTGATTATTTGGAACAAATTGATGTGAGTTCATAGCTCCTGAAGGATTTCCGTACTGGAAGCCTGGGTGATTCCTATTTTGATTTGGATTGTAAAAGTTCTGCCCAGGGTTGGTGTTAATAGCATTAAGATTTTCCATCTGGCAACTATCTCCTTGTCCACAGGCATTGCTTAAAACAACATCATAGAGAACATTGCATGATAGTGTTGAATGGTCAGTGCCTTTGCATGCTTCACAAAACAAAGAAGTGGACTTGACTTGTTCTGGTAGCCTAGTTGGAGAATGTCCTCTTCCAATCGCAGCAAGGGATGATTCTATGTGATCTTGCTTTGCGACCAAGACTTTCAAAGTTTCAGCTATAGATTTGTATTCTGGGATAGCATCAGCCATAGCTACCTTTAGGACTCCTTTACCCACAGATCTACCCCAGTTGGCTTGGTTTTCTGCTCCCAGGGTGACAACTCTCCATGCGTTGTCGTAACTTTGCCGCATGAAGTTCCCTCCAGACGAGGAATCAAGGAACATCTTAACATCATCTTCCACACCCCTATAGAATATCTCGATCAGCTGGTTCTTAGGAATTCCATGGTGTGGGCATTTTCGTAGGAGCTCCTTGTACCTATCCCAAGCTTCGGAAAGAGTTTCACCTGGGACTTGAGTGAAATTTGTGATTCGTCCCCTGATTTCGTATGTAAGAGATGGGGGGTAGAATTTTTCCAGAAAGGCGTTTTGAAGCTGCTCCCAGGTGGTAATGGGTACATCACTCTGCAGTGAGTTGTACCAACTAATGGCTTTGTCAGCCAGAGAGTACTTGAAGAGACGGAGTCGAATAGCATCATCAGAGACTCCATTTTGCTTCGTCATGGCACACAGGTCAATGAATCTGAGGAGATGACCTTGGCTGTCTTCAGCTTGTTTACCGTAGAATGGGTTGTTCTGAAGCAAGGTTATCCAGTGTGCTCTAATCTCAAAGTTGGCAGCTTCGATGGGAGGAGGCTGCACCGGATGATATACATTTGCGGCCTTTGGGATAGAGAACTCTCTAAGATCCTTCTGAAGTTCCGCTGCCTGCGCTGCTGCTTGTGCTGCTAAGATCTCCTGTTGAACCGCAGCTCTGGCTTCTTGCATGAACCTCTCTCTCTGCGCATTGATGGCTTGAGCCACCCTACGGGCTACTTCTTCTTCTTGCGCCATTCTGGCTTGATTCTCTCGGATCTGACGATGGAAGGTTCTATCGATCTCGGGATCAAAGCTCGCAGTCAGTCCGAGACTATCCGAACGGTGCATACACTAATCGTCAAGAGCACCTGAAACTTAAAAAGGTTTGAAAGTGAGATCCTTGGAGTAGAATAAAGATCAAGTAGATGAGCGATAGTTTCAAAAAGAAAAACAAAATCCTAGATTAGTCTTAAAAGAACTTGATTTGACTGACTGATTCCGTTGTCCCCGGCAACGGCGCCAGAATTTGATGTGGCCTTTTGAATGCACTAACAAATTCACTCGGGGTTTATATCCCCGAGCTTTTACCAAAACCAAGTGCAACAATACCACCCGCAAGTGGACGGATTTTATCGCAGTATAGTTTAGGATCGAACCCAAAGGACAACGTTTTTAAGAATCCTTGTCAGTTAGATCTAGCTCAAGTAAAACTAATATTTAGAACAATAGGTTGATTTTGGTTTGATTAAACTAATTGCAAGAAAGTAAATGCGGAATAAAAGATGGGTTTAGATTAATGATATGAAATCGCTGGGATGGTACCGGGTTTGACCACCGCTACACACACAAACATACTCTCTCGCGAACAATCCAGGCACGAAATAACACTCCAAGTAGAGCTGCTGCAGAACCCCCCTTACGGGCGTCAGGTCCGCGTAAGCGTCACCATAGGCAGCCGATTTCTCATCGCCATCCGGATCATACGTCTTACGGCTCTGAAGATACAGAAATCCACGGAAGCTGTGAACCCCCCTTACGGGCGTTAGGCGCACAGAAGTGTCACCGAAGGTTAGGCGGACCGTCCCCTCGCGGATCATACACTTACGACCTCGATGAAATCCCATCCTATTTCTAATCAGGGAGTCAACCGCGCAAACCGTAAAGCAAATAAGCGACTATTGTACGTGTAAGCATCGACGAAAAGCACGAAGATACAAAATCCAACTAAGGCTGTGAACCCCCCTTACGGGCGTTAGGCGCACACAAGTGTCACCGAAGGTTAGGCGGACCGTCCCCTCGCGGATCCTACACCTACTACCTCAAGGAATCCTATCGAAAGTTCTCGTCAAGGAGTCTAACATGCTAAACGACATTCATACCTATGCATTGAAGTTCTCGCAACATAGGGAGCACAAAGAAGGAAACACGCACATAACCAACTCACAAGCTTAACGATAAATGACAAAATGAAGAGTTATATACATTTCCATGGAAAGTTTAATAAGAGGACATGGTTTGCATGGGCAGCGGGGCTAGTCCCCGCACCCCAGCGAAAGAGGACTACTTGCTCATGATGTGAGGTACAAGAAGGATAGAAGAAGAAGATAGATCCGCCATGAGCTCGGTGCAGAAGGTGGACGCAGCCCGGTGAAGAAGATGCGCTCTTTGCTCCGTCTTCTTCTCCTTCTTAGCCTCCTTGGACGCAACACCAACTGTAGGTGGAGTGGAACTTGATCGGGATGGTTCTCTGGCAGCCTTTCGGCGTCCGGAACCGATGCCTCAAATGGGGACCCTGGGGGTCTATTTATAGTTTTAGATCTGACGTCAAACGGTCTGGGGACCGTTTGGGCGCCAAACGGTCTTGAGACCGTTTGGGCGCCAAACGGTCTTGAGACCGTTTGGGCACCAAACGGTCTTGAGACCGTTTGGGCATCAAACGGTTTGGAGGTCGTTTGAGCGCCAAACGGTCTTGCTTTGATCAGTCTGGCTTTGGTGTGGTCGCGCGGCTTTAGTTCTTCAAACGATCCTTGTGCTTGCATCGAACGGTCTTGGGACCGCGCGAGACCAAACGGTCTTGGGACCGCATGGGACCAAACGGTCTTGAGACCGCATGGGACCAAACGGTCTTGGGACTGCATGGGACCAAACGGTCTTGGGACTGCATGGGACCAAACGGTCTTGGGACCGCATGGGACCAAACGGTCTTGGGACCGCATGGGACCGAACGGTCTTGGGACCGCATGGGACCGAACGGTCTTGGGACCGCATGGGACCGAACGGTCTTGGGACCGCATGGGACCAAACGGTCTTGGGACCGCATGGGACCAAACGGTCTTGTGGGACCGCATGGGACCAAACGGTCTTGGGACCGCATGGGACCAAACGGTCTTGGGACCGCATGGGACCAAACAGTCTTGGGACCGCATGGGACCAAACGGTCTTGAGACCGCATGGACTTCTTGGGCAACTGGTTTCGTCTTGTTTCTTTGTGTATTCCAGCAAACGATCTTGAGACCGCATGGATCCAAACGATCTTGAGACCGTTTGCATGGAGTTGCCTGCTGTACCTGCATAAAATGAAAGATATTTAGTTAAAACCTTGATTATTGAATCACTTAGTAATTTTGTGCATTATGATTCATATTAGGGTGAAAAGATGTGGAAAAGATATTAAATTGTTCCAAAAAGGTAATTGAAAATTATGATGAGTATGCACTCATCAGGTTACAACCTACTGCCCATATTACTGACGTACTTTGAGTGCATGTTATTCCCTACTCGCATAAGCCCATAGGGTTTCCATAGATTCTTCACTAACCTCATCATTGAAGGAGCTATCCTTCACCCTAACATGCACGATTCCTTCCAGGTTTGGGTTGCCAAAGGTACTAGGTCATCCAACCTCACATGGCTCATAATGTCATGGGCATCCAAAGCATGTCCACAGACCTAGTCTATCATGACGTCTAACTCATCATGTCATCTCTCTCTAACCACCACTTAGGGTTAGGGTTAGCATCATCTTCAAAGGATGTGCCAAGTCCCTACTTATAATGGAGGTCTCTACCTCTAAGACTAACTCTCTCTACTCATCCTCCTGACAAGAGGGTTTCGCCTCATGTCTCTCCTTAGGGCATGACAACTCATGTCATACGACCTAAGCATGTATATATTCTTTATTTTACACTTAAACTATTAAGCTTATGTCCATGACATCTTATTTACATGCTTTTCATTAATTTGGTGGAGGATTCCTTAAACCTTATCAACTTTACCCGTACCTCAAGAGAGTAAGGAAAAGAGAGAAAACCCTAATCCTTAAAATCCTTAACAACATTAGAGTTGAGAAGGGATGAACAAGATGATAGAGTCCTAAAGGTATCTTATTTTGAGTCAGATCCTAAGACATTGGTCAGGCAGTCACACAGATCTGGGAGTCCTCGTATTTCGACTAGCGATGCGGAGGTCAATCTTTCTTGCCCCCAGACGTAATCCTTTTCTAGACACCTCTGTCTTTCGGAAAATTCTCTAATAACTCCACTGGGTTCTACAGAGTTTGTAAAATTTAATAATTATTAAAGATTAAATGAGGAACCTATGCTCTGATACCAAATGTAACGACCCCGCCTCCCGGTAACCCCCAATTAAGGGAGACCTGAAGGTCAGAGTCGTTATCCCAATTAACATGATCAAAGGTTCGACAAATAATCAGTAATAATTATAAAATTCTACCAAACTATATTGAAAGCTGGAATAAAATAAAACTTTGCATACCTTTTTTTTAAAAAACTTAGATATCTAACTTCTATCCACATCTGGACTCTGTTCTATCTAATCTTCCTTTGTACTTTAATTCTTATTTAATTCCAGATATGCCACTTTACTATTTGTCTTTTTCAATCTGGCACCTAAAATGCCAACAAACAAAATGTCGGTCAGCATATCGAATTATGTCAGTATGTGGGGACAACCAAAATTTCACAAATATGGCTAACAATCTAATTATCACAATCAACATGATTAACAAGCCAAATTACGTTTTCAATGTGTCATTATCCACTTCTTTTGCCCTAACCCTGGAATACCCCCCCTCTAGGGTTTCTCTTTTGCCATTGACTTAAGGCCACCTTCTCAATCCCAAGCTTAGTTCCTGGGGTCACCTCTCATGGTGCCCATTAGTCATGCAACATACACCACCTTCTCATTCTCGAGCTTGGTGTTTGGGGTCACCTCTCATGGTGCCTATTGGTCTTCCTCCTAGGATTGACCTTTTTGCATCATCCATCAGGGTGGCATGTAGGTGTGAGAATACACACTTCAATTATAATTGTGATAATCATAGTCACTCTATAGTTGCATGAAATAAAAGTCATCCAAGCAGTTATTTTCAGGCAACCGATAAAACATCCAGGAATCACTGTGAAACTAAAGTGATTAACCATAAGTGTAACCACATACCTTTCAGGATGATTTGAGGCAGAATTAATCCAATCAATGCAAGAAATCCAATAGGCAAGCAAAGAGATCATGAAATATGCATACAATTTCCTATCATTGATCATGCCATCAAGATCTATTAAACCTAGATCGCTTCCTAGGGGTTCTAGTCCACTTTTAGGGTTTCTATTGCAATTAGGGTTCCCCCTTCATTTTTACTCTTTTAAACCCTACTTTTATACAATTACTCGCAAACCCTAATTATCTCATCTATTCTTTACGAAAGATATTAAGGTTACCTTTTAACAACATATAACCCTAATTTCATATTAAAGGCACAATTAACCATCAATTAAGTTCATTATGCTCTTTTACATTAAAACTACCATTTTTATCCTTTTAATTCATGATAAGATCATTAGGCCCAATTATCACCTTTGGTTCCTTCTGGATTAACAACTCATAGTTGGTTATGATCTAATTCACATATGAACTCTATTATCATTAATTCCACCTTTATCCATTAGAAAACCCCAATTACTATTTTAAGGGTATTTATCCACAATTAGGAACTTTTACACTCAAAATAGCTTAGGACCATCATATCTCAGCCTTATTCATGAATTTGAATAATTAAAGACATTAAGAGTCACAATGACTAACCTTAGGGTTTTAAGGCCCATTAAAGCTCGTTTATGTACATGGAACCCTAAATTAATCAACTTTACATGTAAGACAGATTGAAGTTCGACTTTAATATTTAACAGGTTATTACTTCACCAATTAACCTATTAAACCTTAAAGATTCGTCCTTTATACTCAAATAGGGTTTCTAAGTGCTTAATCATTCTTATTTGAGGTAAAAACCCTAAATCATGCAAGAAACATCTAGATTAGGTTCAAGTTCATCATTAACTATTCAATAGGTTGCAATTACTCAATTTCATCAACTAAGCAACATGAACTTAATCAATATGATCAATTAGGGTTTCTTAATCTAATACATAAGCAATTTTCATTAGATTAACACACTTTTGCAAATAGGAATAGATTCAAGTTCTCAAACCAATTTTATTGTGTTCCTCGTATTTTTCTAAGAAACTTTCATGTATAATGTTTTCTAATTAGAGCTTCCTTCCAAAAGATATGATTTTTACAAGAAAATTTATTTTTCTAATTTATCTGATAACCCTAGAAAATTGAGGACCGTCTGATCCATGGTCTGTTGGACCACGCGACATCCCACGACTCAGGATTCGCACGCCTATCTTTGATTTAAGTTGTGAAGGATCAAAATGTCCTTACCTGGATAGAAGGAATGGAAGGGCAGTTCGGTAATTTGCCCTGAGGTTGTCTTCTTCCTCGCGCGAGCAACCTACAGCCTCCTCGCGGTCAACTCTGCCATTGACCATGTGATCTTCTGCTCCCGAGAGCAAGGAGAGGGCATCCCCACCTACATCTCTCCTCCCTAAACTCGAATCCCGCCTCCATAGCTCTGCTACCTACTTGAATTGCTTGGACGGCAGAGCTCTTGTCCAGCGAGAAGGGCGGCCTAGTCAGGATACAGGTTGGGAGATTTTTTGCAATTTGTTGCTCCTGTCAACTCGCCTCATCACCGCGGACTCACAGAGGTTCTCTACAGCTATGCACATGGTGTGTACCCCCCCCCCTATTTATATAGGTTCTCTTATGGCCGCCGGATTGATCCCCCGGATTCTTTAGAAAGGTTTCTGAGTTTGTCTATGCATTCAATCGTGAGAAAATCCCCTTGGAAAACTCTACTACCTTCCTTAGATGGCCCGAGATGGGTGACGATGCAGATGTTGTTGGATCTTAGATCAACGGCCGTCATGCTACGTGCATTAGCAAATACCAATCCCAGTAGAAATCAAAAATCGTGACATTTATTATAATCATAGCACTTTAGGGAAATTTGTAAAAGCCATAACTCCCAAAACGAGTGTCCAATGAATCCCAAATTTTGAGGGAAACTTAATAATGACTTAATCTACCTCTCTGCCAAATTTGGGCTCATTATCTAAAAGAAAACGTGCCTTTTCTTTAGGTGCAAGGTATTACTCAATTAATCTTATTTCTCACATCTTTTCTCTTTCTTTACTCATTATCTTGCAACTTGGACTTCCTTGGAACCCAAGAAATCCTAATATTTTGAAATCCTTTTTGAAGGATTATTATTATCCTTCTAGATGTATCCACATCCTTTATTTCTTATTATCTTACTTATTTCTTTATTAAGATATTTCTTTTCAAGGATTTCTTTTTATCTTTCATTTCCTTTTCCTCTTTTCATATTTCTTTTATTAGAAATCACATAGAAACGATATTTATTTAATTGTGGCCATTAACTCCACTTTCTAGAGTTTTTTATGTATTTATCATAATTAATTTCACTAGTACAGAAATGGGTTATAACGTCACTACCTGTAGGGTCAGTTTTTCCAAATAACCGACCTTATATGTCTAAAAAAATGCGAGCACCACTTCAGACCTCTTGGGTCAGTTTTCTTAAAAAAACCGACCTTGTAGTGTAACTCTATAGGGTCGGTTTTCCAAATAACCGACCTTTATATGTCTATAAAAAATGCGGGCACCACTTAAGACCTCTTGAGTCGCTTTTCTTAAAATAACCGACCTTGTAGTTTATCTCTATAGGGTCAGTTTTCCAAATAACCGACCTTATATGTCTATAAAAAACGCAGGCACCACTTAAGACTTCTTGGGTCACTTTTCTTAAAATAACTGACCTTGTAGTGCATCTCTATAAGGTCGGTTTTCATAAAATGAGCGACCTTATAGAAAAATTGGATTAGAAAGTCAATTACAATTTTCTGCGGCAAAAATTTGCTTGATTTTCACTTCGCGCCTCGATCTATAGGGTCGTTTTTTTCAAATAACCGACCGTATATGTCTACAAAAAATGCAGGTTAGACATCTTGAATTCAGTTTGGCTTCACACATGTATAAACACATGTAGGGTCAGTTTTTCCCTTATAACCGACCCTAAAGGGCTTCTCGGTCGACAAATTCGTCAACCGAATAAGAGCCAGATTTCACATCTATAAGCACCTCTAGGGTCAGTTTTTCCCTTATAACTGACCTTAAAGGACTCCTCGGTCGACAATATTGTCGACCGATATCAATTTTGGATCCAGTTTAGTTCAGCACCTCTAACGTCAGTTTTTTACTTTAAACTGACCCTAAGGGACTCCTCAGTCGACAAATTCGTCGACCGAATAAGAGCCAGATTTCACGTGTATAAACACCTTTAGGGTCGGTTTTTTCCTTATAACTGGCCCTAAAGGGCTCCTCGGTCGACAAATTCGTCGACCGAATAAGAGCCAGATTTCACGTCTATAAGCACCTCTAGTGTCGGTTTTTCCCTTATAACCAACCCTAAAGGACTCCTCGGTTGACAATATTGTCGACCAATATCAATTTTGGATCCAGTTTAGTTCAGCACCTCTAACGTCGATTTTTTTACTTTAAACTGACCCTAAACGGCTCATCGGTCGACAAATTCGTCGACCGAATAAGAGCCAGATTTCACGTGTATAAGCACCTTTAGGGTCGGTTATTCATTTATAACCGACCGTAAAGGGCTCCTCGTTCGACAAATTCGTCGACCGAATAAGAGCCATATTTTACGTGTATAAGCACCTCTAGGGTCGGTTTTTTCCTTATAACCGACCCTAAAGTCCTCCTTGGTCGACAATATTGTCGACCGAGATAAACTTAGGATCCAGTTTAGTTTTTCACACATGTATAAGCACCTCTAGGGTCGGTTTTAAGAAAACAACCGACGCTACAGGTGCTTATACGAAGGAAATCTGGCTCCGTCTCGATCGACGATTTTGTCGACCGATAACCACTCGGTCGGCAAATTCGTCGACCGAGATGGAGCCAGATTTCCTTCGTATAAGCACTTATAGCATCGGTTTTTTCCTTAAAACCGACCCTAGAGGGATCTTCGGTCGACAATATTGTCGACTAATAACCTTTCGGTCAACAAACTCGTCGACCGAGAATGAGTTTGAATGTTTTTAAATAACCTGACACGGGCACCGCTTATCTTTAGCGTCAGTTTTTTTGTGTTAACCGACGCTACAGGTCTTTCTCTCCGTGAAAAAGTTGAAGCCTAGTCTTTCCCTCCTCCCGCGAAAACCCTTTCGGTTCTATTTTTCTCTCCCACGGCGCCGCGAAGCCTTGCCTTCTTGTGTCATTCCGCCGCGAAGCCCTTGCCTTCTCTCTATCAAGCCACTGTCGTGAAGCTGTGCCACCTCTCCGCACCGCCAAGAGGATCGTGGTGTCCGTGAAGCCATTGCCACCTTTCCGCCCCGCCAAAGCCCTTGCCTCCTCTCTGCGAAAAGAGATCATCGTCGCCGCTTCTCCACTCTTCCACAAAGTTCGCCGCCTCTCCGTGAAGGTCGTCTCATCCTCCACGAAGGTCACTGCCATTTCCAAGTAAGTTCGTCGCTTCCTTCGTTCTTTCGTTCCCGCCTTCCTTCGTTCCCGCCCGCCGCCATGGTAGCGTCCAGGTCCACTCTCAGTCGACAATTAGTCGACCGAGATCCCACCTACGCGCAGCGTCCAGGTCCACTCTCGGTCGACGAATTCGTCGACCGAGAGTGGACCTGGACGCTGCGCGTAGGTGGGCTCTCGGTCGACTAATTGTCGACTGAGAGTGGACTTGCTCCTTATTTATGTGGGAGCTATAAATGTTTTAATCATATTTGTTGTAATGTTCACAAATAGTTCTGAATATTATAATGATTTCAATCTTTGGACTATTGGAAACGACCTTACTTTGCTAATTTGTACAAGTATTTTCCATTTTATATGATTTGATAACCCAATAATAAAAACATGTCTTTTTTCATATGTAATCATTATATAAATTTTAGAAATTAATACGAGATTAGACATGTGTACTCCTAGATTGACACTTTAGGGTTGATGCATGATGTTTAATTTAATATATAAATATGAAAATAATGCATTTGTATATTAACTTAGAAAATCGTTCAAAATTTACTCATTAGGAGTAAACTTTGGATAGTCCCTGGCTTGGGACTGTTTTTGGATATTTAATCACACTTAGGATGTACCTGTATAATGTATGTTAGTTTTGTAGAAAATTTCAGTAGGATTTCTTCATATGTTCTCCGTGTACATATGTGAGTGGTTATTTGCCATTTACATCGGTGTACTTGGAGAACTTAGGGGAAATGCTGCTGAAATTTTCTTCAAAACTAAACATACATTATATAGTTACTGGTGATATTAAATATTCAAAAATGGGATAGGTAGTACACTTTAGTATATAAGTAATTAACTTCCTATCAATAAAAACTTACAGATTATTATAGTATCAATATTAAACGGTTAGTTTTATAATTAATTTTAATGTGATATAGAAAATGGATCGAAGTTGGATGTCTATCAAGAACTGTTGCAGTCCAGAGTTTGCCAAAGGTCTTGATGAATTTATCAGATTTGCTGAGGAACATAGGAAACTACCTACAGATAGGCTATATTGTCCATGTAGAAATTGTTGTAACAATTTGAAAGTTGATATTGGTGAGGAAATTAAGAATCATGTCATATGCAATGGGATCATACAAGGTTATAATGAATGGTATTGGCATGGAGAGAAATTGAATTATGGATCAGAAAATTTCGATACTAATAGTTGTGGCATAGAAGATATAGATAATGATGATAATGTTAATGATGAACCGATTCAAGATGACCAGTTTAGGATGATATGGTTGATGAGATGCTACGTAGTTGTCGGGACAATGTCATTGATCCACCTTCTTTATTTACAAACGTTGTCCATGATGCTGAAAAACCATTATATAAGGGTTGTACTAAGTTCACGAGGTTGAGTGTTGTGATGCGATTATATACTCTTAAAGCTCAAAACCGGTGAAGCGATAAGAGTTTCACTTCATTGTTGTCTTTGTTAAAGGAAATTCTTCCTGAAGGCAACGAGCTTCCAATTTCAACATATCAAGCAAAGAAAATAATGTGCCCAATGGGAATGGAGGCTAAGAAGATTCATGCATGTCCAAGTGATTGTGTGTTATTTCAGAAGGACTATAGTAATTTGGTAAATTGTCCAAAATGTGGTGCGTCAAGGTATAAGACCACAAATTCAGCTAAGGCTAAAAATGGCTCTCCTGCCAAGGTGATGTGGTATCTACCAATAATACCACGATTTCAACGCTTATTTTCTAATATCGAAGATGCACAGAATTTGTCTTGGCATGGGGAGTTATGCCAATGATGATGGCGTCCTACGACATGCATCTGATTCACCACATTGGAAGAAAATTGATTTATTATACCCTCAATTTGGTAAAGAAGTATGACACTTAAGACTTGGACTCTGTACAGATGGAATGAATCCCTATGGTACTTTAAGCAGCCAACATAGTATGTGGCCTGTTATGATTGTTATATACAATCTTCCTCCTTGGATGTGTATGAAAAATAAGTATGTGATGTTGTCAATATTGATATCAGGGCCCAAGCAACCTGGAAATGATATTGATGTTTACCTTCAACCTCTAATTGATGACCTAATGAAACTATGGGAAGAAGGTATTATGACATATGATGCTTCATGTAAAGAGATATTCAGTTTGCGTGCTATGTTATTTTGCACGATTAATGACTTTCCAGCTTATGGAAATTTGTCTGGATATAACATAAAAGGATACAAAGCATGTCTTGTTTGTGAGGAAAATACTGATTCAATCAGACTGAAACATGGTGGTAAAATCGTATATCTTGGTCATCAGAGATTTCTCCCACCAGTACATCCTTATCGAAGGCAACGCATATGGAAAGATATATATGTGAGTGGAAGTGATATTATTTTAATATGTTTTTTATCTATTGATTCTAATTTAGTTTGCTTGGAATTAATTCCTTTTCAAAACAACATTATTAATTGTTTCTTTTGTATGCATAGGGTATTTTTCATCTAAATGAAAAAAGATCACAAGAAAAGAGTGCTACAACGTTGTGGTGTACAATGGAGGGGTTTTAAGACATATCTTGTAAGGGAATTTATAAATAATCCTAAACAAAAGAAGAAAGCTACAGATGTATATATTTTTATAGATCATGAGGTGTGGGAAAGATTTATTGCAGCTAGGAGATCAGAAGAGTTTTAGGTAATAAAGATTATGATGTATTGTATGAATATTTAATTTTATACAATTAAGGAGGTGAATCTTTTTATACATGTTTGCCAAGTCTAAATTGCAATACCTCATTTTAAATGATCAGGCTATTCACCAGGCTCAAAAGGAAAGACGGGCTAAAAATGTGCATGACCATCGCTTGGGGCCCGATGGTTATGCCTTCCGCCGCCAACTACAAGAGAAGCAATCCTCTTCTGGAGAAGAATCTAGTACAACTCAAGTTGAGTGACCACCCCGACACTTGACATGGATTGATGCTAGAAAGAATCGAGCAGGTGAAATTGTCAACCCTGCAACTAAGGAGGTGGCACAAAAGATGGTAGGTTTATCCCAACTAAGTAAAGAGTAACTCCCACAAACTTAGATTTATTTATATCTAATTGATATTGTCATTTAATATTTTTATTAACTATGAATAGATTCATCTCCACGAGAAAAGGAAGGAAGGAAAGCTCATCCCAACTGGCTACATGGATGAACTAGCAGTTGCTCTTGGTACGAAGGAGCATCATGGCCGTGTTAGGGGATTAGGAGTTGCCATAGGATTCAAGTCTTATTTTGGCCCTTCGCAATCTAAAAGAGGTCGTGCAGGAAGTCTTACACAAGAGGATGTTGAAGCATTAGTAGCGCAGAAAGTAATAGAAATAATGTCTTCATTTCAGCCTACTCAACCTTCTCAACCTATTCATACTGCGCGTCTCTCAAGTGATGAGGTACAAGCCCATGCTCCAGTTGTAGAAGGTCATGGGAGCAATCCCGATGACCCACCACAACAATCTACAGTAAGTTTTTGTTCTATATGTTGTGTTATTAGTATGATAAATATATGATAATATATATAATTGTAACATGTATCTGTTCTACTGTTTCTTATATAGCTTATATTATTTCAATCTAGGTTGGTATGAACTATAAACTTGCAGTGGAGGTTCCAGAATATAATGTTGTGGTAGCGGGCAAGGTGTACAACCTTGGTGGTATATTGCATTGCCAACAAATTACTTATGACATTTGTCGTGTGTCCATCCATCTTGTGTATGACAGAATGGGGGACAAACCACTACCCATACCTAATCCTGAATATAGTACAGTTGAAGAAGCTGAGGGTACTATGGTTGGTTGGCCTAGACACTTGGTTATCAATGACAAGGTATACCTTATTTCTACCATATTTTTCATATTTGACTGCATATATGAACTCATGTAATATAAGTATGTAATTTAATTAACAGGTTTGTAAACCAAAAAGTAAAACGTCTACTAGTCGTCCTCCTATGCCTAAGCCATCTTTCATTCCCGAAGCTACATTCGACGAATTGGGAAGCAAATCTAAATGTTTGTGTCGATACTTAGCCAACCAAAGCTCGGGATCACATATGTTTGTCAATTTAATAGAAGATGCAGCTGGGAGGGACTTTGAGAATTTTATTTTTCTTGATGATATTATAGAGTTGTTCCAGTATGATTGGATGAATACTTCGATAATAGAAGTATGGATAAGGTAAGGATCTATCAATATATATAGAAAATTCCAATATACATTTTTAGCTTATATCTACATATGAAAATAATTACAAATGTTTAACAGCCATTTATATACTGAGGCCACAAACTTTGATATAAAGAATGTTGGATTCTTAGTTCCTTCGGTCACTAGTCAGGTGGAGACACATATTGAGGATGTGAATGAGTACTTCTCTGATGCATTCAAATATTTTGCTAGTGAGGGGAAGGAAATTATCCTAATTCCTTTTAACATCCAGTAAGTATTATTATTCAATATAATTTTAATAATGAATAAAATTATTTATTTTAATGTTTGTTTTATTCTTACTTAGAGCTAGACATTGGGAATTAGTGGCGATTGCCCCAAAATTTATGACTCTTTATTGTCTTAACCCAATGTGTAAAACAACAAGGAGTCACAAACTGAAATTGCCAGCTATGGAATAAGCATAAATTTAATCAATGCTTCAACATGATATTTCTATTTAGAATTTCTATTTTTCCAACTATCATTTAATTGATAGGGGTATAAAGGCTTTTCATGAAGCTGGAGGACAAATACCCTCAAAATTAAAGACATTGACTTTGAAAAATGTCAAGGTAGCTACTTTGACAACTGCTTACTCTTATATGTATTAATTTTCAACTGTAATATGTCAACTCTTATACTCTTATCTCAATTGTTGTTTATAGTAGTTTACTAACATTAAGTATAATTTGTTATTTGTAGTGTCCTATGCAAAATAATGACTGGGCTTGTGGCTACTATGTAATGAAATATATGCAAGCTATTGTCAAACAAGCATCACATGACATTCAGACTATAATATAGGTAATAAAGAATAACATCATAAATTTACAAGTGATTGTAGTCATTTTATAAAATATTAGCATGTGCATTTTCTATTCCAGATCTTTACAACTCAGCCTTACACACATGTGGACTTGGATGAATTCTGAGAAGAGTGGTCAGAGTCTTTTCTAAATGAAGTCGATATAGGATTGGATTAAATATGTCAGCTCCATTTATGTATGTGGTTTGAGTACTCTTCATATTTACTTTTATATCTATTTAATATCATCTCAGACTTGCACTCTATCATTTTGTCAATTATGATGTGATTATGAATCATGTTTGTTATGAATGTGTGGTTTTGAATGGTGACGGTTGAGCATCAATGCTCCCCTCTCCCAGAATATATGAATCTTCTTGTTCTTCTTTTCTATTTCAATTTCTGCATTAAAAAAAATCGTAACTTCTAGCGTCGGTTTTTTAAATAACCGACCCTAAAGATTGAATTCAGTGTACACTCTTCGGTCGAGAAAATTTTTGACCGAAATATAACTTCTAGTGTCGGTTTTTGTACAAAACTGACTCTAAATGTCCTCTATAAGGTCGGTTATTTACAAAAACCGACCTTAAAGATTGAATAAACATTTTCAGTGTACCCCTCGGTTGACAAGTTTGTCGACCGAAATATTTTCGGTTGACAAGTTTGTCGACCGAAATATTTTCGATCGACAATTTTCTCGACCGAGTGTTACGCTGAAATGTTTATTCAATCTTTAGGGTCGGTTATTTCAAAAAAAAATCGACCCTGTAAACTCTCTCAGTCGAGAAAATTGTCGACCGAAAATATTTCAGTCGACAATTTTCTCGACCGAGACCGTTTACAGGGTCGGTTTTTTTCAAATAACTGACCTTACAGGCTCCTTTTTTCTCACATAGGTCAGATTTTTTACAACCTTTTGCGTCGGTGTTTACTCTGTAAGGTCGGTTTTATTTGGTTAAATAAATTGACACTATAGAGCAAATTCTATAGCGACGGCCACTTAGGCGTCAGTTATAAAGTGACGTTACAGGCTTAAAAAACCCGACACTACAGACCATTCCTGTACTAGTGTTTGTTTAATATCCTTTATCTTGTATCTTTTCCTTTTATTTGGACTTTTCTTCTTTTCTTCTCTTTTATATCCGTTAATGGATTAATTTAATAATAGGAATCACAAAATTCCTATCCAAAGAGAAATTTGCAAAGAAATCCATCCTTTGAAGCAAAGCATACAACCCTTTCAATTAAGTCCATATTCACAAAATCTTTACAATTCAATTATGAAAACATATGCAAAATTGAGGTTGTAACACCACAACTGTGATAGACGCCTCGACCACAAAACCTGACCACGACCGCAGCACCTCAGCATGGTCATGTCGAGGAGTACCGCTACCGCTACTAAAGGTCGTGACTATGGAAGCTAAGTCGGTCCTCTCCATATTTGCACCTATAAATAGATGACCCCGTCCTTCATTTGAGGCATCTCTTCTGCTCCACGACATTGAGAGGCTTCCGCTCTGTGCCCAGCCAAGGAAGACAATCTTTGTCGCCAAAGATTGTCTCTGTGGTGTCTTTGCTACTCCTCCATCTCTGCTCCATCAAGATTTATCTACTAGCCATGAAAGTGGTGGGATTTCAGATCTGTAGAACCTTCATCCATCAACCATCTACCACTCCATCTCCGGTGAGAAAGAGCACGAGAAGAGAAGGAA
Organism: Alisma plantago-aquatica; assembly: GCA_963693085.1. Classification (NCBI taxonomy): domain Eukaryota; kingdom Viridiplantae; phylum Streptophyta; class Magnoliopsida; order Alismatales; family Alismataceae; genus Alisma; species Alisma plantago-aquatica. The sequence continues at coordinate 490,771,925 of OY856412.1, read as the reverse complement.
GAAGGAGACAAGATCATCCTCATCTATCTTGGTGTTCTTCCCCTCCTCGTTCAGATCTGCCCCGACATTGTGCAGAAGACCATTTCTCCACTGAGCCACGACCATCTTCTTCATCATGACCATGGTGAAATCTTCCCTCTCTCTTATTCTTTTTGTTTCTATCATGAGGAGCGAGTATTCCATTTCGTTGGGGTACGGGGATCACCCCGCTACCCGTGCTTACATGTCCATTTTATAACATTTCATGGCTTGTATATAACTTTCCATTTCATTGTTAATCGTTTAATGCATGCTTTGTGGATTGATTGCATGTTTTGCATGATCTATTATATTCCTTTGTTGTGAGAACTGCAATACTTAGGATTTGAATATCGATTAACATGGTTGATTCCCGGATGAGAACTTCTGAAGAGATATCTCCATAGTAGTAAGTGTGTGAACCGTGGGTAACGAGACATCAAGCCCCTGGAGATGCTTACACAAACTCTATTTCCTGACAGATGGTTTGCCTACTCCGTTTGGATAGTTGTATCTTACTTGGATGTGTTTTGGATGTGTTTGCATGTATACTGGTGGTGAAATCCAATTCCACCCCAGTGATTCCATCATTAATCTAGAATCAATTTTAATCTCGCTCTTTTACTTTCCTTGCTATTAGTTTAACTAAACCCAAATCAACTCTTGTTCTATATAGTAGCCTTAGTTGATGTTGATTCAACTAGAAAGATTCTTAAAAGCATTGTCCCTTGGTATTTGATCCTTAACTATATTGCGATACGACTCATCCACTTGTGGATGGTACTATTGCACAAGGTTTTGGTAAAAACTTAGGAATTTCATCCCTAGGTGGATTTGTTAGTGTAGTAAAACCACGTCACACTACTTGGGGAAAGATATAAGGATCTTTGAGTCAATCTTTCCTTAGTCCATAGGATGACCCATAGTCTCAAGCCCAATTACTATAGTGTTGAGCCTTGAATACATTTCAGCAACTCTTTCTTTCTTCCCCATATTGAAGTTTTCAAGAATAACATTGAGAATATACATTTGGATTCTTTGACTTTCTTCATGCCTTCATAAGTGATGCAAATCTTGTCCCAAATATCATAGGTTTTATCCCAAGAACAAATTCAATTGAACGCAGTTGGAGTGAGGGAGGAGTAGATGATGGTAATGGCTTTAGCATTGAGTTGAGATTTCTTCAAGGTAGCCTCATTCCAAGTAGCAATTTCTCCATGTGGCCCTTTTATGGAAAGAAAACAACCTTCCACATGTAATAGATCATGCCTTGGATGTAGAATTGCATTCTCCTCTTCCAACATAGGTAAATTGTGCCATCAATGATAGATGGACGCATGGATAAGCCATCCTCAATTTTGAGAGGTCCCAATAGATTTTTTCCCATCTTCTTGCCTCATAGGAGTACTTAGTTGGATAAGACCAAGGTCTGACACCAACTTTTGGATCTATGGGCTCTAGATATGAGGTGAATATAGCTAAAATCATGTAAAAAAATACATTAGACAATCAAGATATTTGCTAAAAGATATTGCTACGTTGAAAAGCAAGGGAGAGAGAGATTGAGAAAACACAAAGTAAAGACTAATATGTATAGTGGTTCCAACCTCCAAACTAGGAGATGTGTGTATACTACCTAGAGGGTTCAATCTATAGGACTTTCAACCATGTCACAGTTCTTATATTCCATTATAAGAGTTACAACATATAGACCACCATTTTCAAGAAGAAGTGATGAATAAGAATTCCTTTTACGGTAAAGGATCCAATAACAATTACAAAGGTCTTACCTATCTACCTACCAAGAATCTTCAACCTTCACCAAGGTCTTACCCATTCTTGTAGAAGATCTTCCACCTTTGATCACCCTTCCTTCATCAAGGAAGTCCACCTTCTTCTTCAAGGACATCACATTCAAGTCACCACCTTTCTAGAGACAGGTTGGGGGAGAGAGTTGAGATATTCACTAGATGTACACTGGAACAACTCTCTTACAAGAATTCTAACTCTCTCAATTGGATGTAGATTGGTAAAAATGCTTGAGAGAGATTAGGGGCTCTTGTAGGCACAAATAATTAACTATAATAAGAAAGCATAGAAGGAAAATTTGGAATGAAGTCCAAGGGCCCCTATTTATAGTTGAGGGTGCCTACTAGCCAGTAGAGTCACTTAGGATCAAATTCTAGTTGTTTGGGGTGTTCTAATGGATATATTTTTGATTTTGTAACACCCTAACGGTTATAAACACTTCTCTACACTTTATTGTACAGTGTTGTGGGCTGGGATACCTTTTGGAAAACTCGACCGATGACTCTATATAACAAAACAATTTGAAGTTGTAGGTAAAATTTATTTAGGATGAAATTTAACCAAAGGCTTTAATTTGTTTTATTGGTACAGGGTCTCGATCCAGTTGTAACCAAGACAAACTTTGGGACCTTGGGTATTATAATGAGCTAGATAGGTTGTCGGTTGAGTTGCTATAGGACAAACTCAACCGACAAGCAATTCTGTGATCATTTTTTACAAATGCTCAAAAAGTGCTTTAATTTTCAAATTAAGTGCTCGCAATTTTTCTGAAGCTTATTTACAGTTCATACATTCAATAAAAATGATTTACAACATGATTCTAATAGGAATATTATCTATTCTTTAAAAATTGCATTTATATTGATTTTGACTTATTTTCTAGCAAACTAGGGTTTGCTCATTTCATCCTCTTCATGTACCTAATACCTGAAATTGACCTCAAATAGACATATTAGATACACAAGAATGGAATTGTTAAGTCATCAAAAAATAAGGATAATGTATAAGTGTTACGTCAATAAATCGGACTACCATGACATGACTTCCATGCATCATATTGTCCAATGCAACTGGTTCCCTAACTAGTACCTATATATCTTGTTGATATCCAATAAGATGACTTCAGAGACACATTCATTGTTCAACGCAAACACTAGTCTTATGTGTTTTTATGATCCTATAATATCCATAATAATAACAAAACATGAACTTAAAAGAATGAATAATCTCTAGTATACATATGATCTCATGTTCGGGGCATTGAGTCAAAGCATTATAAGGACATTATTACATCTATTTATTATTTCAATATTAAAATAAGCATACACTACTACAGAAATAGCATTCAGTGTCGCTTTTCTGGGCGTCGGTTATTAAGGAACACGGACGCCTTATATTAAAGGCGTCGGTTATTTAGAAGAACCGACGTCTATATTCAAAGACCAGCCAAACACGGGTACCGCTTTGTATACAGCGTCGGTTGTTTATACAAAACCGACGCATCATGTCATCCAATTTTTGAGCGAAAAAAATAATGTCACTTTCGGCGTCGAGTCTGTAGTTAAAACACCGACGCTTATGTGCGATGGAAATTTGCGCGAAAAGTGTCCTTTTCCGCGTCGGTCGTCCTTTAATCACCGACGCTGAATGTGGTTCCCGCCAAACATTTTCACGAAAATATCGTCCAAATGGACGTCGGATGTTGCGAACGACCGACGGTAAAGATGTTTAGGCGTCGGTTGTTGTAAACAACCGACGCTATTGGGGAACTTCATAACCTTCGATCGCCCGACTCTTCCCCTTTCTTATGTTTCATTGCTACCCTATTTCCCTATTGCGGTGATTTCTCCGGCGATTTCTCTGCTGCTGGTACTAGTTTTTCTCCGGCGCTTCTCTCCGGTGCCCCATCTCCGGCGTCCCCTCTCCGGCGCCCCTCTCCGACGCGTTTCTTCTCTGGCACCCCTGCTGCCCGCCCTGCTGCTCCAACCGCCTGCGCCGCCGCCACGCCTGACAACCGGTGCCGCCACAACGCCTGGTGCCCACCTGCCTGCCACGCCAGAGAACCGGCGCCGCCGTACCCCCTTCTCCTTCTCCTCCGCCTGGCCGCTGCATGCCTGCCGCCGCCTGGCCGCCTGCCTGCCTGCTGCGGCTGACGCTCCTGCTTGTCGGAGTCACTACCGCTGGTTCTGGAGCTCGTCGGCCGCCACCCACGTACTCAACCAGCTCGACCTCACCCTACTCTTCTTGCCCAGGTACCTGCAGACTACCCAGGCGCGAAATTGGTTCTTTATGTGCTGACCTAATCTGTTGCCTAATCTGCTTGCACGAAATTGGCTCCCTACTCTGCTTGCTTAATGTGCCTAATCTGCTTTAAGTGGTCCTAATATCATAACATGATAGTTTTATTATATGATTTGTGGCACTTTAGGGTGTATATACATGCAAATTATATAAGTGATAGATGTTGGATGTTTGTCAAGGTTTCTTGAAGATTGAATAAGTGATAGATGCTGGATGTTTATTTATTTCATCTATCCATGTTGCCTATAGTTTATAACATTGCATTGTGAATTATTGCATGTTTGAAACTATGAAATTCTTGATTTATTAGATGATATTCAAGAAAACCCTAGTTTGATGAGCATGTTGTTAATCATGTTAATTATGATTCTTCTATATATTCTGATGTCATTATATAATTATGTGATCCCAACATATTAAATTGAATTAGAATGATTTCATGAATTCTAGGGTTTATATAAGAATGACAACACATGTATTTGTTGGCCTAGAGAACTATCAGTAGGAGTAAATCTTGGATAGTCCCCAGTTTGGGACTGTTCTTGAACACCTAATCTCACTTAGGATGTAAGTGTATAATGTGTATTGGGTTTTCGAGAAAATTTCGGTAGCATTTCCCAGTTTGTTCTCTAAGTACATATGTACTTAGAGAACAACGGGGAAATGCTGCCGAAATTTTCTTGAAAACCAAATACACATTATACACTTACATCCTAAGTGAGATCAGGTGTTCAAGGATGGGATAGGTGGTACACATTTATTATATATAAGATTGACATCAAATGTGTTTGTTGGCCTAGAAACCCGTCCAAGATTGACTAATATATACTTGTTTCCTAATATATACTTGTTTAAAAGGTTAACTGATGTTATACAACTTTTTCTGAAAATATATAACATCGTTATATGTAGTTACACTTTGTTAATACTAATATTGTGCAGTCTCTGTCTTCCCATAACAATGACTATGAATTGGGCCTCTATGTCAATGTTAACGTTCCCTATTGAAGAACAATTGGACATCATCCTAGATGATCGTTCCTTAAACCAATTGGTCATACCCAAACATTGGCGTTTTCTAAAAGGAAGACACTACATGCCTGGTAAAGTGACCCTAACTTTTGGAAATTATTCACATGTAATCGAGGTTGAGTATGATTTGGCGGGAAATCTTGTATCAAAATCCGGTTGGCGTGATTAGATTGGAGAGCTGCATGTGGTCCGTTGGAATAGGCTTTTTCTCCGTCCAGTTGGCGATAATTCCATCAAAGTTTGGATAACCAACAGCAACTACGAGACCCCCGATCATCTTCTGCGGTATGAGCGCACGGCGTCGCATATCAGCTCAGACAAATCTGAATCTGAGGCCCCTATCAGTTCAGATTCGTCTAAATACAGTGAGGAGCTTCGTGACACAGCTTCATCATCAAAAAGAAGTTACTGATGCATGCGGGACCATGTTGGTGTAGTATTTAGTTGTCTATCTATCTAGACTTGTCTGTAGTAATAGTTTTTTAATTATGCGCATGTTTAGGGGTACACCAACCCCTTTGTTTAGTTATTGTTATAACTAAAGTGTGTGTTCCCATGAATGGAACTGTAAGTTGCTACATGAATGCTTATAACTGAAGTGTGTGTTCCCATGAATGTTCCCATTTACATGATTACACTACTATTTTCTCATATTGTCTTGCCTCAAAAAAAAATTCTTTTATTGTTTAGTCTATTTTAATACGACATACTTGCTTATATCTTTCTTAATGATGAACTATAATACGACATACTTGCTTATATACTTGTTTCCTAATATATACTTGCTTTCCTAATATATACTTGCTTTCTCTGATCATAGAATGGATAGATCATGGATGTCCATTCGTAATCATTTCACCCCAGATTTTATATCTGGTCTTGATCAGTTTATTAGATTTGCCGAGGAACATAGGAAAAAACCTACAGATAGGTTCTACTGTCCATGTAGGCATTGCGGTAACAACTTGAAACTCAACACTGGTGAGGAAATCAAAAGTCATGTCATGTGCAACGGGATTGTACAAGGCTATACAGAATGGCACTGGCATGGAGAGATTTCAAAATCGAATCCAGTAGATGTCAATAGCAGTGCTTGGGTGGAAGAAGAAATTGCCTCCGATGACGTAAATGTGAACGAACCAGTTCCAGCAGACATTGTTGATGCGATGTTGGATAGTTGTAGGGTAGAGCACACCGATCCACCTCCTATCTTTACAAACATTGTGCATGATGCTGAGATACCGTTATACACAGGCTGTGCTAAGTTTACGAAGCTTAGCGCTGTGCTGAGATTGTATAAGTTGAAAGCTAACAATAGATGGAGCGACAAAAGCTTCACTGAATTGTTGACTTTGTTGAAAGAAATTCTTCCTGAAGGAAACGAGCTGCCAATCTCAACATACCAGGTAAAGAAAATGTTGTGCCCAATGGGAATGGAGGCCAAAAAGATACACGCATGCCCGAATGATTGTGTATTATTTCAAAAGGACTATGTAGATTTGAAAGATTGTCCAAAATGTGGTGCGTCACGATATAAATTGACGACTTCGGGGGAGTCCAAAACTGGTTCTCCTGCCAAGGTGTTGTGGTATATACCTATAACATCACGGTTTCAACGCTTGTTTGCAAATCTGAAAGATGCGAAGAATTTGAGGTGGCATGCAGATGTTAAGAAAAATAATGATGGGATCCTACGACATGCGTCTGATTCCCCACAGTGGAAGAAGATTGATGTATTGTTCCCTGAATTTGGTGAAGAAGTCAGGAATCTAAGACTTGGGCTTTGTACAGACGGGATGAATCCGTACGGGACATTGAGCAGCCAACATAGCACTTGGCCAGTCATGCTTGTTATATACAATCTTCCTCCCTGGCTGTGTATGAAAAATAAGTACGTTATGTTGTCATTGTTGATATCGGGCCCTAAACAACCCGGAAATGATATCGATGTTTATCTTGAACCTTTGATTGATGACTTAAAGAAACTTTGGGCTGAAGGTGTGATGACCTATGATGCTTCTGCAAGAGAGACATTTCGTTTGCATGCTATGTTGTTTTGCACTATTAATGACTTTCCGGCATATGGGAATTTGTCTGGATATAGTGTCAAAGGAGCTAAAGTGTGTCCTATATGTGAAGAAAACACTGATTCAATAAGACTAAAATATGGCGGCAAGACTGTATATCTTGGTCATCGAAGGTTTCTTTCAAAATTCCATCCGTATCGTAGGAAGCGCAAAGCATTCAATGGATGGAATGATGAACGGAGTGCACCTAAACCTATACCAGGGGATGTTGTTTATGAAAGAGTAAAAGACATTGTCAATGAATTTGGTAAGAAATCACAATGTAGTATGGCCACACAGAGTGACAATTCTTCATTCAAAAAGAAGTCAATATTTTGGGATCTTCCTTATTGGAGTTCTTTGTCAGTCAGGCATTGTATCGATGTAATGCACGTTGAGAAAAATGTCTGTGATAGCATCATTGGTACTCTATTAAATATACCAGGTAAGACTAAAGATGGGATAAAATCCAGACTGGACCTACGTGAAATGGGAATAAGGTCAGAATTAACAGAATTACATGAAATGGGTAATAAAAGAACATACTTACCTCCCGCTTGTTACACGTTGTCTAGAAAGGAGAAGAAAACTTTTTGTGAATGCTTGGTAAATGTTAAGGTGCCACATGGTTACTCATCCAACATCCGTAGATTGGTATCAATGAAAGATCTGAAGTTGATAGGTCTTAAATCTCATGATTATCACACTCTAATGCAACAAATATTGCCCGTGGCAATTCGATCTATATTGCCGAAGCATGTAAGGTTTGCAATTACCAGACTTTGTTTCTTTTTCAACAGTCTATGCAGCAAAGTTATTGACCCTGATACTCTCGATAATTTGCAAAGAGAAGTGGTTGTTACCCTATGTCAGCTTGAGATGTATTTCCCTCCTTCGTTCTTTGATATCATGGTACATCTTGTTGTCCACTTGACTAGGGAAGTGAAAATCTTGGGACCGGTTTTCTTGCATTGGATGTATCCCTTTGAACGATACATGAGCGTTTTTAAAGGTGATGTTCGAAACCGTTATCGTCCTGAAGGGAGTATTATTGAAGGTTATGTGGCGAGAGAGGTTATGGATTTCTGCAATGACTTTCTCAGTGGTAATGACACTCCTGATAATGACAAGAATATTGAGGAGGGCAAAGGAATTTTGGGATCACGGGTGAAAGTAATCAGCCGTGAGCAGTTGGAACAAGCTCACTTGTATATTTTACATAATATGGACGAAGTGAGTGTTTATATCGAGGAACATACCAATTTCATAAAGAGACAACATCCTCGAGCAAGTTCAATGTGGCTTGCTAGAGAGCATACTAAGACTTTTACTAAGTGGTTTGAAGATAAAGTCTTACATCAACTATCTCAAACACCAAATGATATTACAGAAACTATCAAATGTCTCGCCTTTAAACCAAAACCGAATGTTATGTCTTATGAAGGGTTTGACATTAATGGATTCACATATTACACAAAGCGCCAAGATGATAAGAGTGTCGTCCAAAATAGTGGGGTCACTCTTCAAGCGTCAACTATGTACTTTGCAAGTGCAAAGGATAAGAGTCCACGTGAAGCTAAAATGTCATATTACGGTGTCATTGAAGACATTTGGGAGTTTGACTACATAGATTTCAATATTCTGCTCTTTAAATGTAATTGGGTTGATAACACCAAAGGAGTTATAGTGGATGAATTGGGTTTCACTTTGGTGAACTTTGAAATGATTGGCGAGAAGGCTGAACCATTCATATTGGCATCACAGGCAAAACAAATATTCTATATCGATGATCCTACAAATGATAAATGGTCGGTTGTTCTTCATGGTAAAAGACAGTTCATTGAAGATCCTATAGATGAAGAAGAGTACTATGATAAGTATGATGACTCCAGTCCATTCTCAGTTGGGTTGCCAACTCCACAAAATATTGAAGCTAATGATGACTTATATGTGCGCGGAGATCACAATGAAGGATTGTTAATTGATAAAAGATCACAATTTTAGAGACATGTATGTTTATACAAATGGTAAATGTTTTCCTTTTTCTAATTTATACAAATGCTAAATGTTTTCCTTTTTCTAGTTGATACAAATGCTAAATGTTTGCCTTTTTTATGACATTTTCAGATGGCTGACCATGATGAGAATGATGTTCATGATGAGCATGAAGTCCATGATGAGCATGTTGTCCATGACGAGCATGGCGAGGATACCAATGTAAGTTCTAAAAACATATCCTGTATTTCTATAAAATTCATTATCTTCTAGTTATGTCATATATCCTATATTTCTATATTGGCCTAATTCAGTGTGTTTATTTTTGTCAAATTTTAGGTTGATGATGCACATGTACCCACTGAAGCACTGGAGCAACTTGATGCGCGAAGAGGACATTCCAACTCGAGATATCGTCTACCGTTTCCTCCTCCTCCGCAGTAATATCCTCATCTCTAAACTTTTCTCGTAGGATTCTGAACCCCTCCCTTCCCTCTACTACATCGAAGCCATGCCGCAGTTGAACCCTTTTGCCGAGCCCTACCCGGCCAAGCAGGCGTCGCCTGAAGCACCACCGTCGTCGTCGTCTCCACCTCCATCGCAACTTGCTGTGCTAGTCCTGACAGTTTATCACCCCACATGCCTTCCTCCTCAGTTCGTGCCGCTAGACGACCACACAATGGATCCAAGAGGATTGCAGGCGTTCGCCAAAGACTATAGGCTGAGTTAACTCAATAGTTAACTCAGCCTATAGTCTTTGGCAAACGCCTGCATATCCTCTTGGATCCATTGTGTGGTCGTCTAGCGGCATGAACTGGGGAGGAAGGCATGTGGGGTCATAAACTGTTAGATATAATTGGGATGTTGATAGTGATGATGAATGATACTTTGTAAATGAATGTTTCTGAATGTTAAAACATGTATTTGAATGATTCTATATGTGTGAACGTGACAATTGAATTGATGTCTGAATGTATCTACTTGTGTGAATCTTTTTATGTTAATTTTGCAGGTTTGTGGCCTGTTTGTAGGCTGATATCAATGGATGTTTGTTAGAAAACTGAACTGCAGGTTCTCATCCTGCTGACCAGCCACAGCAGGCCTGCAAACATATTTATAAAAAAAAAAATAGATATAGGCGTCGGTTATTTACAGATAACCGTCAGCACAGACTTACAGCGTCGGTTTTTTGTTGAACACCGACGCCAAAAGTGTTCGCGCTACAGGAAATGGGAGTCATCTAGGACACTTTTCTGCGTCGGTTTTTTAGTATATAACCGACGCAGAAAGCGTCCTAGATGACGTTGTTTTCTGTGGCGCGAACCCTTTTGGCGTCGGTGTTTTATAATAAACCGACGCCTTTATATTAAATAGGCGTCGGTTTTTTAACCGACGCTGAAGTGTCCAACCTTTTAGCGGCGCCCACATAGGCGTCGTTCAGAAACCGACGCCAAAGGGGGTTAAACAACCGACACTAAAAGGCACTTCTGTAGTAGTGATAATAAATGGAATTTCTTTTTATTACTTATCAAATCATTTAAAAATGTACTCCTATTACAAATATTACATGATAGCTCTCAACAAATACAACCATCACTACAATGCACAATGTGTAAAATTATTTTCCTAAAACTAGATGTGCAACACTAAATACATGTGTTGAACAGTGAATCAATAAAGTTGAAAGACTATATAGTGTATAAGGAAAACATAGTTAGAATTTTGGATTTATAAAAAATTAGAAAAAAGATTATCAATATAGTCAAGGTTCTCTAGAATCATCATGGTGAAGATGATCCATATGGGAGATGAATTCTAAAATAGATAAGTACATCTCCAAAAAGCAATAAGGATTTTATAAAGTGACTTTTTCTAAATTTAGTTTGATGTTAGTTTCTCTCTTAATTTCTAAATTATGATACAATCGCCTTTTAATGAATGAAATATTTATTATGTTAATATGTCTTGCTCTTAGTTCCTTTAAGGACAATGTGGTATTGATTGCATGTTTATGCATAATAGAGTTTACATAAAAGTAATGAGTCGAGACGAATTTGAGGTAATACTGAATTTGTTTTTGACATTTGGAAAACCAATTAGAAATATAATTATGCATTGGTTAATTGCTAAAAAAATTATTTATGATTATTCCAAGGATTTTATTTATGTTTAAATAATGGAAAAGTTTTATGATCCTAATTTTGAACACTTTGCCAATAATTGTTGACGAAAACATTGTTTCAAGATATGGTGTTTTATTAATTTAATTACCATATAAAATATGTTGGATTGAATTTGTCATTTGAATAGTTGACCGGCCTAAATCGCGCGTCCAAAAAGGAGCGGATTTGAAGTAGTCGAACTTTTAAATTACCCAATCTTAGGCCCCCGCAACGATGACGGGGTCCGAAGTAGCAATCGGTGTCGAACCACAGGGACAAGGGTGGTAGTGTCAAGAACACGGAATCAACACATTACACTCCGATAAAAGCAAGGTGAGGATAAAGTTCCCAAAGGGAAAAACAGGTGAAAGATTGATAAAATAAAAGAAAATTATCTCCAACTAGAGTTACAAGGAAAATTAAGGTTTTTAGCATTTATTAGTTTTTAGGGTTTTAGCGCAACAGAACCAGAGGAGATAACACTATTGCCTTGGTAGGGAACGAAGGAGGAAAACTTCGATAAAACAAGCAGCAGCAGGAACATCCCGTACCCCTTCTCTCAAAGAGGGTACCTCTAACTAAGCACCAACACCTCTCTCAAGGTTGCTGGACTTGGGTTAGAGTAGATAGATAACTGAAGCAACTCTGATCTTGGGTATTCTCGTACTCCCTGTTCGGACCAAACACTAGAGCCACAACTCCTCTCTCGAGGGAGTTGCAGCGGGAAACATGATTCGATAGCTAGTCAAAACATGATCCAAGCGTACAAGCTAGAGTTGAGATGCTAAGCAAAGTAATCATCCAACAAAAAGGAACCAAACATAAAACAATAGACATTTCAACTCATCTAATTCCATTAGCATAATCATTTTATAAAAGGTTTTGGTAACATTGCGTAAATAAAGAAAGTAAATGACTGAAAAAGGAAAGATAGGTATCGTCTCCTTGATTTAGGAGATCGACAGGCAGCAGCTGATCCCTAAGGTCCCTCTAGCCCGATACTGAGCGGGAGCCTTGCCTGATACGCCTGTGTCGGGCGGCGTCCCCTGTCGGGCGACACGCCATGATGGGCAGACGTATCATTCAAAGCGCTCATGCCCGATACGGTCGTGTCGGGATGCCACCCTCTCGGGCGACACACCGTAACGGTTGATTCGTATTGGGCTCAGTATCATGTCGGGCTAGAGACCACTTAGAGTATCAGGTTCCTTGTATCAGGTGGTCGTTCTGGTCAATATCGGACTGCTGCGGTGACCGGGATGGATTCTAAGTGAACCACTCCCGACCTCTCGGGTCGGGAAAGTGCTCACCTAGTATCACCCGGTACACCTCTGGGACGCGACACGCTAGCTCCAGGTGTTTTCCAAAGTTAGCTTTCGTGAGATTTCGACCTGTCCCATCGGAGTCATGTAGCTGCTATTTATAGACAGTGGTTGGAAGAAGTTGTGGTTCTCCGGGCGCCACGTGTCCTTCATCGGTTGAATTAGCGCGGCTTCAGGGACGCCCGACGTGCGTGTCGCCCGGCACAATGGGTGTCGGTCAGCAAGCATATCGGGTATCGTGACGGGTGAGCGTCTGTCGGTGGATGGCATGTATCGCGTGACACGCTTCGGTAGTCATGGCGAGTACGGCTCCCTGTCGGAATAGTGGCGTGTCACCCGTCAGAGCCTTCTTGCGTGGCACACCCGTGTCGTACAACATCCGTATCGGGCTGTTGTATGGCGGGGAGTGAGTGTGTCGGCCGACTGGTAGGAGGGCCGATGCAGGTAAAATGCGCTCATGGGCCGGGACGGGCTTTTTACTGATAAAAGAGTGGAAAAATGAGGAAACCCCTGCAAAAGATGATAAAAATGAGATAAGAGCGCAGCGTGGCCCCTTTATTCAAAAACATGACAAAAAGGAGAGGAAAACAGTTTAAAAGGGGTGATTTGACAGCGAAATATGGGCGATAAACATCACAAAATTTGGTGTTATCAATAACCGAAGTGAGGTGGCATGTGAACTTTGTACTTATTAAGTTATGTATTCACTATTCCAAGCCAAATTAGGATCTAAAAATCACTAAGTCATCTCCTACCTCTAGCATGATTTGAATAGTACCCTCTCCCTACTAGACAATAATTACATCTCTATATCATGATTCCTTCTCCAGTGGCATCCTCGTGATGTTAGAACATGCCTAACCCATCCATAACTTCTAATAAAGAATTGATGTAATGTATATTATCCACCTCAACTTAATTACAAGATTCATTGCAGATGGAAACCTTGACAACCTTGCCTATATAAGGCCATCTGTAGTCTTTTGTAAACTCTCACATATGATTCAGATGCAAGATCTAGATAAAAGCATCCACGTGATCTTTAAAAGAAAGTTTCCATACATTATTGGCATCATCCTTGGCCACTCTAGATTTAAGGAGAATATCATGGTCTTGAACTTGGTGAACCCGCCGCCCATTTTCTCCATTGTGGACTACACAAAAAGGGGAGACAACGTCCTCTCATTGAATCTTGAGTCCAAAGACAACTAGAGCACAATCAAACCTTCACTAACTAGTTGAGTCCTCCACTAACTTAACAAACACCTCAAACTATGCCAACTAACTTAGAGGTTCTACAACCGAGAGAACTTTCATAGTTCTTCTTCATATGATGCATATTATATTAGAAAACTTCTTTGGAATCTTTCCTCTAAATAAAAGAATTGTATAACCTCATCTTCTTGTCCCCGTTCCTCCTTTCATTTTCGCTTAGTAATGGAGACTAGGGGACAACTAGAAATAAGATATCCCTCTTGTTTCTCATTTCATCTCCAAATGAAGATCAAATCATACTGCCTCTAGACTACAAGGATGTTGGTTCAGGTCAAACATGTGTTGCGATGTGGTGATTTGAATATTTTCTTGTTGTGAAACTACTATATGCCCTATTATTATATGGCGGTGGAAGACAATGAATACATTGCTAACTCATGCCATACGGTGCCACAATGTGAATTTATAGCTCTTCAAATCAACAGTTGTAGCCTTTAGGTGATAAGTCAACAACTAAAAGATGCTTCTTGCTCCAGTTATGCCGCCGGGGGGTGTTGGTCATGACACATTCTATGTCATGACCTAGCTCTTAAACACAACCATTGATCCAGTCAAAACATACTCAATCTTTAAACTCTTGAATCTTCTAATAGGGGCCTCCAAATTCTTTGGAATTTTAAATATATATTCCTCGTTATAATCTCTAGCTTCTGATCAAGTTTAATACCAAAAACATAATTTTTGGCTATCAAACAAATTCTTCAAAAACCTTCACATCCAAGGATAGCAAGCCTTGAATATATATCATTTAATGTCAATCATAACCCATTGGGTGTCGGAAACCCGACGATTCAGAGGTATCACCCTTGTTCTATTTTGTGTGATGTCACTAATTGAAATTTAATCGGGCCACTGTAGACCGTGCTGGACCATTTGCATTTGTCCAATTCTGGGTACGTGTCAGCGTCTGTGACATGGTACTTTTAAGTGTACGATCAACTTTGTTAGGGTGGGTACTATGTAGAAGATAATTCTTGAAAGAATGCAGTTTGTTATGAGTGAGTTATTCAGTTAGTTTGTAAGTTAGTTGTTGAGTTTTTTTTTTTTGGTAACAAACTATGATATATCGAATTGCAAATGACAAGTTAGTTGAGTTGTTGAGTTGGTTATTCAGTTAGTTTGTAAGCCCGACAGTTCGTGCGCGCGACAAGTGCTGAGGTTGACATAGAGGGGCCATCCTTCCGCTCGACCGGCTAATATATCTCCAATTTGTCTCGCGAAGAGTTCTGCCGCCCCCGTGACAAAGCCCGCCAGTTCTTGCAGCTTCAGGCTGTGGGTTGATCCAGAAAGCAAGCGAAAGCAGCACATTTTCAACCATGAACTGGCTGCCGGAGCCGCAGCCCGGCGACGCCTCCGCCGTCCGTACGAAAGGCCAGGTGCTCAGCTTCTATCGCAGTCACTGCAAAGTCATCAACCGCCTCCTTCGTCGAGACGGCTTGTCTGTAGATGAGGTCAAGAAGCTCGTGCTGCTGTGGACATGGATGGACAGGAAGGATCCTACCTGCAATTTCATCGACAATCTCGCGGATGAATCCATGTGCCCTACTGGAGACGCCTTCGACCAGCAGATTATCTTCGGCCGAGCCATCCTGGATTGCCTGCAGCACCAGGACACTGCCGCAATCACATACACGCTTTCAACAATGGGCTTAGGCATCCTCGACATGTTGGAGTACGTGACGTGCCGCGACAAGTTCGTCGTAGGCATGGCGGAGTTTCTACACACTGGCGTCCCAAGGCTGATCTTCGACCATGCGCTCCGAGGGTATTCGCTCTCGGATGGCCCTCTTGATGACGCCCGTCGTGAGGCCCTAGACGCCGTCTTCGACCCTTTGCCAGAGCCGCAGGTGACGCTGGAGGAGAGGACCCTGCTCCTTAGGTTTGAGACTTCCGCCGGACCCGTCGATACTACGGTTGTCGCCGACTACTTCGCAAGGTACGTGTTCGATTGAGAACAAACAGATCGATAGCGAAATCTTGTTCTCATTTCTTACTACCCTGCGCCTTTTGTTTCTTTTAAAGCTGAGGTTTTCCTTGTTCTTGTGGGTTGCAGAAAATGGGGACTGGGGTGCATTGAGGACCAGTTGCAGATGGTAGAACCTACGACGATTGACACGCCGGAGATGTACTTAGTGGCTTGGTACGGACGCCTGGTATTCCGCGAGTCGACGTTCCTGCAGTTGGCGATACCGACCGACGGGCCGGCGTTGTTCCACATCGGAGGAAGAACGGTGACGGGCTGGGTACGCAGAGTTAGCATGTTCTGAGAGGTTTTCAGCAAATTATCACCAGATGGAACACTCTTTCTCGTTGATCAGCGAAAGGTGTATCATCATAGTTGTTTACTGCTGAAAAAAACTATTCCGAGTCATTTTCCTTCTATCTCGGTAATTGTAGTGCCAAGCAATGCATTGTAATAAGTACTTGAGACAGTAGTACTAGTGTAACCGCACGGCCTACGCCAAGTTTACCTACCTACATTCTTTTGGTTGTTGATGTCCTGAGTTAGACAAATTGCACGCATTAAAATTAATTATACTGAGCGAGTAGAACGATTTCATTTGGAAATGTCAAGCTGCAGGCAGTTCAAATGACAAGAACAAGCGGGTATGGAAACAACTTTTTTGTATCCCTGCCTGGTCTAAACTTTTAATTCATTCTCGTCTGGAGTTCATTGGAGTTGGTACTTAGCCGGCACGTGTGCATCATCTGCTTTGTTTTCTTTCTAATCTTGTGTTCAAAGAAAGAGAATTTGTGAGTTGATATAGTTTTAAACCGATACTCTCTACCAAGTACCGTGAAGTCCCCGCAAAAAACAACCAAATCAAATATCAATCACTATAAAAGCTAATTTTTTAATAGTTATTTAAGCTGAGTAAGATTTTTCGATTGACGTATCCACGTACCATATTTTTTTTAAAAAAAATTGGTCATTCATTCATCCGGTCGTCGGAGGGTTTCAAACCTGCTATCTCTCGGTCTTACATCACTATTTTAATTCACCAACTGAGTGTCACATCTTTGACCTAGTACCATAATTTTAATCCTGGATAGAGATATGTACTGTGAATTATTGGTTCAAATTGTAGTTTTTATTAGTGATATAGTCTTATACAACGAATACTTTTCTAAAATAAGCTATACCGGTATATTATCCACTGTGTATACACCAATAGGCATTTCACAAGTAGTTGAATGTTTGATTGTATACGCGTAAATAATGTTTTGATTTAAACGTAAATAATGTTTTGATTTAAAATTAAGTATCATGCACGCGAATGATTGACATTTAGATGATTTAAGAATAATAACATGTTTTTATCCTACATAATATTAAGAATATTTTATCATAGCCACGTCATTAAATAAAGTTATGGTTTATGTTCATATCATGAAATTTTATATTCAATAGTGTTCAAGTTTCATATTTAAACTAAGGGGGCATGTTACATGTCAATGTCAATATTAAGAGTCGCGTTCTAGAGGGAAAATTCCCATTATGACTTTAGCAATATATAAGTCAAGATAATGTCAAAGATAAAGTTAACAGGAGGGGCTTTACATAAATATCTACAAAATTCTTGCAATGAGGGACCATCATGGGTCATCATGGGCTTTCTTAGAATTATGTTCCCTTAACTTGATGATTATTTAGAAAGTTTCATACAGTGATTTAGTCAACAAAATTATGTAATACATGTAAATATGTTTGAAACCTTACTAAATGAAAGTGCCTTCAATCCCATTTTCATTCTATATATTTCCTGGTATAAGGTGTTGAATGCATTTTATTGATGTAGGTTATCATTTTCTGAACGGCCATGATATGAGATATCCCTAGATCAAGAAGATAAGGATGATTTATAGTGAATGCTTTAGGAGTTTCTCAACATGAACACTTTTCCTAGTATGGTTCCATCTAACCTTCAAAATATCTTATCAAGATTGCAATGATGTTTTGCGGATCATTTTCTATTATAATTTATGTATTAAAGCTTTAAATCCATATTGAGACATCATTATGTATTATTTTTTCCTTTCATGGCCTCATGTATGAGTTTACTTTCAATTAATGTGTATAATTCAAAATGTTGGATTTTATTATCAATGTTGTGACACATCACAAAGTCGAAGGACCCCATGTTGTGGATAACATGTGCTTGTTATTGTTTGTGTATGTATGTTGGTAGGATGTTAAACATTCATTTTGATGTAGAACCTTAATAAATATGTTTCTATTTTAATTCAAAGTAAGTCTGCATTAGGTCTAAATGTTTTCAGACTGGAAATCAAAGGGGGGTTGCATGATGATTTAATTGGGTTTTTATATGAGTTAAATGTTCAAGAAACATAATTTGAATGGAGTGTATGTGAGGATTCACATGTTGGTGCCTCAATATTCAAATGAAGTGTGCATGCAAATTCAACGTGTGTGTGCCATTTATGCAAAAATTATTTCAGTAATTATAAGATCATTGACTATTTTTTCATGTGAATTAAATTATTGGAATCTAGTGAGTTGGATTACAAATATGCCTCTATTCCTCCACAAATATAGTACATGTTTATCTTTCCTTCTAGAATGACTGCAATTTTGTATCTCCCGAGATTTCTTCTCTCAATGTGTTACTTTCCTTTTTGTATACTTGTATGTGACTTTGTTGTTCATTGTGCAATGTTTTGATTCTTCTTATATGTCATATGTGATACAAATTTTACATTAGGTGACGCCTTCCCCGATTGTAATACCATTTCCTTGCCAGAGCTCATACCATGGTCATTGCCTATCTACCCTTAGATTAAGCCATATTGGGCATTGTTGCATTTTCCATTATAACAGAAGGCATATATTTAGTTTTTCTTATTTTCTCCTTGATCCTTATATTGACTTTTCTACTACTTTCCTTACTTTTATGCCAGTTGTAGAAACACAATCCAGATATGACCATGGAACCTTTCCCCTAGTTTTTGTTGGTAAATACTTTTGCAAATTTGAGTTTATTTTCATGGTTATTTAGATTTTTCCTCCTTCAATCTTGATATGAGTTTTTGCCTTAGTTTTATTTTTAAAATTTGATACATATTTATGCACACACTCTTATGATGAAATAAATAAAACTAGGTTGCTTTAGACACTACCATAATTGGTGTGTGGTTCAAGTATCGTGAAGAAAAATATTCATATTCTTATAGATGAGTCATGGCTAGTCACTTCAATCCATGAGTTAGCTTTAATTATATTGTATAAATGCTTGTTGGTATCTATCCAAGTATTTTTATTCTCTTATGAGAAAAAAAGATGATAAATTCCATCTATAAAAAAATTTATTGGCATGGTCTCCAAAGTCAAATCAAATGAACTAACACAAACCTATCTCACACCCCGTCCTTACTTTCTCTCTGTTTCATCAAAAAAAAGTTAGATAACAACTAAAACTTTAATTTGTTCTAGAAAGAAATAAGTCATTAAATGGTGTCTTTGCTTGAAAGCTCCAAAAGTAAGAATCTCATGGTATGTGCCTTATAATTATCAATGAAAGGCATTTCATTTGCATTTACCATTGTACATTTGATAGATCATGTTCTCTAAAATTTCTTTTTGTTCAAAACAATATTTTGAATGCTAATGTTTACAATTATCTTTCTATTAGATGTTGATATTATGTTAATGGCATACAATATACAAAATTAAATGATACAATTAAGTCAAAAATATGGTGTATGATACAACTATAATAGATAATTTTTTTCATCTATAAACAAGCTAGTTTGTCCTTCAATACAAGCCCATCCACTCTTATAACACCTCAATTGGCAGCTAGTTTGTCCTCCAACAAAATCAAGAATAATATGCCTCAAAATGAAAGAATCTACCATTTTTTGCAAAAAGGAATGAGCCTTTATCTTATTAAGGTAGTGTATTATTAATGCTACAATTTAAAAATATCTCTATATATGAAATCCTAGAAAGTGGTCACATTTGCTTCATAATTAGGTATTTTTATAGGAAATGTGTGAGTTGTGTGTTAACGGAGGCTTAAGGTTTGTCAAAGGTAATCCTCAAATATTTAGACTATGGAAAAGCAAAGTATCTACAGATAAGGCCATATGGTTTCACAGTATTTTATAAATCACATTCGATAGCTCACCTCCTTCTGTATAGGTAAAGATGTAATACAACTAGGAGTTTTCCCATAAAGTATTACCTATAAACAATCTCAACAATCTTCACAATTTGGAGAGTGCTCATTCTTGTTATCATGTTTGATTTCTGTCAGAAACTTCATTGGATATATAACATTTAGTTAATAAAGCATCGATATTATAATCTGGATGCACCATGATGGTCTACATGCCTTTGTTGGGAAATTTTAAAATAAGAGGCCATTTGGATCTCATTTGAGCCCTAAAACAAAAAAGACAAGAAAAGGTAGATGAAAACCTAAGATACTTAATAATACAATGAATACACCTACATATGACTAAGTTTTACATGTCATGTTATATCAATTTACAAAATTGGTATTGACATGGTTATTTCCCCAACAATCGAATAGCAATCAGATAAGGCCTAGGCATCATTCTCTATCTCTTTTCGATTGTAAAAAATCCGACCACAGAATCTCATACATTCTCACCTCACCTGCATTAGTGAATAAAACTTCTCAAATCCACTTCAACCCAATCACCCCAGTCATTTCAAACTCATTAAATAATCACCCCTTGAATATCATTTATCACAAGTAAAACACTACAATATCATCCAATTTCTCTGATCAAAATTCATGAATGATCTTCTATCCTTCAACCAAATCCTTACCATTATATAAGCATGTCTATATCTTCCCTAGTACCCTATAAACTCTCTTCTAGTCTCAATTACACCTCAAGAATCCCATATTGATATTCCAATGTTTGAGCACAACACCAACCATCTTACCCTGAGGAAGTGACTTTGATGATCCCAATCTATTTGTAAGTAGTCACAAAAACTAAAATATTTCCATTGTCTTCATAGTACCTCATATGCTATCTATCCTAGATATAACATCCACCCCCCTTTTGCATATAGACCTACAACTTCCTTTGACTTGCTAATTAATTGAGTCTTGAACCTCAAAAACTTCACTGATATCTTTGATGGACTCATGCAATGATTTTCCTAATGTGAGTTTGTTTGATTATCACATGCTTCATGTGTTTCCAAGTCTTCCTTATCTATCTTGTGGTTTGTCTAAAGAATATGTGGGCATTTTGGCATATTCTCACTACAGCTTATTTTTTTTAGTCTTCTTGTATTAGTGTATTCAATTTGCATGCTAGCTTTTCTTATTGGGTGAGATTAAGGTCTTCACATTCCTACTCTTCCTAATCCAAGCATGAAGACTATTTAGAGATCAAAATCACCATGGATATCAAGCTACTCATTTTAATAGGAGGGACTCAACAAATTCATCATGTAACTTAATTTTAGTGGAGAAAAACCATCTCAAGATTTCAATCAAGAAATCAACCCCTAGATAGACATAGTTTCCCATGTTCATGGTGGAACAATTGTCTTTATTGAAAAAGATACCCCATTATATTTTTTGTTTTGTAACGCACCTTATAGGTATTATGGGATTTCCATGTTAGTTTTCTACTCATTTATTTGATTTGATTAACATCTTGTCACCATTTTACCCTATAAAGAAACCTAAAACTCACTCAAACAACCACTAAAGACCTCACTTTTTGGCAACCTCCAATTGAGGAAGGCCTTAAAGTTGAGAGCCATTACCTAAAATTTTCCCAAGGATCTAGATTTTTAAAAAAATACTCAATAGAAAATAATATCCATTAATTCAAATATCATTTACAAAATGCTCCTCTAAGAAGTTACATGAATTTCTATCATCAGAATTGTACATATGAGAAGAAGTAACTAACTAATACTCCTTAAAAGTTAACATTATTGTCTTAAAGTAATTTCATATGTCCATCATGTCATGACATCTTCACATCTAGCATTTACCTAAAACATTGTGAAATAAAAGGACGGTCAGCATGACAAGCTATACTGGTATGTGGGGGAAACAAAATATTTGCATCTATGTGTAACAATATATTCAGCTATACCAAAAAATATGATTACAAAATTTAACATGCATTTTCTTTCTAACTTCTCAAATTAATCTTTGTGGTACACTCCCTCTATGGAGTAATCATGTGTGGAACCCTCTCATTAGGGTTTAGTCCCTACTACGGACAAATAGTACATATGCCTTCCTTTCTTGGCCCAATCATCGGTCACCATAGTGACATTTCATACATGTGCCTTACTCTCTTGGCCCGAGTTGATATTCTTTTCGGAGCTAGATCAACAATCACCATAGTGACATTTTATGTATAAGCCTTCCTCTCTTGATCTGAAGTGATCTTCTTATCCTGACCTGATCACTTGTCACCATAGTGACATTTCTTACATCCCACATGTATCACCTAAATCCACCGGAGATAGTTGAGCAAGTTGTACTTATATAATGTGATATCCATAGAGAATGTATCGATTTCTGGAATTAAATAAGCAACCACTAGTCTATCTGCAATTAGTACGGAAAACCTAGGAAAACCACAAAAGTCAGTTAAGGCGGATAGTCATAGGTGTAACCACATACCTTTCTCATAAGTGATCAAAGTCCAAGCAACAAATACAGATCGAGAGCAAGCAAACAATCACCCTGTAGTTAGTTCATAACACCCCAAGTATTACTAATTTATCCAAAATCTACAATTAAGATAGACTTGAGTACCAAGTTAGGGTTTTTGGGTCAACTTAGGGTTTCATTAGGGTTTTGGCTTCTCAAACCCTAGTTATCACTTCTAATGTCTTTTTAACTTACAAACCATTAACTTGATGTTTTATGCACTATTAATCTCAAACTAAGACAAAGATGTCTCTTTTATCCAAAAAGACCCAACTTTATCTATTAAAATCATTTAAACATATTTTGAGCATTATAACCAAGAAATTAGGGGTTTTATTCATTAACACATTAAAGATAGAAAGGTTTGGAACTTTTAGAATTAGATGTAGAATTAGTTCTTGAATCCAATTTTGTTGCATTCCTTTTTTTGGTCAAAATCAGATATTTACTTGTTGTGTTTGGAATTACAAACAATTAGTTATAATTTATACAATTTTATTACAAGTGGACCAATAAAATGTTGACACGTCAGCTTTAACCAAGTTATCCATTATCCATATGAGCACAGGAAATGCCACTGTGCTTGTGTTGCATCAACGCCCGATCCACGCAGGCTAGTTCTTTTGAGAATGATGGATTACTCTTTTGCCCTTTACGTTGTGATCAGGTATGATCATGTGACTCAGCTTATCGGGGTAATATCCCCAATGGTTGTAACATCCCTGACTTGGGTTATGAACTAACCCTAGGTGTTTTGTTTAATCATGTGATTAGATGCTTGTGGTTATCTTTTGATATGTAATTAAAGCTTCTGAGGAACATATATCTTCTTTTCTGTCTTTTTTAAACAATGTTGTAATATTGTTTTGTTGAATATGGACTTATGTGAAAATTACCCAATTAGAGGGGTTAACTTGAAATTTTCACATGTTTAGATGTTCCTCTGATGTTGAGACATCATAAGAATGAATATGATGTAGTGATATGGATTCTCTAAGCTTGGGCACCAAGATATAGCTTGTAGAGCAATCTTTGTGCTTTAAACCCTAGTTTTGGTGTAAAGTGCAATTTACCCAAAATCTAGGGTGCAACATGTAAAATACACCCTCTAGAGTATCTTCCATGACTCTTGGAATCAACTAGATCAAATATGATGAGGATGGCGCCTCATCATAATGATCAAATAAGAAGGATAACCTTTGTAATTAAATAATCAAGATGTATGCAAAATGACCCCTTTTATGTATACAACTTAGTAAGTGTTTTTCTTCCTTTTTCCCTAAACCTTGGATAAGAAGGAGTTTTGCTTAAGTGAAGAAGGGTGAGACGTTCCTAAGAATAGGAGAAGGACCTATTTGACAAATAGGGAAATAGTTGTCCTTATCTTGAAAATATACCCAAAGTACATAAGCAAATCTCTTTTACAAGGCAAGGGATCGTTTCCTTTTACCCTTTCACTTATCTCTTTGCTTTGGACGACTAAGAAGGAGCTTAGGAGCAGAGGAGAACGGACAAGCTGAATTGGGTAAGATTTGATTGCCATCTAGCTCGGATTCATGGAGAAAATCTTGCTACAAGGTTGGTTTGTTAGTCTTTCTTACACAAATCTTCTTTCTAGCCATCTTCTCCATCCAATTCTTGAGGAAAGGACCTTGGACAACCTGTGGAGCTCAAGCCACCATTAAAGCTACGAATATTGGAGCTCTAGAGCTGATCCTAAGGTGGTTTTTATAACTCTAAACCTTAAAGCTTTGATTATGCATCTTCTTTCTATGCAAACGTTGCTTGAATCTCCTTCCTTAGCTACTTCTATGAGTTCTTGCTAGCAAAACTGTGAAGAACAGTCCATGTTCTTGAGGTAGAAGAAGGTGGGGTTAATTCCAAAGTTCACCCTGATCCTACTTTAGTAAATGGTCCTCCACCTCTTGCCCAAACGGTTTGCAAAACCGTTTGGAAGCAAACGGTTTCAAAACCATTTGGAGGGCAAACGGTTTCACTAGATCGTTTGGAGGAAACTGTCTCAAGACCATTTGGTTGAGTTGACCAAACATTGACCATTTGGGGATCTTCTGTAGACATTATGGACTAATCACCCACCAATAATCATTAACTAATTTCAAGTAAATCACAAGTTGAAGGCACTTTAGTCACCTAAACCCTAATCGAGTTTATTGCTGATTTCAATGGTGCAATTATGTTGAAGTTTGGGTTGAGTGACCCATACGGTTTCAAAACCATTTGGGGATCACCCAAACGGTCTCAAGACCGTTTGGTAATCACCCAAGACCGTTTGGAGGTCTAGGGTCAAGAGGGTTTGATCAATTGAGGGTCCAATCACATCAAGTTGTTGAATAATGAAAGTGCTGATTTTGTGACCTAATTAGGGTTCAACCCTTAAGTGAATGACTTAGTTTTTGATGGAATTTTGGGCAAACGGTCTAAAGACCGTTTGGAGGATCTCCAAATGATCCCAATACCATTTGGGGTCAGGTCATGACCCAATTGAGTGATTCTTCAATGGGTTCAACATCAATTAGACTCATGTTGATGTATATTGAAGAGTGATCGTTTCCAAACCCTAATCCAATCAATCTAAACCCTATTTGGTGACCAATTGAGGTTCAATTGAGGGTCAAATCAGTAAGGATTAACCTAATTGACTCGATGAGTGTCTAACCTTTTCATGAACGATTGAGGGGTTCAACCTTGGAAACCCTAATTCAATTGGATGGGTTGAGGCACTTTTTGGTCCATGCGGTTTTGAGGGTGTTTGGACCAAACGGTCTCAAGACTGTTTGGGGCCAAACGGTCTCAATACCGTTTGGGCCAAATGGTCTCAAGACCATTTGGGACCAAATGATCCCAAGATCATTTGGTGGTCATGCGGTTTCAAGACCAATTTGGTCATGCGGTTTCAAGACCAATTTGGTCATGCGGTTTTCAAGATCAATTTGTCCATGCAGTTTGAAGGTCAAAGTTGGCCAAACGGTCAACGGGACCAAATGGTCTTCACCACCTTTAGGGAAAACGGTCTTGATGGTGTACCTTTCCATGCGGTCTTGAAAGTCAAAGGGACCAAACGGTCAACAACTCCATGTGGTTTCAAAACCGTTTGGAGGTTGAAAGTGCAAAACCGTTTGGGGTCTTTTAAGGTCAAGATCGTTTGATGCCTTAGTGGCCAAGATGGTTTAGAAGTTGATTAACCTAAACCCTAAAGATACCTAAAGTGATTAAGGAAACAAGTAATTAGTTGGTTGATGCATGTTATGATCAATGGTGAACATTACCAAAGTACCCTTAGTGGGTTAGTGTGACTAGTATCCTTTGATCAAGCAAACCCTAATGACCATAATGATGATGACATGACTCATGTAATCAAAGTTGATTTGACCTAACCTAATCAAGAGTGATGTAGACATCATCTATTAGTAGGAGGAGACAGAAGACTCCTAAAATGAATAAGAATTAAGTAAAATACCTCCAATATGTATGAATGTACATAATTAGGGTATGATCCTTCATAGTGAGATCATGGAAACCCGAATTATGGTTATTAATGAATCTTAACCTAATTTGAAGGCATTAATGAAAGTAACCTTCATACATGACGATGGTATGATCTCAATTCTCTGTGATGTGAATAGTAAACCCTAATTCTAGGGTAATATCATGTAATGAGAATAGTAAAACTTAATCTAGGGTGATATGATGAAATGAACAGTAAACCCTAATTCTGGGTTATGCTTTTAAGCATAAAACTTCATGATTGAAGTATGAGATAAGGAATCACTATTCTTGATTAAGATAAAGGGATTGAATAACCCTAATTGAAATGAATAGGGAAAACCTAACCGTATTGAAAGCATAATGGTACAACCCTTGAATTGAAAGATTATCTCTGTTTTGTAAAGATGCTAATATAGAGTTAAATTGCTTATTATCAAATGTATTAACCATGCAGGTTTTTATATAAAAGTGATCATAGCCAGGTAAGGGTTATGATGTCTTATTCATTGAAAGCATGTTATAAGCTTTATGAATAATGATGTACTATGTTGCCTGGTTTAAGAGGTAACATATGAATTTGACAGGCTGTAAGAGCCATGGGCAATATCTACATTGTTACAATCAAGGTCATGTTGTTAGATGACTTATGATGATCTAAGGGTTTGAACACCCTGTTCTTGGATCATAGTGATGAGATGGTTAAGAAATGATATCCATATGATAACTGGATGTGAAATGAACTAAACTTGATACATTTAGTACTCTTCCTTTATAGAAGTTGTCTTAAATGATATATGTTTGAAAACATGCCTGATGCTAAAAGAATGCTATAATGTACTTAAATAATCAAGTATAATCATATCATGTAGAGACCTGATCATAGATCCATCATTGTCAGTAGTTTAATGATGGTGAAATAGGTTTTCTTAAGGGAACTCCTGGAGAAAATACTTTTGAGTATGTTGGGGTTATGGACGTGAATATCCTTACGTCCTAGTGTAGGAATTGATGTAAGATGTACCTTTAATCCATCAATCCTTCATTATATGTTTATGTTGGGATGATGTATCACTAGTCTCCCAAGGGAATCCTTAATGCTGCATCGGTGTGAGATAAACAAGAAATATCTCGATGGCGAAGAGAGTACAGAATGCCACTGTGACTCTAATAGCGAAGTTGCCAGAATACCCTAGAAAGCTATTATAACAGAGACACGAGATGTCCTGCATGTTGATCCTCACACTGACTGAGGAAGATGAGGTCATAAGAATCTGGCTCTTTTGATGACCTATGTATGGTACCGATGTGATTTAGCAATGGTCGGTTGGAGTATGAGCGGTATACCTCATCTCCGCAGGGCATAATAATGTTTGAAAAACATAATCAGCCGTGTAGCATAACTTCTTAGGTTGATTTACGACAAACAATGATTGATGATACATTGTTTATAATGTTCTAGTTGAATAAACAGTATGCATGTCTTCATATTCTTTATTAAGATATACTTTGATATCCAATTAAATTATAATGGAAATGTTGCTTTACGTGACATTAAATCTGCTGTTAAATGTTCATAATTATGTTGCTTATTGTTATTCCTTTATTGCAATAACAAAGCTTCTGGTGGAGAGTTATAACTCTCGCTGGGACAATTATTCAATTGTCTCACCCCCGTGGGATTCAACTTTTTAGGGGGACGCCGAGGACGAAGGAACCCATCTGAGGGTGAGCAACAGCAGCAACAACATCAGGGACGGCAGTGAATCTCAGGTGGAGATACTGACTGTCAAGTCTTGTAGATAGTATGTCCTATGTGTCGTACATGTACTCTCAGGTCCTAGGAGTCAGTAGATCTGAGGTTTTTGGCTTAATGCCTCGAGATTTTTGTATCTTGCCTTGTACAGATAACAGGGCGATGGATGTATGTAATCACTCGAGATGTGATTTCACATAGATGTAATGACAAACCATATTGTAAACAATTTATCTTGTTTTCTTATAAAAGAGTCTTATGGTGTAAAGATCTCTTTCCAAAAAGTTTTAATTTTTAGTGATTTTTCATAATTCCGCTGCTAGTTAATCACTTCCGCTGAGTTTACCTTGTGGTTTAAAAGTCAGACCCCACAAATTAGTGGTATCAGAGCTCTAGGTTCACTGAGTCTACAGAGACATAGGACTTAGGATGTTGAGTCTGTTCTAGTGTCTTCCAGTATATCTAATGGTGTCTTCTGCTCCTCAGGAGAAGAAGATCAAACTAAATATGTCTGGACCTCATGAAGAACACGTGGCAGAGAGTAGTGCTGCTGCACCAAGAAGAGGTGCAAGAGAACCAGATAGAGAAGAACCTGTACCTGAACCACCCCAGTTCAATCCAGTTGATATGGGGAACCCAGCCGTCCAAACCATGTTCGGGCAGTTCATGACTGTCGTGACACACATAACAGATAGGAAGCCTATTCCTGCACCTAGGGCACCTACCCCTCCCGAAGGACAAGGAATCAGCAAGATGTTTGAACAACTTCGCCGAGTTGGAGCCACAGAGTATGCTGGAACAGCTGACCCTATAGATGCAGACTTGTGGTTAACAGAATTAGAGAAGGCCTTTAGAATCCTAAACATCCCTGAAGCTGAGAAGGTTAGACATGTTGTATATCTTCTCAAGGGAAGTGCTGGTCATTGGTGGACCATGGAAGAACAGAAGAGGCCTGGTGTAGAGATGTCCTGGGAAAATTTCCGACGGGAATTTATCAATAGATATTTCCCTAAGACGTTTCTGGACGAGAAAATCTCTCAGTTTGAGATGTTAAGGAAAGGTTCGATGAACATTAGCGAGTATGAGGCTAATTTCATGGAGTTGTTGTGGTTCTGTCCGCACATGGCAGCTACAGATGAACAAAGGATTCAGCATTTTGAGAAAGGATTAAATGTTGAGTTGACTACTCCCGTGTCTACCCTAGAGAATAGAGAAAGGTTTGCTACCTTTGTAGAGTCTGTCAGAAGGATAGAGAGGTCCGTAGTAGAGAAGAGGCAGACCCAGAACAGGAAAATGTATCCCCAGTTCCAAGGATCTTCATCCATAGATTTCATGAAACCTAGGTTTTCTGCACCTACACCGCCACCTAGATCCAGTACTCAGACACAGTGGACATCGAATAGGGGTAGAAGATGAAGCCTACAACTAGAAGGGGCTCGCAGTTCAGCATCTATGTCGGTTACAGGACCACCCAGACCACAACAACAAGACAAAAGTTGTTACATATGTGGGAAGATGGGGCATCTGATGAAAGACTGCAGAGCCAGAGTAGTGAGTGTAACACAACCACAGAGGCAGAGTCAGCAAGGCTCATAGAGGAGACAGTTTCCTGGAGGAGCTAGAGGACATGGAAAAGCATCCCAAGCTGGATCGTCGGCACCGAATCAACCACAGGCAACAACAAGGTTTTATGCAATGAATCCACCTGATGCAGTGATCAACCCTCAGGTTGTAGTAGGTCAGATGGAATTGTTATATTCTAATATGTCTACATCCTGTGTTGTATCTGTTTTGATTGATCCGGGTGCTACGCACTCCTTTATCACTCGAAGGGTGATTCGTAACTGCAATATGACACTCAGTCATAGAGCAGATAGCTTGTTGCTAGAAACCCCGTTGAGAGGGTCTGCTGTGTTGCAGGAGGTATGCTCTCCCTGCATCCTCTTCTTTTCTGATCATCGCATTCAAGTGGACCTTATACCACTTGAGATGCAAGTATTTGATATAATCCTTGGGATGGATACCTTGGAAAGGTTTAGGGTTGTCTTGGATTGTGAATCCAAGCAAGCTGTGTTTGTTGATGATAGTGACACATGGATCTTTTAAGGATAGAGAAAGATTCTACCTACCTATCTTGTGTCAGCTATGGTTGCTGAGAAGCTGATGAGGCAAGGATGTTATGCATTCTTGGCCCATGTGGTAGATACTACCATGGATAGTCCTAACCCTGTCAAAGTTCTTGTAGTCAAGGAATTTGAAGATGTATTTCCTGAAGAACTTCCAGGTGTGCCACCGCCTCGAGAAATTGATTTTGAAATCAATTTGATCCCAGACACACAACCTATAGCACAAACACCATATAGGATGGCGCCTGGTGAGATGGAAGAACTCAAGAAACAGCTGCAAGAGTTGCTTGAGAAGGGCTTTATCTGACCAAGTACCTCACCTTGGGGTGCTCTGGTCCTCTTTGTTAAAAAGAAAGACGGATCAATGCGGTTGTGCATTTTTTACAGACAATTAAATAAAGTAACAATAAAGAACAAGTATCCTCTGTCGAGGATTGATGATCTCTTTGACCAGTTGTGTGGTGCAACCGTCTTCTCAAAGATAGATTTGAGATCGGGATATCATCAACTCTGTATTAAGGATAGTAACATACCCAAGTCTGCCTTTAGGACAAGGTATGGTCACTATGAATTCACAGTTATGTCGTTTGGACTAACGAATGCACCGGCTGCATTTATGGAACTCATGAATAGAATCTTCCGACCTTTCCTCGATCAATGTGTTGTTGTCTTTATAGATGACATTCTGATCTATAGTAGAGATGCTCAGCAGCATGAACAGCATCTTCGCCAGGCTCTAACTCTGCTAAGAGAACACAAGCTATATGCTAAGTTTAGCAAGTGTGAGTTTTGGCTACCAGAAGTATCTTTTCTTAGACATGTGATATCCGCCTTGGGTATTCGTGTTGACCCTAAAAAGGTAGAATCTGTTCTACAATGGGAACAGTCAAAGACACCGACGGAGATCTGTAGTTTCTTAGGGTTGGCTGGCTATTACCGAAGATTCATTAAGAACTTCAGCTCTATAGCCTTACCCTTGACTAAGCTAACCCGGAAGGATGTTCCTTTTGTCTGGAGTGACAAGTGTCAGTAATCTTTCTAGCAGATGAAGGAGAGGTTGACAAGTGTACATGTGCTTGTGTTACCTGAGCAAGGCAAAGGATACATAGTTTTTTGTGATGCCTCCAAGAATGGACTTGGATGTGTGTTGATGCAGGATAAACAAGTGATTTCTTTCGCTTCTCGACAGCTTAAGAAACATGAGGAGAATTATCCGACACAACGATCTGGAGCTAGCTGATGTGGTTCATGCCTTGAAGATCTAGAGACACTATCTCTATGGAGAAACATTCCAGATTTTCACTGATCATAAGAACCTTAAGTACATCTTTTCTCAGCATGAGCTTAACATGAGGCAACGTCGCTGGATGGAGTTAATCAAGGACTACGATTGTACAATTGATTACCATCCAGGGAAGGCCAATGTGGTTACAGATGCTTTGAGTAGGAAATCGGCAACACCAGCCTTAGATAGAGCACAACTAAACTCTTTAGTATGCTCTAGGAGAGATATGCTTATCTCTTTAATGCAAGACAATGTACAGTTGAAAGTATCATTGTTAGCCGGGTGGTTAGCTGAGATGCATATAAAACCTACTCTGAGGGAGTAGATCAAGGAGGCACAGCAAGTTGATGATGCAGTTCAACAGATCAGATCGGAGTATGGTGACGAGAAACGAGATGCTTTCCATGACTCGGATGATCAAGTAGCATGTTATCATGAAAGAATGACAGTGCCGGATGTGGATAACTTAAGGAAGTTAGTCGTGGAAGAATCTCATTCTTTGATGTATGTTATGCATCCAGGAAGAACCAAGATGTATCGAAACTTGAAAGATATGTATTGGTGGCATGGAATGAAGAAGGATGTTGCTGAGTTTGTTATGAGGTGTCATGTGTGTCAGCAGGTTAAAGTTGAACACCAGAAGCTTGCAAGAACAATGCAACCTTTACCCATACCATAGTGGATGTGGGATCATGTAACCATGGACTTTGTTGTTGGCCTACCTAGGACAAGCAAAGGGCATGATTCCATCTGGGTAACAGTTGATAGGTTGACAAAGATAGCACATTTCTTACCTATTAAAACAACCTATTCTGCTGAGAAGTTAGCATAGTTGTATGTTGAAGAGATAGTACGACTGTACAGAGTCCCAGTCACCATTGTTTCTGACAGAGGACCTCAGTTTACGAGTCATTTTTGGGAGTGACTTCACAGAGCTTTAGGCACTCAGTTAATGTTTAGTACAGCCTTTCACCCTCAGACTGATGGACAGTCTGAAAGGACTATACAGACCTTGGAAGACTTGCTTAGAGCATGTGTTCTCCTGTTTACAAGAAGTTGGGATATGCACCTAAACTTGATAGAGTTTGCCTACAACAATAGCTATCAACATAGCATTGACATGGCACCTTATGAAGCTTTGTATGGTAGACGTTGTAGATCACCCCTATGTTGGTATGAAACTGATGAATATCAACTGTAAGGTCCTGATCTTGTGCAGCAGACCACAGAGAAGATCAAAGTAATATAACAACAGATTAAGACTACACAGGATAGGCAGAAGTCGTATGCTGATAAACGTTGTAGACCCTTAGAATTCCAGGTTGGAGACAGAGTGTATCTCAAAGTCTCGCCGTGGAAGGGAGTTCTGAGATTTGGAAGGAAAGGGAAGTTAGATCCTAGCTTTATGGGGCCTTATCCAATCATTGAACGAATTGGAAGGGTAGCCTATAAACTAGAGTTGCCACCAGAGTTACAGAGGTTACACCCTGTATTCCACATTTCTATGTTGAGGAAATGTCACCTTGATACAGAATCAGTTCTACAACCTATGGAAGTAGAATTGAATGATGATATATCTTATGAGGAAGGACCATTGTCAATCCTTGATAAAAGAATTAAAAAGCTGAAAAAGAAAGAGATGAGTCTTATGAAAGTCCTCTGGAATCATCGTGGTGTTGAAGAAGCCACATGGGAATTAGAGGAAGAGATGAGAAGAAAATACCCTGCTCTTTTCTCTTAATATGTTTTGTTGATTTCGGGGACGAAATCCTTGTAAAGGGTGGATAATTTGTAACATCCCTGACCTGGGTTATGAACTAACCCTAGGTGTTTTGTTTAATCATGTGATTAGATGCTTGTGGTTATCTTTTGATATGTAATTAAAGCTTCTGAGGAACATATATCTTCTTTTCTGTCTTTTTTAAACAATGTTGTAATATTGTTTTGTTGAATATGGACTTATGTGCAAATTACCCAATTAGAGGAGTTAGCTTGCAAATTGCACATGTTTAGATGTTCCTCTGATGTTGATACATCATAAGAATGAATATGATGTAGTGATATGGATTCTCCAAGCTTGGGCACCAAGATATAGCTTGTAGAGCAATCTTTGTGCTTTAAACCCTAGTTTTGGTGTAAAGTGCAATTTACCCAAAATCTAGGGTGCAACATGTAAAATACGCCCTCTAGAGTATCTTCAATGACTCTTGGAATCAACTAGAGCAAAGATGATGAGGAGGACGCCTCATCATAATGATCAAATAAGAAGGATAACCTTTGTAATTAAATAATCAAGATGTATGCAAAATGACCCCTTTTATGTATACAACTTAGTAAGTGTTTGGCTTCCTTTTTCCCTAAACCTTGGATAAGAAGGAGTTTTGCTTAAGTGAAGAAGGGAGAGACGTTCCTAAGAAGAGGATAAGGACCTATTTGACAAATAAGGAAATAGTTGTCCTTATCTTGAAAATATGCCCAAAGTACATAAGCAAATCTCTTTTACAAGGCAAGGGATCGTTTCCCTTTACCCTTTCACTTATCTCTTTGCTTTGGCCGACTAAGAAGGAGCTTAGGAGCAGAGGAGAATGGCCAAGCTGAATTGGGTAAGCTTTGATTTCCATCTAGCTCGGATTCATGGAGAAAATCTTGCTACAAGGTTGGTTTGTTAGTCTTTCTTACACAAATCTTCTTTCTAGCCATCTTCTCCATCCAATTCTTGAGGAACGGACCTTGGACAACCTGTGGAGCTCAAGCCACCATTAAAGCTATGAAGCTTGGAGCTCTAGAGCTGATCCTAAGGCAGGTTTTATAACTCTAAACCTTAAAGCTTTGATTATGCATCTTCTTTCTATGCAAACGTTGCTTGAATCTCCTTCCTTAGCTACTTCTATGAGTTCTTGCTAGCAAAACTGTGAAGAACAGTCCATGTTCTTGAGGTAGAAGAAGGTGGCGTTAATTCCAAAGTTCACCCTGATCCTACTTTAGTAAAATGTCCTCCACCTCTTGCCCAAACGGTTTGCAAAACCGTTTGGAAGCAAACGGTTTCAAAACCGTTTGGAGGGCAAACGGTTTCACTAGATCGTTTGGAGGAAACGGTTTCAAGACCGTTTGGTTGAGTTGACCAGA
This sequence comes from Alisma plantago-aquatica, assembly GCA_963693085.1. Lineage (NCBI taxonomy): Eukaryota > Viridiplantae > Streptophyta > Magnoliopsida > Alismatales > Alismataceae > Alisma > Alisma plantago-aquatica. The sequence continues at coordinate 490,737,461 of OY856412.1, read as the reverse complement.
TGTTGACCATTTGGGGATCTTCTGTAGACATTATGGACTAATCACCCACCAAGAATCATTAACTAATTTCAAGTAGATCACAAGTTGAAGGCACTTTAGTCACCTAAACCCTAATCGGGTTTATTGCTGATTTCAATGGTGAAATTATGTTGAAGTTTGGGTTGAGTGACCCAAACGGTTTCAAAACCATTTGGGGATCACCCAAACGGTCTCAAGACCATTTGGTGATCACCCAAGACTGTTTGGAGGTCTAGGGTCAAGAGGGGTTGATCAATTGATGGTCCAATCACCTCAAGTTGTTGAATAATTAAAGTGCTGATTTTGTGACCTAATTAGGGTTCAACCCTTAAGTGAATGACTTAGCTTTTGATGTAATTTTGGGAAAACGGTCTCAAGACCATTTGGAAGATGTCCAAATGATCCCAAGACCGTTTGGGGTCAGGTCATGACCCCAATTGAGTGATGGTTCAATGGGTTCAACATCAATTAGACTCATGTTGATGTATGTTGAAGAGTGATCGTTTCCAAACCCTAATCCAATCAATCTAAACCCTATTTAGTGACCAATTGAGGTTCAATTGAGGGTCAAATCAGTAAGGATTGACCTAATTGACTCAATTGATGAGTGGCTAACCTTTGCATGAATGATTGAGGGGTTCAACCTTGGAAACCCTAATTCAATTGGATGGGTTGAGGCACTTTTTGGTCCATGTGGTTTTGAGGGTGTTTGGACCAAACGGTCTCAAGACCGTTTGAGGCCAAATGGTCTCAAGACCGATTGGGACCAAATGATCCCAAGACCGTTTGGTGTTCATGCGGTTTCAAGACCAATTTGGTCATGCGATTTTCAAGATCGATTTGTCCATGCGGTTTGAAGGTCAAAGTTGGCCAAACGATCAACGGGACCAACGGTCCTCACCACCTTTAGGGAAAACGGTCTGGATGGTGTACCTTGCCATGCGGTATTGAAAGTCAAAGGGACCAAACGGTCAACAAATCCATGCGGTTTCAAAACCGTTTGGAGATTGAAAGTGCAAAACCGTTTGGGGTCTTTTAAGGTCAAAATCGTTTGATGCCTTAGTGGCCAAGATGGTTTAGTAGTTGATTAACCTAAACCCTAAAGATACCTAAAGTGATTAAGGGGACAAGTAATTAGTTGGTTGATGCATGTTATGATCAATGGTGAACATTACCAAAGTACCCTTAGTGGGTTAGTGTGACTAGTATCCCTTGATCAAGCGAACCCTAATGACCATAATGATAATGACATGACTCATGTAATCAAAGTTGATTTGACCTAACCTAATCAAGAGTGATGTACACATCATCTATTAGTAGGAGGAGAGAGAAGACTCCTAAAATAAATAAGAATTAAGTAAAATACCTCCAATATGTATGAATGTACATAATTAGGGTATGATCCTTCATAGTGAGATCATGGAAACCCTAATTATGGTGATTAATGAATCGTAACCTAATTTGAAGGAATTAATGAAAGTAACCTTCATACATGATGATGGTATGATCTCAATTCACTATGATGTGAATAGTAAACCCTAATTCTAGGGTAATATCATGTAATGAGAATAGTAAAACTTAATCTAGGGTGATATGATGAAATGAACAGTAAACCCTAATTCTGGGTTATGCTTTTAAGCATAAAACTTCATGATTGAAGTATGAGATAAGGAATCACTATTCTTGATTAAGATAAAGGGATTGAATAACCCTAATTGAAATGAATAGGGAAAACCTAACCGTATTGAAAGCATAATGGTACAACCCTTGAATTGAAAGATTATCTCTGTTTTGTAAAGATGCTGATATAGAGATAAATTTCTTATTATCAAATGTATTAACCATGAAGGTTTTTATATAAAAGTGATCATAACCAGGTAAGGGTTATGATGTCTTATTCATTGAAAGCATGTTATAAGCTTTATGAATAATGATGTACTATATTGCTTGGTTTAAGAGGTAACATATGAATTTGACAGGTTGTAAGAGCCATGGGCAATATCTACATTGTTACAATAAAGGTCATGTTGTTAGATGACTTATGATGATCTAAAGGTTTGAACACCCTGTTCTTGGATCATAGTGATGAGATGGTTAAGAAATGATATCCATATGATAACTGTATGTGAAATGAACTAAACTTGATACATTTAGTATTCTTCCTTTATAGCAGTTGTCTTAAATGATATATGTTTGAAAACATGCCTGGTGCTAAAAGAATGCTAGAATGCTATAATGTACTTAAATAATCAAGTATAATCATATCATGTAGAGCCCTGATCATAGATCCATCATTGTCAGTAGTTTAATGATGGTGAAATAGGTTTTCTTAAGGGAACTCCTGGAGAACATACTTTTGAGTATGTTGGGGTTATGGACGCTAATATCCTTACGTCTTGGTGTAGGAATTGATGTAAGATGTACATTTAATCCATCAATCCTTCATTATATGTTTATGCCGGGATGATGTATCACTAGTCTCCCGAGGGAATCCTTAATGTCGCATTGGTGTGAGATAAACAAGAAATCCCTCGATGGCGAAGAGAGTACAGAATGTCACTGTGACTCTAATAGAGAAGTTGCCAGAATACCCTGGAAAGCTATTATAGAAGAGACACGAGATGTCCTGCATGTTGATCCTCACACTGACTGAGGAAGATGAGGTCATAATAATCCGGCTCTTTTGATGACCTATGTATGGTACCGATGTGATTTAGAAATGGTCGGTTGGAGTATGAGCGGTATACCTCATCTCCGCAGGGCATAATAATGTTTGAAAAATATAATCAGCCGTGTAGCATAACTGCTTAGGTTGATCTATGAGAAACAATGATTGATGATACATTGTTTATAATGTTCTAGTTGAATAAATAGTATGCATGATCTTCATATTCTTTATTAAGATATACTTTAATATCCAATTAAATTATAATGGAAATGTTGCTTTACTTGACATTAAATCTGCTGTTAAATGTTCATAATTATGTTGCTTATTGTTATTCCTTTATTGCAATAACAAAGCTTCTGGCGGAGAGTTATAACTCTCGCTGGGACAATTATTCAATTGTCTCACCCCCGTGGGATTCGACTTTTTAGGGGGACGTCGAGGATGAAGGAACCCATCTGAGGGTGAGCAGCAGCAACAACAATATCAGGGACGGCAGTGAATCTCAGGTGGAGATACTGACTGTCAAGTCTTGTGTAGATAGTATGTCCTATGTGTCGTCTATGTACTCTCAGGTCCTAGGAGTCAGTAGATCTGAGGTTTTTGGCTTAATGTCTCAAGATTTTTGTATCTTGCCTTGTACAGATAATAGGGCGATGGATGTATGTAATCACTCGAGATGTGATTTCACAGAGATGTAATGACAAACCATGTTGTAAACAATTTATCTTGTTTTCTTATAAAAGAGTCTTATGGTTTAAAGATCTCTTTCCAAAAAGTTTTAATTTTTAGTGATTTTTCATAATTCCGCTGCTAGTTAATTGCTTCCGCTGAGTTTACCTCGTGATTTATAAGTCGGACCCCACAATGGTCATCTTCGTCTTCTTGTTCTTCCTCATTCTAGCCATGTCTGAGGTCAACTCTAGGGTTGACCCTCATCATACTTGTCTGGCAGTGATAGGTGAGACCCTCTTTACATCTTCTCAGGTCCGTCGTACTCAAAGAAGCCTTGAGTAAAGACTAAAGGGTCTAGGAATTTGACACTCAGTAACAAGAACTCTTGACTAAGTTTGGTGTTAAGGCAGGCATAGAGAGAAGATCGATGACCTCACAGTTCTTAATTCTAAATATTGGGAAGGGTCTGTGGGGCTCTCCTCTCCATACTAAAACTCACGTCTAGCTCTAAAGTGATCCAATTCTTTTGTCCTCTACCCTCTGCATGTGTGGGACTCGTCGGAGTGGGTGGCATGACCGCCAGTGTTATGTAGGGGAAAATTGTAAGGCCCCTGACTTGGCTTAGTGCTTGATTATGTTTGCTTTGCTTAATATGATGCTTGAACCTAAACCTAATCTCTTGTGATGCCTTAATCTAATCTCTTGAGATGTCTTAGTAACATGTGACATGGTTATGTTTTCACTTTGGTCCTGTTTGGTTGATGTTTGAGCTATGTTTGCTTATTTTGGACCAAGTTGCAATTTACTCATGTTGAGGGGTTATCTTGCAGTTTGTCACATGTAGGTTGTACCCTTGGAGCCTTAACATCATGAGAGATAGAGAATGATGTTGAGGGGCACTCTGTTGGAGCTCGGTTGATGATGTGGCATCTTGAGAGTTGACCTAGGGTTTGCTTGAGTGTTTGAGTCAACCATATGGTGTCTTTTAAGTGTGGTGATTGATAGGCCTTGTGCTTTGTGAGTGATTTGATTGATACACCGTTGTTTGTTTTGTTTTCTTTGACCTATATGCTTTGGGTCGCTAGTGTAACATCCCTGGCCTGGGTTATGGCTTAACCCTAGAAGTTTTTCTTAAGCAGGTTATTGAAAAACTTGTTCTATTCTTTAGAAAAGTAATTAAGACTCTTTGTGAAGTTTATTTTCAAGTGTGAGATTATTTGTAAACTATGTGTGCATTAAATGATAGTCTAAGTGAAAAGTATAATTTACCCAAGATGAGGGGTTATATTGCATAAGTCACATGTTGAATGCGTCATAAGTGTTTTAAATATAAGAGAGAGAAAGATGCTAAGTGGTGGCTTGTAGAATAATGCTAGTGTCTTGTGTACCAATTTTGGTGCAAATTGTAATTTACCCAAAATGTAGTGTTTATATGCAAGTTTCCACCTCTAAAGTGTCCCTACTCCCTCTATGTATCATACAGAGGTGAGATAAAGAAGGATATGCCATGTTTGAACCATCATTGAGTAATGGTACTCTTGGTAATGAAAAGACTAAGAAAGGATTGAATTTGAAGCCCTTACTTGAGTTGTGTCGAGTTGTAGACTTAGAATGGGAGTCCCTATTGGCCAAGGGGCCATAGAGGGAGTCTCCTATCAGTTTTTGGACTCCTAGAAAAGGCCATGATGACCTAATCACCTCAGGGAGATAACCCATGATGAGTTAGATGCTCCTTGTAAAAAGTGTATCGGTTTGTTTTATTTATGAGATAAAGATGAGATATCTTATCCAACAAGATAAGGAATGGCTGAGATATTATCCCTAGATTATCCTCTAGACTTTTGCATGTCAAGATAGATGCAAGATCATGCATGTACATGTTTCAACCATGCATGGCCACATGTCACCTAGTAGCATATTGTGAAGACACCTCTTATACATTCTCTTTCATGAACCCCAAGTATATATACTTCACCTTCCACCTACTAATGGAAGTTTATGAACCCCAAAACTCTCTTTCTTAGAGATATTGTGCATACCACTTAGATATCATGCATAGTATCTCAAGGAGAAAGGGAAGCTCAAGCACCAAGCTTAAGGTAAGGCCATGGTCATCTTCAACCTTGGTTGAAGTATGATTTTGGGTTATATATATTCCTCTCTTTTCTTCTTCGCCAAGTTCTTAACTATGATGATTCCTTGTATATGAAGGAGTTTTGAACGAGCATTGGACCTTGGATAAGCTCATGTCCAACCTAAGGAACGAAAATCTTTGGATCTTGGAGCTTTGAAGTTGTTCATAAGGTGGGTTATATAGCTTGAACCCAACTATGTTATTATTCACCTTCAATATTGTTGAACTTGTTGATTTACTTTCAATTTAAAACTCCTTTGATTAATTGATGTTCTTTTGAGTTCCAAATATTATCTTAGGACTGTTGTTCACGGTCTAGAACAGCAAGAGTAGGATTCTAGAGGTTGATGATGATGTCATCATCAATGTCCAACCCGATATGGGTTGAAGCACCTCTAATCTGATATGATGGAGTGAACATACCATTAACTCGATATGGTAATGAGTAGGTACCTCTTGCCCGATATGATGATGAATTGCATACCTCATGCATGATATGTTGTTAAGAAAACACCATGTGCACGATATGAGATCAAGTCATGCACCCTATGCACAATAGGGAACCTAGCATGAACTCCAACCCAATATACTAAAACTCTAGAGGATAAGTAACCCTATATGTTGATATGAGCATACTATAAATACGATATGGTGAGGAGTGTATACCTCATGGGTGGTATGAGTGAAACCTATATACACCATGAGCATAATATAGGGTCAAGTATTTACCTCCTACACAATAAGGTGTTAGGACTATACCCTAACCCGATATGGGTTGAAAACCCTAGATGGTGATAAGGTACCCGATATGAAATCCAAGATGAAGGGTAACTCGATATAGTTGTGAGTGATATTACATGAACGATAAGAGTGATACCTACATATACCTTATGCACAATAGGAGGACAAGTCCATATCCCATGTATGAAATGGTGTCAAATGGATGCTATAGCCGATATAGTGTGAAAACCCTAGATGATGGAATAAAACCCGACACACCTCTATTGGTTTGTGATGGGTTGTTTTAAAGCACTCAACTAGATATCTAGCTTGTTGTTCAAATATATGATAGGACTGATCCTTGGAAGGAATAAAAGGATATGATCATAATGATTTACCCAACATGGAAATCCGATATGGAGATCAACATGGAAACCAGATATGGAATCCGACATGAAAACTTGATATGGAACCCAACATAGAATCATATATGGTATGAGCTACTTGCACGATACTATGATGAGGCAAGTACCTTATGAACGACATGGTGCACGCCATATGCACGATATGGTAGCAAGTATACCCTTATACCCGATATGTAGTCAAATACCTAGCTCATACACGATATGAGAATGACTCAAGGTGATAAGAACTAAGTGATAGCCAAACTGACATGGGTACACGATATGGAATAGGGGATACACCCTAAAACCCAATATGGTCATGTGGGTACAGCATGATGCCCGAGATAGATACATGATATGGTGGTAAGGTGTATCTTAAAACTGATATGGTAGCATACATTATATGATGCCCGATATGGTAGGAATATTTTCAATCCAATATATTTGACTAAGTGACATATGATGTGTGTTGAAATTAAATGCAACATTAAGGTGCAATAAATTAATGCAATTGGATAGTTGTAACTATTTGCTCTCAATATCCTAGTGGGGATGAAAGAGAATCTAAGATTTGAATGATACTCATATAATGAGTATATAATGATACTCCTGGAATGAAAGAAGTATGAATTAGGGTTAACCTTTTATTATGTGACTTTGAAACTCTAAGTGATTATTAAAGGTAAATCTTAAATGAAGGGTGATGTTATACACTTACAACCTTAATCAGTTAGATTGAGAAATCCTAACCCTAATAATGGGAAGGATGTATTTCTCTTATATCACATAGTGATGATGTGAATTTCAAACCCTATTTTGTTAAAATAGGCAATCCTAACCCTAATAATGGGAAGGATGTATTTGTTTTGAATTGCATAGTGATGTCACATATTGTTAGATTCAAGAATCATGAGTTGTAGAGCATAGCTAGGTATGAGCTATGATGTTTTATATGGTACATATTTAAATGAGCCTTGTGATCCATGTTAAATATATGTACAACAAGTATAATGATTATACAGTCTGATGTCTTAAAAGATAGTTATTGCCTAGTGATAGGTGACAAGATATTCTATGAACCATGAGAGCTATGTGATATACTTATACAACAAGTGTGTTGAATACCTTGGTCTGAGGTCCTGGAGGTAATAGTTACATGTTATAGAGGTAACAATGCTCGGTGATGATCTAAGGGTTTGAATACCCCGATCTAGTAATCATGATGATGATGATGTGAAAGGATGCGAATTCCCATTATTGTGATAAGGGACTAAGATCCCAAGTGTTATACATTCAAAGTGTTCCAAAGATCTTAAAAGTACTACACCTTTCTTTCTAGCATTTGTTATACATGTTTGAAACTTGGTTGATGCTAAAAGATATTGTAATGTACTTAATTAATCAAGTTATATCTCGTCATGTAGTTGCCCTGACCATAGATCCATTCAGTGTCAGAAATTGTAAATGGTGAAACGAGTTTAACTCAAAGAGCATATTTTTGAATATGTGGGGGTGAAGGACTATGTATATCCATATGTCCCAATGGAGAATTGATGTCACACCTTCCTTATTTATCACAGGATGGTGTAGATCTCCCGACCAAATAAGAAATTGATGTGTAAATCCTTCTTCATTCTAAGTGGTATCGGGATTGAAGTATAAAATCTCCTGATCAGGTGAGGAATTGATATATAATCTTCTTTTTCGTTATAATTCGGGAAAGTTACGTGGTCTTCTCCCAAAGAGAGTGTATGCTACGGAAGTAACTCTATAGCGAATATGCTGCTATACCCTGGCATGCTATTTGCAGATGACACAAGATGTCTTGCCAGTAGCTGACACGAGATGTCCTACTAAGTCTAAGTGGTCTCGTACTGACCGAGACATGTGAGGTCTTGATAGCCAGCTCTACCATTGACCTTGTATGGTACCGATTTTGACTTACTAGTGGTTGGTTGGAGCATGAATGGTATATTTCATCTCTTCAGGGCATAAGTGTGATTGTAATATGTAATCAGCCATGTAGCATATTTGTTTAAGGATCAAATACAGAAGACATTGGTTGATATACACTCTTTTTATACATCTTAGTTTGATAGATGTTATTCATGTTTCTTTATATTTGTAAAGTGAATAGATGATTTATTGCTCTACCATAGATAGATGCATTATTTTAAGAGAAGAAATTACTCTGTTCTGCTTATAACAGTGATTAATCCTACATGTTAATATAAAAAGAACCTATGCTCAATTTTATACTGTTAACCTGTGATAATAATATTGTCAACAGAGAGTTATATCTCTCTCTGGGACAATTGTATCACCTCGTGGGATCCACAATTTTCAGGTGGGCGTGCACGAGGAGGTGGAGACCTTTCTACAGAAGGAGAACATCAGTTGGGGCAGCAGTAACAGCTCAAGTTGAGTGTACAGTCAGTCGTGTCATGTAGGTAGAAGTCCTATGTGTCGTCTTTGTACTCTCAGGTCCTTGGAGTCAGTATCTAATGGTTTCATGAACAATCTAAAATTTTGGCTTGTATGACTTAAGGTTTTATGTTGCTTCAATATATGTTTTGACAGAGCAACTGTGATATGTTGTCTTTGAGATGAGATGAAACAGTGCATGTACCATGTGAATCACAACATGTATAAGTTTTGGATCTCTCAATGAGAGATTCCTGGTAATGGATATCCTTACAAAATGGTTTTAATTCTTAGTGATTTTTTCTAATCTGTTGTTTATGGTAATTCTGCAATTATTTACTGGTGATGGCTTGATTTGTTTTGGGTCCTCACAAAGTTTTGGTATCATAGCCTAATGTTCGATGAGTCTATAGAGACATAGGAGTAAGGTGTTGAGTCTATTCTAGTGTCCTATAGTATGTCTTAGAGTGACTTCTGCTTATGCAAAAGATAGATTAAAGCTTAAAGATGTATGGAGAACACAAGGAACACATTGTTGTAAGCAATGTTGTTGTACCAGAAAAAGGTGCAAGGGATCAGGCGAGAGAAGAACGACTACCTGAGAATCCCTAGGTTGATCCAACCATGATAGAGAACCTTGCTTTAATTTCTCTTACTGAACTGGTTATGACAGGATTAGCACATATAAAGGATCAGATATTAGCAACACAACCTAGATTACCAGTTCCCAATGATGAAATTTTGGGCTCTAGTAGGCTTTCTGATCAGCATAGTTATAATGGAGCAGTGGAAAATGTCAAAAGAATTAGGTTACGACATGAAAACAAAGTTTGCTACAGGTGTAGGCAACCAGGACATTTAATAAAGGACTGTATAGAAAAGGATAATGAGATAGGAATTAAGAAAAGATCTGTCCAAACTCAGGAACTGATGCCTAGAAGGTCTAAAAAGGGAAAGTTTTTGGTGCCACCAATGCAACAAACGTCTAATGCACCAGGGTAGTGGCTACCAAGAAAGGGCAAAGGACCTAATGTTCCACCAGTTAGAACTCTTGATTTTGCTTCTACATCAGTTATAATGCTGACAAGACCAGGGGATGCGTATAGGACATGTTATGGTTGTGGACAGATTGGGCATATTAGACCCTTTTATCCAAAAAGAAAGGAGGAAATGACCCAACCACCGAGACAGAGTCAACAAGGCTCTCAAAAGCGACCATGTAGAAGTGACACACGAGGATGTGGATAGGCGTCCCGAGTAGATCCATCTGCACTAAACGATAGGACGTTGGAATCAGGCAACAATAGGATTCTATGCAACGAATCATCCTCAGATAGTAATCGATCCACGAATTGAGACAGGTCAGATGAAATTGTGTCATTCTGATATGTCATTTCATTATTTTATCTGTTAAGTATGAGAAAGTAGTTATTGTTGAGCTTCCTTTGATTAGTCCTATGAGGACATAAGGAAGATGAGAACTTAAATTCTGCTCAGTAATCTTTAAAATGCTTTATAATTTCTTTGATCTATGTGAAAGAGGATGAGGTGTAAAGTGATGCCTGGAGAAATTCTAGTGATGTTAAGTCATCTATTTTGAATGATATGAAAAGTAAAGTATATTATATTAAACACGGTGCATACTACTTAATCTCAGTACTTGTATACCCTAGCCAGGTATTCAACTATTGAAGGCTAGGTAAGTATGGGATTCTTAGATTGTTATCTTTCTTATTACTCTGATTAAGTAGACATTTTAAGACAATCTAAAGAGAATAGCAAAACTGAAAATATGGCATGGATATTTCTATCCCATCCTAACTGCAATGAAATAGAAACTGAGTTTATCTTAAACCAGTCTATGTGTATGAGGAAGTAAAAGTACAATCCTCATAGTAAGAGAAAGGAAACAAGGTAGATGATCCATGTTCAATAAACAATGTGTGAAATGAAGATCTTTCCTATTATGTGGAAATAAATAAAGTTAGAAAATGACTCATGAATAGTTTAAAGTTCATGCATTAATCAAGGAAGATGATAATCTTCTTTCTTTGGTAAGCAACCCTGAGTGATGATGGGGTGATAAGAGGAATATGTTTCCATATGCTCTTTCCTTATAAGGACATGTTAATAAAGTAAGTCTTATGACACTTAATGTGCATGCGTTATAAGTGTTCTTTTGATGTATACTTAGAAAAGTATCAGTTCATCTTGGACTTTGGTTCCAAGATAAAGATATGTGTAATAAGTAATCTATAGATGGGTACTTTGAAAAGTATTAGCCAGTCTTGAATTTCAATTTCAAGACAAAGTTATATGTGATAAGTAATGTCCCAAGATGAAAGAAAGATCTTATTATGTGTCAATTTTAGTAATAACAATAGAAAGATGGATAGGATGAGGATGTAATGTGTTTTTGGTCACATGTAATGATATCAAGGTAAAGAATCCTAGTATCTAAGAACTTTCAATGGTATAAAAAAAATAAGAACATGACTGTTGATAAGATGAATCATGTTTCGCTACCTAGAAGGGCCAAATTTGAGATAACTATAGTGTGGATATCATATGTTAGGGGTTTATGCGCTGCATAAATGCAACTTCATTAAGGATGTATCAATTGGAGAAACAATTGTAGAATCATTTTGGCAAAAATCTTATCAAGCTAAAAATAATTCCTTAGAATATCCCTATCTAGATATGTTGAGGCAGTTTATACATGACATCTAGAGATACCTCGGAGATAAGTTCTTCTTTGATCATTAGCCTCTCCTTATGTCAAGAAATAAGACAGCTAAAATAAGCCATAAGAAAGTTTTGTATTGTGTCAGTAGATTAGAATGGCACAACAGAAGTAGGATAAGACTTGTAGTCCCAAATGAGTGATAGAATGAAACTCTAGTCTTTCCTTAGAAGAGAAATGCTAAACTAAGTGAGGAGTATGGAAGACTCCCAAGATCAAGAATCTTATCACATAAAATATGTATGTTGAGAAGGTGATAAGTCAATAAGGTTTGACACCTAAATTATTCAAATTATGAATAGTACCTCTCTAACTTAAGTGTTACCTAACACAGAATTGACATTACATTAGTTAATGAAAAGGACAGTTGAGTGTGTATCCTAAATGACAGATTATGTGATAACCCTATGTGAAAGGACTTTGTACTGGTCAAATTTCTACGGCATCTTCATGACAAAGAGATGATATGTGTAGACTTGATGATATGATGCATGAATAACAATTGTTTTCCTTCATCCAACATTTCGGGGATGAAATCCTTGTTAGGGGTTTATAGTTGTAACATACCTGACTTGGGTTATGTCTTAACCCTGGAAGTTTTACTTAAGCAAGTTATTGACAAACTTATTCTAATCTTTAGAAAAGTAATTAAGACTCTTTGTGAAGTTTATTTTCAAGTGTGAGCTTCATTGCAAACTATTTGTGCATTATATGATAGTCTGAGTAAAAAGTGCAATTTACCCAAGAAAAGGGGTTACATTGCAATATGTCACATGTTGAATGTGTCCTAAGTGTTTTAAATATCATAAGAGAAATAAAGATGCTAAGTGGTGGCATGTGGAAAGCCTAAATTCCAAGTATTGAGCTTGTTTGAATAATGCTAGTGTCTTGTGTACCAATTTTGGTACAAATTGTAATTTACCCAAAATGTAGGGTTGATATGCAAATTGCCACCTCTAGAGTGATCCTACTCCCTATGTGTATAATTTAGAGGATAGAGAAATAAGGAGACGCCATGTTTGAACCATCTTGAGTAATGGTACTCTTGGTAATGAAAAGACTAAGAAAGGATTGAATTTGAAGCCCTTACTTGAGTTGTGTCGAGTTGTAGACTTAGAATGGGAGTCCCTATCAGCCAAGGGGCCATAGAGGGAGTCTTGTATCGGTTTGTGGACTCTTGAAAAAGTCCATGACGACCTATGAACCTCAGGGAGGTAACCCATGACGAGTTAGATGCTCCTTGCAAAAAGTGTATCGATTTATTTTATTTATGAGATAAAGATGAGATATATTATCCAACAAGATAAAGAATTGCCAAGATATTATTCCTAGATTATCCTATAGACTTTTGCATGTCAAAATGAATGCAAGATCATGCATGTACATGTGTCAACCATGCATGGCCACGTGTCACCTAGTAGCATATGGTGAAGACACCTCTTATACATTCTCTTTCATGAACCCCAAGTATATATACTTCACCTTCCACCTACTAATGGAAGTTTACGAACCCCACAACTCTCTTTCTTGGGGATATCATGCATACCACTTATATATCATGCATAGTAGCTCAAGGAGTAAGGGAATCTCAAGCTCCAAGCTTAAGGTAAGGCCATGGTCATCTTCAACCTTGGTTGAAGTATGATTTCGGGTTATAGATATTCCTCTCTTTTCTTCTTCACCAAGTTCTTAACTATGGTGATTCCTTGTATATGGAGGAGTTTTGAACGAGCCTTGGACCTTGGATAAGATCATCTCCAACCTAAGGAACGAAAATCTTTGGATCTTGGAGCTTTGAAGTTGTTCATAAAGTGGTTTATATAACTTGAACCCAACTATGTTATTATTCACCTTCAATATTGTTAAACTTGTTGATTTACTTTCAATTTAGAACTCCTTTGATTAATTGATGTTCCTTTGAGTTCCAAATATTATCTTAGTATTGTTGTTCATGATTTAGAACAACAAGAGTAGGAGTCTAGAGGTCTATGATGATGACATCATCAAGGTCCAACCCGATGTGGGTTGAAGCACCTCTAAATCCGATATGATGGAGTGAACACACCATTAACTCGATATGGTAATGAGTAGGTACCTATTTCCTGATATGATGATGAAATGCATACCTCATCTACAATATGTTGTTAAGAAAACACTATGTGCATGATATGAGCTCAAGTCATGCACCCTATGCACGATAGGGAACCTAGCATGAACTCCAACCCGATATACTAAAACCCTAGAGAATAAGTAACTTGATATGTTGATATGAACATACTATAAATATGATATGGTGAGGAGTATATAACCCATGGGTGGTATGAGTGAAACCTATATACACCATGAGCATAATATAGGGGCAAGTATTTACCTCCTACACATTAAGGTGTTTGGACTATACCCTAACCCGATATGGATTGAAAACCCTAGATGGTAATAAGGTATCCAAGATGAAGGGTAACTCGATATAGTAGCGAGTGATATTACATGAACGATAAGAGTGATACCTACATATACCTTATTCATGATAGGAGGACAAGTCCATATCCCATGTATGAAATGGTGTCAAATGGATGCTATAGCCGATATAGTGTGAAAACCGTAGATGATGGAATAAAACTCGGCACACCTCTATTGGTTTGTGATGGGTTGTTTTAAAGCATTCAACTAGACATCTCGCTTGTTGTTCAATATATGATGGGACTGATCCTTGGAAGGAATAAAAGGATATGAGCATAATTATTTACCCAACATGGAAATCCGATATGGATTCCAACATGGAAACCCAATATGGAATCTGACATGAAAACTTGATATGGAACCCAACATAGAAAGTGATATGGTATGAGCTACTTGAACAATACTATGATGAGGCAAATACCTTGTGCACGACATGGTGCATGCCGTGTGCATGATATGGTAGAAAGTATACCCTTATACCCGATATGTGGTCAAACACCTAGATCATACATGATATGAGAATGACTCAAGGTGAAAAGAACTAAGTGATAGCCAACCCGACATGGGTACACGATATGGATTAGGGGATACACCCTAAAACCCGATATGGTCATATGGGTACACCATGATGCCCGAGATATATACATGATATGGTGGTAAGGTGTATCTTAAAATCGATATGGTAGCATACACTCTATGATGTCTGATATGGTAGGATTATTTTCAATCCAATATATTTGACTAAGTGACATATGATGTGTGTTGAAATTAAATGCAACATTAAGGTGCAATAAATTAATGCTATTGGATAGCTGTAACTAAGTGCTCTAAATATCCAAGTGGGGATGAAAGAGAATCTAAGATTCGAATGATACTCATATAATGAGTATATGATGATACTCCTGGTATGAAATAAGTATGAATTAGGGTTAACCTTTTATTATGTGACTTTGAAACCTAAGTGATTATTAAAGGTAAATCTTAAATGAAGGGTGATGTTATACACTTACAACCTTAATCAGTTAGATTGATAAATCCTAACCCTAATAATGGGAAGGATGTATTTCTCTTATATCACATAGTGATGATGTGAATTTGAAACCTTGTTTGGTTAAAAGAAGCAATCCTAACCCTAATAATGGGAAGGATGTATTTGTTTTGAATTACATAGTGATGTCATATATTGTTAAAGTTTTTATCATAAAGTGTAAACTATTCAAGAATCATGAGTTGTAGAGCATAGCCAGGCATGAGCTATGATGTTTTATATGGTACATATTTAAATGAGCCTTGTGAGCCATGTTAAATATTTGTACAACAAGTATAATGATTATACAGTCTGATATCTTAAAAGATAGTTGATGCCTAGTGATAGGTGATAAGATATTCAATCAACCATGAGATCTATGTGAAATACTTGTACAACAAGTGTGATGAATACCTTGGTCTGAGGACCTAGAGGTATTAGTTACATGTTACAGAGGTAACAATGCTCGATGTTGATCTAAGGGTTTGAATACCTATATCCAGTAATCATGATGATGATGTGAAAGGATGAGAATTCCCAGTATTGTGATAAGGGACTGAGATCCCAAGTGTTATACATTCAAAGTGTTCCAAAGATCATAAAAGTATTACAACTTTCTTTCTAGAATATGTTATAATTCATGTTAGAAACTTGGTTGATGCTAAAAGATACCGTAATGTACTTAATTAATCAAGTTAAATATCATCATGTAGTTTCCCTGACCATAGATCCATCCAGTGTCAGAAATTACTGATGGTGAAATGAGTTTAACTCTAAGAGCATATTTTTTAATATGCAGGGGTGAAGGACGAAGTATATCCATACATCCCAATGGAGAATCGATGTCACACCTTCCTTATTTATCATGGAATGGTGCTGATCTCCCAACCAAATAAGAAATTGATGTGTAAATCATTCTTCATTCTAAGTGGTATCGGGATTGAAGTGTAAAATCTCCCGATCAGGTGAGGAATTGATGTATAATCTTCCTTTTCCTTATAATCTGGGAAAGCTATGTGGTCTTATCCCGAAGAGAGTACATGCTATGGTAGTAACTCTATAGCGAAGATGTCTCTATACCCCGGCATCCTATTTGTAGATGACACAAGATGTCCTGCCAACAGCTGACATGAGATATCCTGCTAAGTCTAAATGGTCTTGTACTGATCGAGACAGGTGAGGTCTTGACAGCCGGCTCTACATTTGACCTTGTATGGTACCAATTTCGACTTACTAGTGGTCGGTTGGAGCTTGAACAGTATACTTCATCTCCTTAGGGCATAGGTGTGATTGTAATATGTAATCAACCGTGTAGCATATTTGTTTAAGGATCAAATACGGAAGACATTGGTTGATATACACTCTTTTTATACAACTTAGTTGGATAGATGTTATTCATGTTTCTTTATATTCCTAGTAAAGTGAATAGATGATTTATTGCTCTACCATAGATAGATGCATTATTTTAAGAGAAGAAATTACTTTGTTATGCTTATAATAGTGATTAATTATGCATGTTAATATAAAAAGAATCTCTACTCAGTTTTATATTGTTTACCTGTGATAATAATGTTGTCGACGGAGAGTTATATCTCACGCTTGGACAATTGTCTCACCTTGTGGGATCCACAATTTTTAGGTGGACGTGCACAAGGAGGTAGAGACCTTTCTGTAGAAGGAGAACATCAGTTGGGGCAGCAGTAACAGCTTAGGTTGAGTGTATTGTCTGTCGTGCCTTGTAGATAGAAGTCCTATGTGACGTACCTATACTCTCAAGTCCTTGGAGTCAGTTCGTAATGGTTTCATAAATAATCTGAGATTTTGTCTTGAATTTCTCGAGGTTTTATGTTGCTTCAATTTATGTTTTGATAGAGTAACTTTTATATGTTGTCCTCAAGATGAGATGAAATAGTGTATGTACCATGAGAATCACAATATGGATAAGTTTTGGATCTCTTAGTGGGAGTTTTCTGGTAATGGATCTCCTTACAAAATGGTTTAATTCTTAGTGATTTTTGTTAATCTGTTGTTTATGGTAATTCTGCAATTATTTACTGGTGATGGCTTGATTTGTTTCATCTCGTCACAAAGTTTTGGTATCAGAGCCTAAGGTTTGCTGAGTCTATAGAGACATAGGACTAAGGTGTTGAGTATGTTCTAGTACCCTCCAGTATGTCTTATAGTGACTTCTACTTGTGCAGAAGATAGATTAAAGCTTAAAGATGTCTGGAGAACACGAGGAACACATTGTTGAAAGCAATGTTGTTACACCTAGAGAAGGTGCAAGGGATCAAGCAAGAGAAGAATGACTATCTGAGAATTCACAGGTTGATCCAACCATGATAGAGAACACTACTTTTAATGCTCTTACTGGACTGGTTATGACAGCATTAGCACATATAAAGGATCAGATACTAGAAACACAACCTAGATTACCAATTCCCAATGATGAAATTTTGGGCTCTAGCAGGATTTCTGATCAACGTAGTTATAATGGAGTAGTGGAAAATGTCGAAAGAATTAGGTTACGAAACGAAAACAAAGTTTGCTACAGGTGTAAGAAACCAGGAAATTTTATAAAGGATTGTCCAAAAAAGGACAATGAGGTAGGAATTAAGAAAAGATCTGTCCAAACTTGGGAACAGATGCCTAGAAGGTCTAAAAAGGGGAACTTTTTAGTGCCACCAATGCAACAAATGTCTAATGCACCAGGGTCGTGGCTACCAAGAAAGGTCAAAGGACCTAATGTTCCACCAGTTAGAACTCTTGATTTCGCTTCTACATCAGGTATAAGGCCGACAAGACCAGGGGATGCGTATAGGACATGTTACGGTTGTGGACAGATTGGGCATATTAGACCCTTTCGTCTGAAAAGAAAGGAGAAAATGACCCAACCACCAAGATAGAGTCAATAAGGCTCTCAAAAGTGACCATTTATAAGTGACACATGAGGACGTGGATAGGAGTCCTGAGTAGATCCATCTGCACCAAACAATAGAGCACGATGTTGGAATCAGGCAACAACAGGATTGTATGCAATGAATCAGCCTGAGATAGTAATTGATCCACGAATTGAGATAGGTCAGATGAAATTGTGTCATTTTGATATGTCATTTCATGATTTTATATGTTAAGTATGAGAAAGTAGTTATTGTTGAGCTTCCTTTGATTAGTCCTGTGAGTACATAAGGAAGATGAGAACTTACATTCTACTCAGTAATCTTTAAAAGGCTTTATAATTTCTTTTATCTATGCGAAAGAGGATAAGGTGTAAAAGTGATGCCTGGAGAAAATCCAAGGATGCTGAGTCCTATATTTTGAATGATATGAAAAGTAAAGTATATGATATTAAACAAGGTGCATACTACCTAATCTCAGTACTTGTATACCCTGGACAAGTTTTCAACTATTGAAGGCAAGGTAAGTATGGGACTCTTAGATTGTTATCTTTCTTATTACTCTGATCAAGTAGTCATTTTGAGACAATCTAAAGAGCATAATGAAACTAAAAATATGCCATGGATATTTCTATCCCATCCTAACTGCAATGAAATAGAAACTGAGTTTATCTTAAACCAGTATGTGTGTATGAGGAAGTAAAAAGTACAATCCTCATAGTAAGAGAAAGGGAACAAGGGAGATGATCCATTTTCAATAAAGAATGTGTGAAATGAAGATCTTTCCTATTTGTGGAAATAAATAAAGTCAGAAAATGATTCATGAATAGTTGAAAGTTCATGCAATAATCAAGGAAGATGATAATCTTCTTTCGTTGGTAAGCAACCCTGAGTGATGATGGGGTGATAAGAGGAATATGTTTCCATATGTTATTTCCTTATGAGGACATGATAACTAAGTAAGTCATATGACACTTGATGTGCATGAGTTAGAAGTGTTCTTTTGATGGATACTTAGAAAAGTATCAGTTCATCTTGGACTTTGGTTCCAAGATAAAGATATGTGTAATAAGTAATATATAGATGGGTACTTTGAAAAGTATTAGCCAGTCTTGAATTTTGGTTTCAAGACAAAGTTATATGTGATACTAGGGCGTTGGGGTGTGTTGCAACCGCTACCATGTGTTGTTCTTTGACCATGATGTGTTTGGGAACCAAGTGGTCACTACACCACTTTGGTTTTAATGTTTTCCTTGCATGTGTGCATGCACGATCGATCCTTTAAGGGACAAGTGTCTTGTTGGTGCTCTACCTTCTTGACTTCTCATACCCTTACCTCCCTCTTACCCCATGTGTATATAAGCTCTCTATTTTACATGCAAACAATCCTTTTAGTTCTCTCTCTTCTTCTTCCCTATTTCTTGGTTTGACCTTGGAGCTTGGTGGAGCGCAAGAGGGCTAATTTTGGAGCTTTGGTGGCTGATCATCCTTGCATGCGGTAATCTTGAGCTTGATCATCTTCTTTGTGGTGACTCTTGGTGATCTTCCTTCTTGGTAAGTGATTCTACACCTTTTATTACGTTTTTCCTTTGGAACCCTACCTCTTGTCTCCCTTCCTTGGCCGTGAGACCATGGTAGAACCATGGTGGCTATTCTTTGAGGATCTTCTCTTCACTAAGGTCAGAGAATATGGATTGACCATGGTGGTACCTATGTCAGAAGAAGCTCTCCTCTTTCTTATCTCTTCTTCATTCTAGGGTTGATTTTTCTTCACCTTGAGCTATCTTTTGACCTTGGTGTGTTCTTCTCTTTTGAGGTGACCTCGTGGCCATGGAATTGTTCCAAGTTGGAGATTCTTTCTTCTCACTTAGTTGGATCTTGTGGCTTTGTAGCTTGATCTTCTTCATAAGGTGGGTTATATAACTTTCCCCTCTTCTATTATTTCACTATATTATTGCTTTCATGTTGCTAGTTTCATCTCTAAAACATGAATTTGAGATGCTAAATAATGACACCATGATATATGGTTTATGATTTTGAAGTGTTCTTACATGGACTACTCTTTCTCCTAAACCCTAATCCTTGAACCCGATTTGGTGGTGACTATGGAGGTGGTGGGTTTCACATGCATATTGACCATGAATTGTATAATCATGTTTTTGGTTCAACCATCTTGATTAAGTTGAGGTTTTGGACATGTTTACACATGAGTGATGGTTGCTTTTCATCTCTCACATCATGTTTTCTATGTTGATTCCTATGGTGATGGATTTAGGGATTTGATGTCTATCCTTTCATGGAGTTTTCTCCTTAATGACACTTGGTTTTCTTAATGTTCATCACATATTTTGATCATGGATTATTCCTATTTTGAAGATGGTTAATTGTTTCTTAGGTAGCTTGACCTTCATAGTCGCTACACTCACTCTCATGCTAATGGTCTCTATAAGTAGTTGGTGGTGTGTTTTGGGCGCCACATGGCTAAGCCTATCACTTTTGTTCACTACACTTTGAGCTTTGCTTGGTCGCATAAATCTCTTGTGGTCGATACACATGTTTTGGTTTTAAGGTCACTACATGTGTAGTGTGGTGTTGGGGGCACAACAACCCTAACCCTGATCGAGAAATTGTTGCACTTGTGTTTTCGGTCACTACACTACCTTTTGGTTGCAATACCTAATGTTTTGGTTGTTGGCTACAAGTTGGATCTTGGTCGTTACACATGTTTGATTATCTATTTTGGTCCCAACAAGACACCTATGCTAATGGCTGCTACCCTGGCCCAAAGTGTTGTGGTTGCTACCCTTAGTGGGCTAACACTAAATGGTTGCAACAGATGGAGAAAAATGGGTCTCTACAGTACCCTACCTATATAGTTGAAACATGTTTTTATGCCTATATTGAGTAATGATGAAGTGAGTGCTAAACCCTAATGTGCTCCAAGAAAGTAGGAGATAATGTTACTTATCTAGATGATATGTTAGCATGCAATGCTATTTTCTCTCTCCTACGTGTGTAACTCTAACCATGCAGGTGGAATGATAACATAGCTAGTGAATGATATGGTTTGATTTATGTGACAAAGAGTGAATGGTTATGAGCCTTGTTAAGGCATGATGAGATGATAATGATGTGTTTTGGGTCTCATGACCTAGAAGAAGCTTAATGCCTAAATGAGAGGTGATATCTTCTAGTAATGAGATGAGGAATTGCTATCCCCTAATGGTGTGATAATGTTTGTGGCCTTGTATGGTAGTGGTTGTTGGGTTTTAAGGGAGGTAGAGAAGGTAGCGGAAACAAAAAATTTCTCCTCCAAACCCAGAACAAGGAAATGTGTCAACGTCTATACAATAGGAAAGGATGGTTTGTGGAATCATACATTGTCCCGAGGCTTGCTCGGCAACAATACCTCGCTACATGCGCGGTCTTCACCTCCGGTCTTGGATGGTGTCTGTGCACCTCTTGGTCGCACCGGGACTGACGACTCTTGGTCTCACGGGGACTGTCAGGATTGACAGCTTTCTTCCGAGCGGCAGAAATCTCCCGCCTCTGAAGTAGTCCACACGAACCACCTAGAACTCTAATCTTTTTGTCCCACAAGGAATTGGAAGGAGTCACACCCTCCTGTCAGCGTACTAGTCACTGACACACTCTCCTGCCACCAGTCGCTATCTGCATTTGTCCTTCTCTTATTGTGCCTCCCTTATCGGGTAGCACTTGCTTGGGCTCTCTCGGTTACCAAAACCAGAGAGAACGACAAATTTACAGAGCAATTGGTTGCACTGAGTTGTTCTTTGAGAAGCCCCCAATACCCCTATATATAGGAGGGTCATGGGACAGGGTTCTCTATCCCGAGCAATGCGGGACTAAAGCAGGAGTAGAAGGGTTCGAGATTTTCCACAAAAAACAACCAACTCACAACCTGAACCGATCGTTTCATTTCTAAAACGGTCGGTTGGGGACCTGAGCTGGTCGATTGACACCTCAACCGATCAGTTGGTACCCATGAAACGGTCGGTTCACTTCTGAACCGGTCGGTTCGTCGTCCTGATCAGTTCCCGATTGACTTTTCTTCTTTTGTTTCTAATTGGTATCAAATACCAATCCTTGTTCCAATCAAATTGGGCAAGTGAAATGAAAAGAAATTTCTCACCAATCCTACTTTCCCAACTTGCTCAGTTGCATCAGTTGAACCGATCGTTTCAAGACTTGAAGCAATCATTTCACCCTGTCCATGAGCCAATCGACTCACCACCTGAGCCGATCGGTTCACCAAGCTGAGCCGATGGGTTCATCACATGATCCGATTAGTTGGGAGTGCAGATTGTGCAGAATCAGTCAATTGCAGTTTCAATCAACCTGATACTCCAATCAATGTGTCCAACACCTTGAACATTATGACATTGAGCTATCAATTAATTGAGTGTTTAATTGAACTACTAAACTCATTTAGTAATCAATCTAAACATTGTTTGTGGACAAAACTCCTTTTCCAGGTTAAATCCTATGTGTGTGACCCTGCAGGTCCATTTCACGTTGGCAGTGAAAGTCCATAACACTTATGACTTCACAAGCAAAGAGCGGTGCCTAGTCACACATCAGTACTACCCAAGTGAAATACAAAGTTGGAGAACAACTTTCAATCCTACAATCCATGAATGGTGTTCAGTGAATGTATAATTCCTTTGTCACTGATATCCTGAATGAACTCGAGGCATGGAACAGTCATCCTGTCAACGTTCATTCACTTTCTTGATCTCATAGTAGATTGGAAGAGATATGTATGACATCAATATCACATACTGATTCACACATGCGTGCACGCCTTTCTCAATCCTACTCATCAAGTGGCCATGGATACCAAACTCCCTCAGGAGGGACAAATCCCATATCTATCACTCACCCCTCAAAAGCCCCATGTGTCAAAGCCACCCAATCATCACCTTTATAACAACCCATGTTTCAGGACTGTATTTGATGATGTCAAAGTGTGCCCAACGACATGTGTTGAGTGTAGTCATTTCAGGTCAAAGAATCACACTCACCACCATCACTGTGAGTAGTGACTGTGACTACCATGTCATGGTTCCATGTGTCAAACTCACGGTGGGTATGTCCGGTACACTTGTTCTCTAACAAGTACCTATGTGTTTGGTTTGATATCTCTATATCATGACTAATGAGTTTTTGTCATCAACCAACACCACAATCTAGTCTTGTGTGTCATTGTTGTCTATCTACCTTCCACAATGACATCCGACTAGGGACATAACAAGAATGTACAAACTCTTAGCATCTGTATGATCTCATCGTTCAGGTCCTCAACTTGAAATCATACGTCATTGAGTACTGTCATTCTCTAGACATTCAATCTGTTCTATCACTATCTCATATGACTGAACCAGAAAGAATTGGAAGCTTTCCTTTGATGTTTATCAAATCAATCTTAATGTATCCCACCAATCATCCCATGATTGGCTCTCAGGGCATACATACCAACAGACTCCCACTTGCACTGTGAGCCAATCACCATTGAATCATATTCATAGTGATCTTCAAACATGTCCCACATGTTACCGTGCTCTAGTGCGAACGTAGTGAGTAATGGAAACACCTTGCCAAAGTCAGTATAAATTGCATATCTCTCATCTCTTCATTGTACGTCATACGTATGAGATGGAGTTTCCATAATATGCGATCTATTATTCCATTGCTAACCTTTACCCACATTGCATGATCAAGGATTCCAAACTTGTCATCAATGAGCGGAATATCTATAAGTTCATCTCATGAACTTCTAAATCCATATAGTATCCACTGTTGTTCTCCAACACATAGATACTCAACATTTCCTTTTTAATGGTTTTATTGGAACACTTCCAATTATCAGCAAACTTTCACTTTTATATATCCTATATATATATATATATATATATATATATATATATATATATATATATATATATATATATATATATATTGCGATTAATTTTCTGTCCTTTCGGAAGTTCGCATTAATGTAACTCTTTACATTGAACTCTTCCTTATCTCCATAGAAATAGTACTTCTCAAGTACTTATCAAGTTCTCATGGTATTCCAGTAACCTTTACTGGAAGTAGACAGACATCCACTCGTCATGTCTTACATACGAGTTATCAGGATGAGCATATCATATTGCCATGTCCTACATACAAGATGATGAATGCATTTTGTTCTTGTCATGTCGATACATGCAATATAATGGGATGATTACATACATGATAGATCCATATCTATTCTTAATGTTCCCATTCTTCATAAGAATTGTACACTTGGCCTTGGGATACTAACTCCATGTAACATGGACAAGTTTTCTCCCACTAAATCTGTGCATACTGACCCTTCAGTACAGATTGCCAATGTATGCTTTCTCTTTTCAGGTCAAGAGGTTTTCGAGAACTATCTCTATAGATCTCTATTCCTATCACATAGGAAACATCTCTATCTTCCTTAAAGATAATTTCCATTTTGGATTTCCATTCTAGAACATTTCCATTTCACATCAACATGTGGAACGTGAACATGCTCCCACTAAATCACAGATCCCTTCTTTATCTTTGACATATCAGTCAAACCCTTTGACTATATCATCAAAGTAAAGATCCAATTCTGACTTACTTGTACTCAATCAATCACATTGATTAGTCCATTGTAACTTATAGACTTCATTTGCATTAGTGGATTCATAAAGCTTATAGGTTGTGTCACGTACACATTCTTGTTTTATTCCTCATAGGAATGCGGTTTTCGTATCCATATGTCAAATGTTTAGTCATTAAATTGCAATCAACAAGCATCATCCTTCTCAAAATGTTATCCATGTGTCTTAACACTTAAGATTCATTTGCACTTATGGATTTCATCCAATGGGTGCTACCATCAAGGTCATACCTTATGGTTCACATGGATGTCATTTAGGATGTAATGGTCATAAATCGTAACTCAAAATTCGGTTCCTAATATTCATCTAGATAGTTGACTCATCACATGAACAACTCATCACATAGATAAACGAGGTGTATCCGTCAAGGATATAAGAACTTACAACTCTTGTGATTCTTAATTTCTTTTATTAGTGAGGGGTATTCTTTTATTAAGAAGAATTCAGTTATTTGATAATCATTCTCTAACTCCTTAGAGTATGACTCCTTCTTGATTTAAACATCACATGCCTTAATCACGAGTTCACTATGATACACTATCATAATCACTCATAAGGATCCCAAACATTTGGTCCAAGTATTTCATTCTGATCTCATCAAGAATAAACACTTTACCAAATTTGCACTTCATCTATGATAATCTTGAACACTTCAAGACATTTATATTGGTATTTCTCTAAACACCATTTGAAGTATTAGCATTTTTTCCAATAAGTATGTAAATACATCACATGTATTATACCTAATAGGATAATCATTCTCCCACTACCTTTAGTGAAGATTGATTAATCATGTCCAAGATATTCATGTCTTTTACTGGTTCTCTAACCAAAAGAGTCTAGATTTATCCATCACATGGAAACTAGAAATGAATTTCTCATGATTGATGCTAATTTGATTGTTTGAGTTATCAATAACTCTTAGGTATCATTTTATCTTATGCATATCAAATACCACAAGATAAACAAGGCATTGCCACAAAGATCATATCTTTAGAAATTGAAACATCTCTTTATTGATTGCCATCATTGTCATACAATATGCAATAATAAAGTGTTTCTATCTATTGGAAAATATGAAATAGCAATTCTCAACTCTATTTAGTGCCCTTTGGGCTGAAATAAATTGAAAGGTACTCCTATCTATGGCAACAACACTTGCTCCAATGATGGGTACTCCTTTCTTGGTCCTTTCACAAAGGCCATCACTTCTTTGTGGATATTGCATATCATATATGACATATCCATATCTTGGTATCATATACCTCAGATAAAGAAGCGGTTCATTTCATGATACCTTAGGTGGAGATCTCCATCCCCTCCTTCATCTTCTTTTGTTCTTCCAGATATAGAGGGCAATTCCCTCATACACCCTTTCCCCATGTGCCTTGAGGTTGAAGACGACTTGGATTGCTGGCTAGCATCAGAACACTTCTTTTCTTTGCCCTTGTCCTTGCCCTTAAGAATTACCTTTTCTTTGATCACATCAAAGATTATGGTTTGTCTTTCTTCATCTTTGCCTCTACTATCCTCAACATGTCCAACAACTCTATCAACACTCGTCAAAGTTGTTCATGTTGTAGCTTATCGTGAATTTTATGATTCTCACAACATTTGTAGTATCATACCAATAGCCAACTCTTGGCTCAGACGGAATCCTTCTTAGTCCAGTTTTCCACATACCCAATCACATTGAGAGTGTGAATACCTTACTGGATCTCCTTCTGTCATGACATACTAGGACAGTGTCTTGGAGACATCATATGTCTCATGTTGTCTCTGCAACTCATAGTTCAAAGAACACAACATCAAGCACTCATCATCAATGTTTTCCTCGATATGCTTCCATAAGCATACTTTTAGCCATTGATATGGTGGGATCGAGTTCATATGGTTCTGGTATAACTAGGACTTAGAGCTTTCACTCTATGATTGAGAACACTTCTCAATGTCCTAACCAGTCGTGGAAAAAATCCCATTTAATTTGTCCTTTTCAAGAACCGATCGCAAAGAAAAGTGATTGTTGTTTGTTGCCATTTGTACTACAAAAAGGAAATATGCAATTTTAGTCCAAAAACTCATTTTTTGACTTATTTGATTGATTTGAAAATTGACAATATAATTAGGCCTTTAATTAATTATCGCTCCCACTATTTTAGTTCAAATTGATAGCCCTCACCATCAATTCAGAAGATTGCAGCGTACAACCTTCTAGTGGGCAAGATCCTGAAATCCTCTAAGTCATGGACCAGCTAGGGCTGTCACCCACAACTTAGATCTCTCAAGTAGGCAACTCTTGCCAATTGCATCATATGCAACTCTTGATAAAATGTCATATGCAACTCTTTGCCATGATCATCTCCATGCCACAAGGTACTAGATCCCATCTAGATCACCTTGTTAAGTCCGACCCAAAGCAAACACAATGAATATGCACCCTGCTAGGGCAGACCCACATATCCATTATTCACGCTTCCACGAGATAGACGATGCACCACGCTAGGGTGTGCCCACACTTGGTCGATCAAGCTTTTCACGTGTGTCGCATTTGGAAGGCATCTAAAACTTAATATTTAATGAGGGATTTGGTTTTATTTACATATACATATCCAATCACCACAATACATAGTATGTATCATATACATGCTATATCCCACAGAAAACATGCAAAACAATAAAAGCGATGATTATGGCCATCCTAATGTGATTCCTTGAGCCAAGAGGAATCACGGTCATCTAGGTCTACATCACATGCAACATGTATAAGATGAACTTTGTGCTTTGCCTTTCTGGGTTTGATCAACTCATCACATGACTGATCGGCTCGCCATCAGGCCGGTCGGCTGGGTGCCACCAGTCGTTCGATTGGCTCCTCCAACCGATCGGTTTGCCTGGTCGTCGTGCATCTCATCATGGTCGCCCCCCGCTCGTCTCGCTCCTCGTACCGGTCATCAACCGATCGGCTCACTCCTTGAACCGATCATATTGAATGTCAACCAATCAGTTCATGCCTTGAACCGATCGTCTCAGCTGTTGTCAGGATGTCCTCCGTTCTTTGACATAACAGGAAATAAAATTCTATCCTATTTTACATTATAAAAAGAGAAACCTCAAGTTACATTCGAGGGGAGAAAAGGTAGGAAAGAAATCTTGAATTATTTCGAGTTACATCAGGAATAGGAGAAAGGGAAGATCGGTGCACAGACCGAGATGCAAGCAACCACATACAACCATACACAGATAGGGTTTATTGGCCATAACCACGCTATACATCCACCACAAAACTCGTTTAAGGGCGACGCGTATCGAGTGCATTCATATTACATATCATATATGTATATTGAGATTTGTGGATTTAGGATTGGACATGCATAAAGCCAATTTTATTTGCATCGTATGCAATAAATAAAGGCGACAAACCAAAATCGATCATATCGTTAATCCTAAAGTATAGAGCAATTGATGTGGCTCTGATACCACTGTTGGGTTTTAAGGGAGGCAGAGAAGACAGCTGTAACATACTAGATCTAGAATCCTACCCTAGAACTTTGACCTTTTGGGTTTGACTAAACAAAGTTGAGTTTAGAGTGATCCTAATAATCTAATGCATGGATAATGTAATCTAATATGTCGTATAATTCATTTGGTAATAATAAGATGATAAATAACTTAATTGGTTAAGTAATGATGTTAATGGGCCTATAATGGGCCATATGATGTAACCCATGTAAGAAAGCCTCAAAATAAGGAATAGACTTCAAGTTCATAATCAACATATTAAAATAAGCCTACATGTCAATTTTCATTTAATTTGGACAACCTTGAAATAATATGGTAAGTTAAGAGAGAGAAATTGCCTAAAAGGTGTAATTAATAAATAAATATAATGATTGACTCAAAAAAGGAAAATAATCTTAGATTTGTAATCTACATAATAAATATAGCCTTTGGGTGAATTTTCATCCAATTTGGAGAAAGTTTGCTTAAAGGGTGAAATCAGGAGAGAGAAAGTGTTTAAAAGCTTCAAGATATTAAATAAATATGCAAATATATCCAATATGTAAAATTGATGGCAAATTCGTATCCAACACATTAAATGTGACTTGTGGATTAAGTTTCATAAAATTTGGATAATCCTAAAGCCTTTAATGAAGGAGGAAAGAGAATATATTAATTGATTTATTTGACACATTAAAAGTTTCCAAAAGGTAAAACTAAGTGTAAAATCGGAATCTACATGCCTTAATTGGTCTCTGTGCAAAATTCCAACTAATTTGGGATTTGTTTGCACCCTCGTATGAGGAGAGAGAAAAAGGAAAATAAATGTGTTTGCACTTTATATGATTTTGATTTGGATTTCATTTTGTATGCTATTCCTTGATTCCCGAATTTTTCCTTATGTCGCACTGCTTCTGGACCGTTGGATCACGCTTCAGCGGGCTGGATTGCATCTCCTACCTTGGGTAGGAGACGGCTCACGCGTGAACAGTGCCGCGCCGACGTGGATTTTTGCAACTCAGTTTTCTCGGCCAATTCTTGGTCTTTTCTCACGAAATTTGTTGCATCAGTTTCCTGAGAAGATTCCGCATCTATTGATGGCTTACTTGAGATCTAGTTTCCTTGTTTGACTTTTTCCCCAATTCGTGTGCAACTGGGATCCCGGTCGGCTTGTGATTTGGTCTCGAATCGAACCCCCACCTATATATAGGGGTACCCGAGCCTTCGTGGTTTCCCTAGATGTGTTTCTCCTCGCTCAATTCTTCTAGACCTGTCATCTTTGGTTACCTGCAACCTCATTTTGGACCAGAGGTTGCGGCGGCGTTCTTTCTTTATCCTCTCCAACTCCGGAGCAATTATACGCATGAACAGGTTCGGTTTTGCATCTACTTTCTTTTGCATCTTCTCTTTTTGAGTTTCGTAGTGTTTGCCGAGTTTGCCCAAACATGCACCGAGCAGCAGCTAGGCTGCGTTGCAGCCATGAGCATACGAGATGTTGGGGAAGATCCCCTTTGCAAAAATTTCATTTTTACCCTTCTCCGTTTTCTTCTTCCTTTGTTTTCCTATTAAGGTTATACTTGTCTTTTGCCCTTTGTTTCATTGTTTTGGACAAGTCAAACTCAAGTTTTGACCCGTGTCTTGGCTGCTATTGAGTGGGACCAAGTCTGCAGGTGGGTCCCGCGATATCTCTCTCTCGCAAGCTTTCTTCGCCTATGTGGCATTATCGGATTTTCTGATTGGTCGATTTTATAAAATCAATAACTAATTATTTACTTATCAGAAAAATATAAATAAATACTTGTTGGATTCAGAAAAATGCAAGCTTTCTTATGGTGTTGGTTTTGTCGCCCGAATCTGATGTTCTAAAGATGTGATTTTGATGGATCTAATTAAATAAAATAATAACTTGTAAAAATTCATGACTAATTATATATAAGTTAGAAAAATATAATAAAATATGTTTTGGACTCGTAATAACATAACCTAAAATATGGAATAGTTTTCATAACCTAATTCACATATTAATAAAAAGGTGTTTTTAGGGTTTTGAATAATTAATGGAAACCTAACCCTAGTCCCATATATATGCTAATAGGTGCTTTGGATGCCTAGGCTTGGACCTAGATGTGACTTTGGACCTGTTTGACTCTGAAGTTGAGGTATGTTTGCATCCCATATTATTCTTGTTGAGCAATTATCCTATTATATTCTTTCTCTTGGTCCTATGGACAATAGCCTATACACATTGATCTTTTCTTTTGATATCATGGTTCATGTGAACTATCTTATTTTGTTATTGATCTTGTGATCACGTATATTCTCTTGGAATCTTATCTTGTTGCCTTGGTGCAAGTTGGACTTTTGATTTTATACACCCACTGTGATGTGGATGTTTACTTGTTGATATGCCCACTTTGAAGTGGATTTGTTTATATGATTGAGTTGTCCATTGTGTGATGGCAACCTTGTTTATCTGACTATACTTTTCTACCTGCCTCTACATTAAACATGCTATGTGATTCAGTAGCACTAGAGTAGTGTAATTGCATTGGTTTTGGGGTTATGTGCCCTTTATGCTTTTGGGATGGAGGTTATGTGCCCCATACCCAGGTTTCAGCTTTATGGGGGTTGGCCCAATTTCATATATATTGGGAGTTTGGTTATGTGCCATTCTCTATCAGGCTTCAGCTTTATGGGGGTTGGCCGCCATTGTCTTTATATTGTTCTAGGGCTATGCTTATCTCACATGCATGTAGGTTGATGATGATATGTGCTTTGTTTCCCACCATGGTAGTGGATGTATATATTAATAGCACATTCTTATTATTTGTTGGTTATGGAAAGTATCCCTTTTTTTATAATTCTTTTCTCGTGATACCCGTTTGGGTGGTACTTATCTCCTGCATGGGAAGCCTTATATATTTTGATGTCCCTATTTCCTTATATTGCTCAAGTTTCTTTTTAGTATGCACATACCAGCCCTTGCTGATGTCTCCTTTTGTTTCTCTTTTGCTGGGGTATGCTTCCAACCCTAGGTGGAAGACTTGGATGCATGGCATGGTGACCTGGACTTAGTTTGTGAAGCTTGGAGACAATCTTGAGGTGGTTTAGATTTCCTCTACATGGATCCTTGTGATGTAAGTTTAAGTTTGTAACCCTTTGTTTTATAATTGAATAGTCAAATATTTTCTTCCGCTACTATACATTGGTCTTTTGATTGCCATTATATAAAGATTTGAAAATTTTACACCCACTCCATCATACCTTTTGAGTGTGTTTGGATTGGAGGTTTTATTGTTCAAATTTTTAGTAAGGAAGTGGTTTCACTTCTTTACAGCATGGTATCAGAGCCCATGGTAGTCGGAATCGACTATTTCAATTTTGTCTCCCTATAGAACCCTTGACTTTTCTAGATAGCTTTAAGTGAGATGTTGACCCTAGATTTGATCAATGATGCAATGAGGTTTGATTCGAGGATAAGATTAGGAGGAAGTACTCATATGGAAACATTGTGACTTGGTTCTCGTATTGATTTTTAGCGCGCATGTTGGTTTGACATCGCCAAAGTTTTTCATCGACAAAAAAAAATTATTTTCATTATATCACTATATGTATAAAATTTTATGGATTTTATCAAAGTTTTCTTGAGCTAAGTCACAATCAAGAGAAACTCTAGTTTGAGTAGAATCTAACCCTAGTTTGTAACTAGGATTGATATAATGGTGTAGTTGACCTACCCTATGACTTTTTGGATGTTCATGTAGGGTTGATAGGTTAGAGACACAAGGACCTAAAATCTCAACCCTAGATGGTGACTTGATAGTTGGATACACGAGAAACATATTAATCTCTAAAAACTTTCTCACTAATTGATGTGGGTAGCTCTAAAAAGTTGTTTAGTTTGAC
The DNA here is from genome assembly GCA_963693085.1 of Alisma plantago-aquatica. Lineage (NCBI taxonomy): Eukaryota > Viridiplantae > Streptophyta > Magnoliopsida > Alismatales > Alismataceae > Alisma > Alisma plantago-aquatica. The sequence goes on along the minus strand of OY856412.1, from coordinate 490,705,189 downwards.
TTGTTAAGTTGAACCCTTTAAGGGGTGGAGAGTAGTTAGTCGTTGATGTTTGGATCTTTAGATTTCGAGGACGAAATCCTTTTTAAGGGGTGGAGTGTTGTAACATACTAGATCTAGAATCCTACCCTAGAACTTTGACCTTTTGGGTTTGAGCAAACAAAGATGAGTTTAGAGTGATCCTAATAATCTAACGCATGGATAATGTAATCTAATATGTCGTATAATTCATTTGGTAATAATATGATGATAAATAACTTAATTGGTTAAGTAATGATGTTAATGGGCCATATGATGTAACCCATGTAATAAAGCCTCAAAATAAGGAATAGACTTCAAGTTCATAATCAACATATTAAAATAAGCCTACATGTCAATTTTCATTTAATTTGGACCACGTTGAAATAATATGGTAAGTTAAGAGAGAGAAATTGCCTAAAAGGTGTAATTAATAAATAAATATAATGATTGACTCCAAAAGAGGAAAATAATCTTAGATTTGTAATCTACATAATAAATATAGCCTTTGGGTGAATTTTCATCCAATTTGGAGAAAGTTTGCTTAAAGGGTGAAATCAGGAGAGAGAAAGTGATTAAAACTTTCAAGATATTAAATAAATATGCAAATATATCCAATATGTAAAATTGATGGCAAATTCGTATCCAACACATTAAATGTGACTTGTGGATTAAGTTTCATAAAATTTGGATAATCCTAAAGCCTTTAATGAAGGAGGAAAGAGAATATATTAATTGATTTATTTGACACATTAAAAGTTTCCAAAAGGTAAAACTAAGTGTAAAATCGGAATCTACATGCCTTAATTGGTCTCTGTGCAAAATTCCAACTAATTTGGGATTTGTTTGCACCCTCGTTTGAGGAGAGAGAAAAAGGAAAATAAATGTGTTTGCACTTTATATGATTTTGATTTGGATTTCATTTTGTCACGCTATTCCTTGATTCTCGAATTTTTCCTTATTACGCACTGCTTCTGGACCGTTGGATCATGCTTCATCGGGTTGGATTGTGTCTCCTACCTTGGGTAGGAGACGGCTCACGCGTGAACAGTGCCGCGCCGACGTGGCTTTTGCAACTCAGTTTTCTCGGCCGATTGGAAGGAGTCACACCCTCCTGTCAGTGTACTAGTCACTGAGACACTCTCCTGCCACCATTCGCTATCTGCAGTTGTCCTTCCTTTGTTGTGCCTCCCTTATCGGGTAGCACTTGCTTGGGCTCTCTCGGTTACAAAAACTAGAGAGAACGACAACTTTACAGAGCAACTGGTTGCACTGAGTTGTTCTTTGAGAAGCCCCCAATACCCCTATATAGGAAGGTCATGGGATGGGGTTCTCTATCCCGGGAAATGCGGGACTAAAGCAGGAGTAGAAGGGTTCATGATTTTCCACAAAAACAACCAACTCGCAACCTGAACCGATCGTTTCATTTCTGAAACGGTCGGTTGGGACCCATGAAATGGTCGGTTCACTTCTGAACCGGTCGGTTCATGGTCCTGATCAGTTCCCGATTGACTTTTCTTCTTTTGTTTCTAATTGGTATCAAATACCAATCCTTGTTCCAATCAAATTGGGCAAGTGAAACAAAAAGAAATTTCTCACCAATCCTACTTTCCCAACTTGCTCGGTTGCATCAGTTGAACTAATCGTTTCAACACTTGAAGCAATCGTTTCACCTTGTCCATGAGCCGATCGACTCACCACCTGAGCAAATCGGTTCACCAAGCTGAGTCGATCGGTTCATCACATGAGCCGATCAGTTGGGAGTGCAGATTGTGTAGAATCAGTCAATTGCAGTTTGAATCCACCTGATACTCTAATCAATGTGTCCAACACCTTGAACATTATGACATTGAGCTATCAATAAATGAGTGTTTAATTGAACTACTAAACTCCTTTAGTAATCAATCTAAACATTGTTTGTGGACAAAACTCATTTTCCAGGTTAAATCCTATGTGTGTGACCCTGCAGGTCCATTTCACGTTGGCAGTGAAAGTCCATAACACTTATGACTTCACAAGCAAAGAGCGGTGCCTAGTCACACATCAGTGCTACCCAAGTGAAATAGAAAGTTGGAGACAACTTTCAATCCTACAATAAATGAATGGTGTTACAGTGAATATATAATTCCTTTATCACTGATATCCCGAATGAACTTGAGGCATGGAACAGTCATCCTGTCAACGTTCATTCACTTTCTTGGTCTCAGAGTAGATTGGAAGAGATATGTATGACATCAATATCACATACTAATTCAGACATGCATGCACGCCTTTCTCAATCCTACTCATCAAGTGGCCATGGATACCAAACTCCCTCAGGAGGGACAAATCCCATATCCATCACTCACCCCTCAAAAGCCCCATGTGTCAAAGCCACCCAATCATCACCTTTATAACAACCCATGTTTCAGGACAGTGTTTGATGATGTCAAAGTGTGCCCAATGACATGTGTTGAGTTTAGTGATTTCAGGTCAAAGAATCACACTCACCACCATCACTGTGAGTACTGACTATGACTACCATGTCATGGTTCCATGTGTCAAACTGATGGAGTTGGGACTTACACCAAAAGATTTTTACTCTTCCAGTGGGAGTCCAAAATTTGCACCAAAAACCCTAGAGAGTTGATGTCTTCTCTAGGTTTACCTAGAACTGGTGCTTAGATAAATGCTCCAACCCCATAAGAGTATGGAAGCCTTATCGCAGTACAGATTTAGGATCGAACCCAAAATACAACGGTCTTATTGCAAGCAACAAGATAGAAAACATATAGAATTTCACCTAGCTACTTACTAGCAGGCACTTATATCGAAAGTTGGATTTTGATGATTTTAAACTAAGAACATGAAAAGAAAAGAAATCAAGTAAATCTAATGGGTTAAACTATGATAAAAGATCACTAGGGTGTGATCGTTTTTCACCGCCACTACACATCGATCAACACATGCAAAGCAAAACTTAACCTGCAAAAAGAGTTCGGTTAGTTAGTATCCTTGTAGACCTTGCCTCCTTTCAGATAATCTAGCTACGAGAAGTGCGGGAATGTTGCAACGCCAGCCATTCCTGATCAAATGGTCACATTACTTTACATCATCCCCCTCGCAAAGTGTGTTCCTCGACTTACCAAGGTTGCACTTCCATACGTCAACTGATTCCATTTCATAGTATGAAAGTGCAACGGATGATAGTGAGTTTACTCCACTTCTTGAGATACACTTCTGGATACCGAAACAGATGCATGGTGGATACATGCACCAAGAACCAACATACAAACGAGTTTCGAATCTAATAGTACAAATGTAGACAATTCATACTAAAAGATAAAAGATAACACAAGTTGGAGATCAAGCAACAAGTATTCATTAATCGTTTGATGTCGAACTAACAAAGGTAAGAACTCTATATTACAACCTAAGGATTACATTTTATATGATATGAAAGTATGGGTAGCGGGGCTACTCCCCGCACCCTAGTGAAGAAGACTACTCCCTCATGACTAAGACCAAGAAGGAGGCGAGAAGAGAGAGAGAGCATCATCCCCACAAATGAGGGAGGAAAGTCAACCCCTTGGAGAGAGAGAGCAACGATCCACCAGTCTTCGTAGGTTGCACGATGAGGAGGTCTCCCCTTCCCACCTTCTTGGCGAAGAAGGAGAAAGCAGCTTCAGGATGGAGTATGGATCTTAGACCGACAGCCCCAGGGCAGAGGATGGAAGTGGCAGGAGCTCTGGAATGATTGGGGCAGCCTTTGGACGTCTGAGACTTCATATCCAATGGAGGACCCTTGGGGTCTTATTTATAGGCCTTGAGTGAAATCCAAATGGTTTGGAGACCGTTTGGACCTCAAGACCGTTTGGAACCTCAAGACCGTTTGGACCTTGAGACCGTTTGGTTTCATGCGGTCTTGAGACTGTTTGAACTCCATGCGGTCTCGGGACCGGTTGGCTTCATGCGGTCTTGAGACCGTTTGAACTCCATGCGGTCTTGGGACCGGTTGGATTCATGCGGTCTTGGGACCGTTTGACTCCATGCGGTCTCGGGACCAATTGGCTTCATACGGTCTTGGGACCGTTTGACTCCATGCGATCTCGGGACCGATTGGCTTCATGCGGTCTTGGGACCGTTTGACTCCATGCGGTCTCGGGACCGATTGGCTTCATGCGGTCTTGGGACCGTTTGACTCCATGCGGTCTCGGGACCGGTTGGCTTCATGCGGTCTTGGGACCGTTTGACTCCATGCGGTCTCGAGACCGATTGGCTTCATGCGGTCTTGGGACCGTTTGAATCCATGCGGTCTTGAGGTTGAGTTATTCTTTTATGATTTTTTTGTGCTTTTTCTGCATATATAGAAAGGAAAGTTAGTCTGATGGTGTATTTACAAAAAAGGGTAAAATTAGGATTTATGTATGGTTTAAACTTAGAAAGAGTATGGAAAACTAAAGAAAAAGACTAAGATAATTGACTAAAATAGGAGGTTATCACCCCCCCTAACTTAGAGTCTAGCTTGTCCTCAAGTTAGATAGAGCTGAGACAAGTAATGGCGAGGCGATCTTATTAATTAGGATTTCCATACTCTTGCTTCAATTCTTAACCTGAGTTCCCCTGGGGTCATATCAAGTCTTATTGCATGCCTTGACTCTTTCAAATTTTGAGAGTTGCTTGGGTCTCAGGTTCTTTCCGTATCTCATAGTTCGCATTGGGACCACCTTTATTTTGTGCATGTTGTTGACTCTAATCAGCTTTATACCTCTCTGAAAGACCTAATGGAAGCTAGAGAGGGTATGAGGGTTGGCTAAAGGCTTGAAGTGTAGCTCCCCCTTCAAGTGGGGGAGGGGCTGTCTATGCTTTTTAGGATCTCACTACCGGGAACGACACATCTGCCTTTATGAGGGCAGATGAATGTACCGGTCGGGTGAGTCCTTTATGGGCCTTTCATATATTTAGAGACCTTAGGGTTTCACTACCGGGCACGACACATCTGCCTTTGTGAGGGCAGCGGAATGTACCGGCCAGGTGAAACCTTCATTGGTTCTTTATATAAGTCCTTATTCATGGCACAACTCTCATGATTTTATTCGACTCTCTGGCTTTTATTCAATAACTCACAGGCTTGGGTTTTGTGATTTTGGGAATTTATTTTGGGCGGCCAAGCCTCTTTTATTTTGAAGAGAGGAAAGTTGTTCTTAGAGTTTTTCAACATGCAGTTATTTGGTTTGTGGTCCACTTGCAGAACTTGTTGATTTGGAAGTTGCATGATTCCCCTCTCATCCTTGAGAGCTTGGCTTATTTCTGCCTTGATTTTGACCTGTGGAGAGTCAGATAAAGAATTGAAGCAAAAATATGGGATCGATAGTGGATGGAAATTGTTAAATCGCCATTAAATGTCTAAGTGCTATTTTACTTTTTGGGGACTAAACAAGATTCTAGAGTTAGTTGGAGTGACTTTATTTGAAAAGAATTTAAGTTAAAAAGAATTGTATAAAGAGAAAGAAAAAGAAGAATTGTTAAGAAGAAATTAAGAATAAAGAATTGTATAGAAAGTGTTAACAGAAAGAGAGGTGTAGGAAATGATACCTCGCCCTTGTCTAATGTACCCCCCCCTAACTTATCACTCACTATGTCCTCAGAGTGTCAAAGTGATAGGTTGAGCAGTACTTACGACAAGGGCTGCAGGCTAAGGTAAACCTTCATTTGCCCCTGGAGAACGAAGTAGATTGGATGCGAACTGTCCTCGTAAAGCGTGGTAATCCACGTCAGTCATTTCCTCTACTGGTCTTTGGAGAACGATGATGGTGTACATCCAGTAGAGGACGTGGAAGCCGCAGTCGTTCGATTTTCGGATTTGCTGGGGGGCATTTGTGGCATAAGGCGGGGCGGTGGAAATGCTCTTTGTCGTACGCCTTTGTATGCTGACTCAGAAAATCGATTAATTTCTCGGGCACTCCTTTGCCACTACTTCTGTTGGCGTCTTCGGTGTCACGACGTAGTTTCTCTGTCGTGCGTTGAACTGGCTGTCGGAACTGTTGTATATTGTGGTTGTTCCTTCTGGGAGGTTTGTTGCCAGGAGTATCCAATGCTCATGATACAGGATGGGTAACATGATGAACGTCGACGTTGTGTGATGGACATAGGAGATCAGTGCGTCGGTTGTGCCGAAGTTCTTGAGCTTTAGGATATCATCTTTCATATATGGAGACGCCATGTATGTATTTGGGATGTTTTGGCCAAGCAGAAACTGATAGGCGGTCATAAGGCTTACAGAGAGGGATCCTTTAACTTGTAGAGTCTCTCCTAGTGTATCTGCCATGACAAGGATGTCTCGAGCCATGAATATGACCCCATCTTTCTCGGCTGAAAGCCGCGCCATAATGACACGTAATTCGAGGTCGTTGAGACCTTTTCAAGCATCACAATCAAAATCAGGGAAGGTTGGGTCAATGGCAAACACAGGATCACTTTTGTTTATAGCTTGCTTGACTGGCTCCTTGTTCTGTTCTGACTCCTTCAGAACTTGTCAGAAGGGTCGCCGTTGCGGTCGCTGGATAGCTGAGAAAAGGTAGAGAGGAACGTCATCTGGTGACATAGTTGGGTCCTTGAAGAACCGTCTATCACAGATGAGCTCCATGGCATAACGTCCGCGTAAGGAATGAAAGTCTTCAGCTACCAGGTCGTTGAATGGAATTTCCTGGTTCAGCACTTGAATGTGTCGTATGGTGCAGAAAGCGCTATCCCCAGATCCCTCGGTGGCTTGGACTGGGGGGTTTATGATTTTGAACCATGGTTGGCTCCAATCCTGGCGAAGAGATGGGCGTACAGCCCAGATTAATTTAAGCAGCCGGAAGGGTATACACCTGGCTTCTCCTGCTGCTTCTCCTACGAAGTTTATTGTGCCGGCTGGTAGCTCGGCGCTACAGAAGTTATACACTTTGGCATCCCGAGCCTCGGTGTCCACGATCATAAAAAGCCAGTGGTCTGAGACTTGGAAGGGCACGGTAAGATAACGTGCCCGACGTGCTAAACCAGCATGCAGCCGCTCGATCGACTTTGCTCTTACATCTTTGTATAAAAGGCCAACAGACAGAGCAGGCGAGGCGTTGAAGATGGGTTGCTACCTCTTAGAACTTTTATATATTTCTATACAATTGGAGAGGAAGACACGAAAGATAGCCATAGGCATCGTAGACCGAGGTCGGAGGATGCTGCGGAAATCTTCACGTGTCATCTGACGCCTGGTTTTGGTATTATGATAAATTATGTCTTCCCCCGCCTTTGCATCGTCCACTATAGTGTTCAGTATAAAAATGTCCTGAGCATCTAAAGTGGAGATGGCCGCCATATCCAAGTCGTGCATTTTGTGCGGAAAAGGAGGTGGCGGGGTAAGTTCTTGTGGTGGGGGAGAAGTAGGTTTTTCGAAGGCCTCTTCATGGCCTTGTAGATTGTCGTCTGAGTCAGAGGCAGAGTCGAGATCCTCGTCTGTGTCTAGACTTACTCGGTCTGCCTCGTCCTGGTAAGAAGGAGAAGGTGCTGAGAAGGGGGGAGCAGATGTTTTTGGTGGGATGGCGCTGGATCCTAGTATGCATTGTTGGAGTTCAGCGTAGGCCGCGTCCTTGGCAGCTTCCCCGATGGACCCCATAGATGAAAAGTTGAAGAATTGGTCCCCATATGACATGTTGACATTGTTGTTATGTGGGGACTTGGGGTGATTGTCACTGTCATGGTGAGCTTTGTCGGACCCTTTTTGGGAGGGTCCTGCTGCATTTCCGGGGTCTTCTCTGTCATCATGTTTATCTCCGGAAGAGGTGTTATCTTTGTTTGAGTTGGCAGATGAGTCGGAGTCGTCTTCATTATCATCGTCATCTCCATCTTTGTCGTCTGCAGTCTTGTCTGCTTGCTTTTTACGTGCGGACGTTTTACATTGCCGATGGGTGGCTTGTAGCTCATCGAAATCCACTTGCAGATGCTCGTGTGTTTCGAGCAGTGCATCGTGAGATTCTTTGAGATCAGTATATCTACCCTCGGCGGAGAGGAGATGTGATGTAAGATCTGTGACTTGAGCACGTAGTTGTTGGATTTCATCATTGTAGGACTCCTCTTGGTGATGTTGTAGTTGCGTATGTGTGTCGTCGATGGTGGTCAAGAGCGTGCTCAGAACTTCGTGATGTTGTTGGAGCTCGTGGAGAGTCTCTGGCAGAGGTTGAGTCTGCTTGGAGATCTCATCGATTTTTTGCGCCGTTGCTTCTTGCTGACGCGTCGCTCCAAGGATCAGGTCTGGCAGGTTGTTGGTGTGGCTGTTGATGTGCTCAACTTGCTTAGCAACCTCATCCTGTCGTTGTTGGAGGCCTTGGAGGAAGGTGGGCAAGGCTCAGTGTTGTTCGTCGATCTTGGTCACCTATCATGATAAATCCTGCACACAAGAAAAAATAGAATTTAAAATGTTAGAAGGATCGGTGAGGAGGTTTCAGACAGCGTCAAATTGACGGCCGAATTCCTCACCGATGTTAGTAAAAATGACCCCAGGAGCGGAAGGGTGAGATGGTTGGGGTCTGCTTGGAGTGGTGTTAGTGTCTTGCGGAAGAGACACTGATGATGCCCCGAGCTGCGTAGTGACTGTGGATGTAGTCACCAGCGGTGTTGGGGTGGTGTTGGATGTGAAAAGTGGTGGGATTTGAGGTGAAATCAGTGGTAGCGATAGTGATGGGGTGGAAACTGCGGAGGTGAAAGGAAAAGTGGTGAAGTCGGGCATAGGGATAGAGAAAGGAAAGCCCGAAGTGAAAATGGGTGAAGAAGAAGTGAAAGGTTGCGTGGATGTGGGGAAGAAGGGAGTGGTAGAAGTTGGAATAGTGTAAGGTGGAGTGGTGGTAGTGGTGGCAGCGGTTAGCTACTCATGGAGACTCTGGATAAAAGATTTGATGGAGGATGTGGTTAAATTTTCTTCATGGAGCTTCTCGGCCTCTGAATTTGGCCTAGATGTTGGTGTCCCCGACAGCTGTTGGGCCTACAGTTGCCTCCTGGAAGGTCGTTTGACAGGCATCTTTGTTGGTCGAGCTGCCGGGGCAGTGATACTCATCTCCGTTTGTCCTACTGTTGCTTTCCTTTCGAGTATTTTAACCGAAGCTAGCAGATGAGTAAGCTCCTCATCAGAGAAGAGGAGCTGTGTTATGTCATTGTTTGCTAACTCCGGGAGCGGGAGGAGAGTCCTTGATGATTTCACCATAGGGCAGAATACATAGTGTAGTTTCCCATCCTTTTCCTTGATTATGAACGAGTTCTTCAAGGTTTGCACATTGGTGAGGATGTCGCCCTTTAGTTGCGTGCAGCGGGGTAGGGGTCTGTCCATTTTGAGGTATTTGATAATAGACGTGACATGCCCCTCCATGTAAATCTCTTTCCCCAGGGTGGAGATTGAAAGCTTCTGGATCAGATGGCGTCCAATATTGACTGGTCGTTCGTTAAGAACAGACCAGAGAACAAAAAGATCGGAGATTATAACGTTCCCCCCTTCTGTCCTGGGGAAGAGTGTGCCAGCGAGGATTTTGTGCAAGGTGCGCACAAAACCAGAGTGTATGTTTGACGCCTTGCACGTATTCGTGGCATAAGTGGGGATCCCAGTTAAAGATTTCCAGAATGTATGTCTGTTGAATTCTGGATGATCGGTTCCCACTGCTATAGCCTTCTGCAGCTGCTCCTGGTTGTCGATAAAGATGGTGTTCAGCATATTTTCCGTTATGACAACCTTGCTGCTGAAGATCTGGGTGACGAGCTTTCTGTCGCCCCCGTCCCGTGACTTATTCGTGATGTCGACGGGCTTCTTGGTCAAAAAGGTGAAAAACTCTGTTGTGGGTTCAGAGTATGATACTTCTGGTACTAGGCACAGCCTGGCGAGGTTGGTTTTGTCTAGTACGTCGAAGATGCAGTCGTATATCCCCATCCTTCGCAGTATGCTGGAGCACACATACTTGGTGGGTTTTAACGACTTGTCAGTGGGGAGGGTGGTTTGGATGAAGAGGTTTTCTGGTGGTGGTGTAGTGGTGGTGATGGGAATGAAAGTGGGGGTGATGACAAGGTTGGTAGTGGCAGGAATGGTGGTGGTAGGTTTGGTGGTAGCAGGGATGGTGGTGGTGGGTTTGGCAGGAATGGTGGTGGTAGTGGTGGTAGTAGCAGGGATGGTGGTGGTAGGTTTGGCAAAGGGTTGGTCCATGGAAGAAACGGGTCGGACTTGTTTCCTTGCCCGCTTCTTGGAGGGCTGCCCAGATGCAGTCTCCAAGACCTTGTGTTTTCCCTTGTGATCTTCGGCGGCGGATTCCTCCTCGGGATTCGGTGTGTAATCTGAGCCTTCATTGTCATCGGAGGAGATTTCTTCTACTTCTTCTTCAGATGCCTCTTCTAGGCATTTGGTGAGGCGGGCAATCTCACACAAGACATCCATCATTTTAGTCTTTGGTGGGACTGCTCTGGTGTTGTTGAAGACATCTCTGATCTTCTTAAGCCTGTCCAGCTCTTCAATCATCTTCTCCCTTGTCTGAGAAGGAGCAGCTCCCGATCCGGTGGTCTTGTTCTCTAGTGATGCCATATCTGAAAAATAAGAATTTATGAGTTAGAGCAAAAGATTTAAAAACAAATTAGATTTTGTTTGTATTTATGTCTTTTTCTATTTTTGTAAAAATTAATGAATGTGGAAGACCAAACGGTTTGAGGACCGTTTGGTCCCAAATAGTTTCAAGACCGTTTGGAAAACGAACAGCCGCGGGGTCGCCGGCACAGGTGAAGATGAAGATGATCCGGCACATAGGCGGAGGTCGCGCCGACGACGACGGCGGTGGTGATAACGATGGTAAAAATGACGGTGAAACCAGCGATAAAAGCAGCGGCGATGAAGATGGTTGCGATGAAGATGGCGGCGATGAAGATAGCGGCGATGAAGACAGCGATGATGACGGTGGTGAAGACGATGGTGAAGACGGTGGTGAAGAAGACGGTGATGGTGTCGGCGATGGTGGACAGAGCCGAAGGTGGCACTGGCGGCAAAGATGGCGGAAAAGAGGAAAGTGGCAGAAACGAGCGGATGGTCGGTCGTGCTGCCGCAGCAGATGGTCTACCTCGCAGATGGTGGTGATGTCGACGGTGAGGAAGCGGAGGTTGGTGGCGCGGAGATGTGGTTGCTGTGCAAGAGCACGGGAACCACATTGTCAGAAGAGGTTTGCGTGGGAACAGAGGAGAGCAAAGGCAATAGCACAGGAAACACAAGGAAGCTCGAGAGTTTGAAGAGAGAAAGACGACGGGGTAGGGTTTATATTTATAGGGAACGGTTAGCGACCCTTTGTATTCCAAACGGTTTCGAGACCGTTTGGCTCCAAACGGTTTCAAGACCGTTTGGAGTCCAAACGGTTTCAAGATTGTTTGGCTCCAAACGGTTTGAAGACCGCTTGGAGTCCAAACGGTTTCAAGACCGTTTGGAAGGGCAAAGGTAGAAAAGATTTTATATTTTTATGTTGGTTTTTTATTTATATATTTTTATGTTATTTGTTTTTGATTATTTTTTTGATAGTTTTGGTTATGTAATTTTTTTTTGTATTTTCATAAAATAAAACCAAGGAGAATAGAAGAACATGACATAAAGGAGAAAAAGAAAAAAAGTTGAAATCTTGGGTTGCCTCCCAAATAGCGCCTTGGTTTTACGTCGTTGGCTCGACGAAGCTATAGCATTGTCATGCTGTTGGCATAGTGTTTGATTGTTCATGTCTATTCTGCCCATGCTTAGGGTTTGACTCGGGCTGCCCAGCAAAAGTGCCTGCCGGAGGCTTCAACTGTGCAGCAATCTGGGCAAGCTGGGCTTCCACTACTTTCTGCTGAGCATGTTGGTTGGCAAGCATAGTTTGTTGAGATTGTAACATCTGCCTTATCAAAGATATCTCATCTTCTGGCTGGGCAGGAGTACTTTTCAGAAGACTTTGTTGCTGAGTTTGTTGAGGTTGTTGAGTGTGCAGCTACGGATGAAGCGGGGGATGAGTGTACTGGTAGTAGGTTGATTGATTCCTAGGGTAGTTAGCCCTAGGGAATTTGTTCCTTGAGTTCCCTTGATTTTGGTTGAAGTTGTTTGAGAACCCAGGTGGTAGCCTACTATCAGATCCCCCCTGTGTCTGATGTTGTGGATTCGCAGTTCCAGAAGTGTCGCGCCCCAATTTCACATTAAGAACAACCACGAAATTAGGGCATGACAGGTGGAAATTACACATAATCAGCCACTCACCGCTTTTAAAACAATCCAAGGCATTTAATTGATAACCAAGTTTAAGCTGTAAACAAGAACTAAACAAACTGCAGAAACTTCTCTATTAAGCTGATAGAAGATACAAGCAAAGTCTACAGCATAATACATTATTTAACATAAAGAAAGCATAACATTAATTTACATCTTTGTACACATTCTCTCTCTCACTCACACCTTGTCCCGAGGATCGAGGGGAATGGACTAAGAGACCTCTAACTAGACTAACAACAAACCTTCTATCGACTAAGCGTTAGGGTGAAACGATCCTTCTGATTCCTGATGCTGATGCTGACCTGAAAATGTTTTGAGTAGAGGGATGAGCCTACTCGCTCAGTGAATAACATTTCACTTAGCTATCACTAAACAACTCGTCAGGTTTATAAACTGAAAATAAACATATATGCAGTTCAAACAGGGCAGTTCTTTTGACATAGCAAATATACAGATAATAACCACATTTCTAAGCATCAACAGGTATTTCAGGTAAATAAACAGTTATATAAATTTACTGTGATACTACATAATTACTTATTCTTTTTTATTATGCCCTAATCATATGCAGTGTACTCTGCATATAAAGATCCGTAACAAGTTCATGCTACGACCCCACCGTACAAGACTTAGCGACACACCCGGGAAATGCTAAGTCTGACGCCAGCCCTACTCTGCTACAGGACCCCTGGCTCTCCGGCCAGAAACATAGGCTCTACGGCCTCAAGGAACTACTCTGAGTGCTCCAGACTCCTCCTTTAACCTGAGTACACCGGCGGAGAGTCTCACAGGGTTACCTTCGTGACACAAGCACGAATGGTGTTAGATAACCCCCATTTCTTTTTTTTTTCCAGTGCCATCGTGACACACGCACGATTGTTGTTAGACACTGCCTCTCTTTCCTCGTTTGTCTGTGACACAAGCACGGATGATGTTGCAACACGAGTTTCACCCCTAAGTAACAGACCTTCCTTTAGGGGTTCTACGGTGTTAGGGCACTTAGGTCTATTAATTAATTAACAGATAAACAATTAAACAGAAATATCATATAGCAACTGTAAGACATAGAATTTCCTCTTTTTCATCATTTACATCACGCAATTCAAGTTCCAATGAACTTATCATACTAAAAAGTACATGTTACACTGTTTAGGAGTCATATCAACTGATACTGAAGCAAATAAGCATTTAAAATGAGTTAAATAATGATTTCTAAATGAACTGCCACTCACCACTTGAAACTCGGCCGATCACTATGGAACTCGGCCGAACACTTCCCAGGTTCTGAAACTCGGCCGACCAACCTCGGCCGACCAACAGGAAACTCGGCTGATCCTCTGAGGAACTCGGCCGATCGAGACACTGCTTTATATACCTACAAAGAAACTCGGCCGATCAGGACCAAACTCGGCCGACAAAAATGATGTTCGCTTATCTAAATAAGAAACTCGGCCGATTCAAAACCCAAACTCGGCCGACCAAAAACTCTGTACGATTGCCCTAATATGGAACTCGGCCGACCGAATAGGAACTCGGCCGAACCGCGCACAGGCAGAAAACAAAATCGGGCTGCAGATGTCGATTTCTCTCGAATCGTCGGGCAAATTGCAAACAAACACCACAAAACTTTCGCAATAGATACACTCCACTAATCCGAACCTGAAGGAGAGGAAGAAACGAGCTAGGGTTGCTCCTTGCGCCCCAATCTCTTGGCCGTTTCCCCTGCAAATGCAGCTCCTGCTGCAAACCGGATCGAATTGATGGAGAAGATGATCAACGGAGGGAAGAGGATGAGCTGCAGCAGCTGATCGGAGCAAAACGAAGCTCCGGCGTCTCTCCCTTCACAGCTCCCTCTCTCTCTCTCTCTCTCTCTCTTTCTCACGCGGAAGAAGAACGTTGCTGCGTTCCTTTGTTTCTGAGAAATGAAACGAGATAAGGAAGAGAGAAAGGATAAGGAGGAAAACTTAGGGGCCTAAACGCAAAGTTCAAAAACTACAAACGGGTCCCTATAAGCCCAAAAACATGCAACTTTTGACTCGAAGGTCGGATTCGAACGATTTCTCTGGCAACGCTTCAAGCGTAAGGTCCTACACGCTGTAGAAGCTAGAAAACACACTAAGCACATGTCTTATCCATTTTAAACATTATTAACAAAAATAGGCTTAAACTTAGCACATCAGCTAATCACATGCTTAACAGCATACTTACGGGATAAGCTCGACGTGGGTCGTAACAATCTCCCTCCCTTATAAGAATTTCGTCCCGAAATTCCTAGAAGAGAAAAGGAAACTTGCCACACATCTCAGACTCTAGTTCCCACGTACCTTCCTCAAGATTATGGTTTCTCCACAAAACCTTCACTAAAGGAATCTCGCGGTTCTTAAGCTTTTTGATCCGATGATCAACTATCTGCACTGGTCCTTCAACATAGGACACATCTGTTTTAAGATGTGCCGGTTCTGGATCTAAAATCTTTTCTGTACCGGGATGACACTTTTTCAGCATAGACACATGGAAGACATCATGAAGATTTGCCAACTCAGACGGCAAATCCAACCTGTAAGCTACAGGTCCAATCCTCTCAACGATAGGATATGGACCCATATACCTAGGGGTCAACTTACCCCTTTTGCCGAACCTCAGTACTCCTTTCCACGGAGAAACCTTCAAATAAACCTCATCACCAACCTCGAACTCAAGAGGTCGACGTCGTCTCTCTGCATAACTTTTCTGTCTATCCTGAGCAGCTTTCAACTGATCCCTGATCACAGATATCTTCTCTGTAGGTACATCAACTAGATCAGGTCCAAGAATTTCCTTCTCACCCACCTCGTACCAACAAACTGGCGATCTACACTTCCTGCCATAAAGAGCTTCATATGGAGCCATTCCAAGACTAGAATGGTAACTGTTATTATATGCAAACTCCATTAGGCTTAAGTGTTCTTCCCAGTTACCTCTGAACTGTAGCACGCATGCTCTCAGCATGTCTTCAAGGGTCTGAATGGTCCTCTCAGATTGACCATCTGTCTATGGGTGAAACGATGTACTGAACTTCAGCCTTGTGCCCAACGCACGATGTAACTGATTCTAGAATCTAGATGTAAACTTTGGATCTCTGTCAGAAATAATGGAAACTGGAATCCCGTGTAATCTGATTACCTCATTCACATAAATCTTGGCCAGCTTTGGAACATCAAAGGTGGACTTGATAGGAAGAAAGTGAGCAGACTTGGTTAGTCTATCCACGATCACCCATATCGAGTCTAAACCCTTAGGCGTCCTGGGTAATCCTACCACAAAGTCCATCGTGATGTGTTCCCATTTCCACTCTGGTATAGGAAGTGACTGAAAAGTACCAGCAGGTTTCTGATGCTTAGCCTTAACCTGCTGACACACTCCACACCTTGCCACGTATTCAGCCACATCCTTTTTCATGCCAGACCACCAGTACAGCTCTTTGAGGTTCCTGTACATCTTTGTGCTACCTGGATGCATAGCATACATAGAAGTATGCGCTTCTTCAAGAATTTGTTCTTTTAACTCACTGTTCCCAGGTACGCACAACCTATCATGAAGATACAACACACCATCGTCAGAAAACCTGAATTCCGACCTTTTACCTTCCGACATATCCTGCATAATCTGCCTCAACTCATTATTACTCTGTTGCAATTCCTTAATCTGATCGTAGAAAGTAGGTTTGACCTGCATCTGAGAAATCAACCCACTCTGTCCAGTCACATTCAAGTCTAAGTTCAACTTTCGCATATCTACAAGCAAGTCTCTTTTGAAACATGCCATAGAAAATGCATTGGCTATTGAACTTGACTTTTTACTCAAGGCATCAACTACAACATTTGCCTTACCAGGATGGTAATCGATTGTCACATCATAATCCTTGATCAGCTCCAGCCATCTGTGCTGTCTCAAATTCAAGTCCTTCTGAGCGAAGATATATTTTAGGCTCTTATGGTCTGTAAACACCTGACATGTCTCACCATACAGGTAGTGACGCCATGTCTTAAGAGCATGAACTATAGCAGCTAATTCCAGATCATGAACAGGATAATTCTCTTCATTTTTCTTAAGCTGTCTAGATACGTAAGCCACAAATTTGCCTTCTTGCATCAGTACACAGCCCAAACCTCTCCTAGAAGCATCACAGAACACTGTATAACCCTTATCTGCCTTAGGCAACACTAACACTGGCGCTGTGGTCAACTTCCTTTTCAAAATCTGGAAACTCTTCTCGCAGTTATCAGACCAAACAAATGGTGCATTTTTCCTTGTCAAGCGTGTCAAGGGTGATGCTAACACACTAAAGTTCTATATGAACCTTCTGTAATAACCTGCTAATCCCAAGAAACTTCTGATCTCAGTAGGAGTCTTAGGCTATTCCCACTGAAGTACAGAATCAACTTTCTTAGGGTGAACACTAACTCCACCTCTCGAGATAACATGTCCAAGAAATGCTACCTCGGCCAACCAGAACTCACATTTGCTAAATTTAGCAAACAACTGGTGTTGTCTCAACAACTGCAACACTACTCTCAGGTGTTGCTCATGCTGTGCATCGTCTCTGGAGTAGATCAGAATATCATCTATAAAGACTACAATAAACTGATCTAGGAACGGTTTGAAAATCCGGTTCATCATATCCATAAAGGCTGCTGGGGCATTGGTCAGTCCAAACGACATGACCAAAAACTCATAATGCCCATACCTGGTTCTGAAAGCTGTTTTGGGAATATCAGAAGCCTTTATCCTAAGCTGATGATATCCAGATCTCAAATCTATTTTAGAGAAGATCGTTGCTCCACGCAACTGATCAAACAGATCATCTATTCTCGGCAATGGATACTTGTTCTTAATAGTGATCTTGTTCAGTTGCCTGTAATCTATACAGAGACGCATGGTACCATCCTTTTTCTTAACAAACAGGACTGGAGCACCCCACAGTGAAGAACTGGGTCTAATGAAACCCTTATCTAGAAACTCCTGTAACTGCACCTTGAGTTCCTTCAACTCAGCAGGTGCCATTCTATAGGCTGGCAGTGCTACTGGATGACTACCTGGATATATCTGAATCTCAAAATCAATGTCTCTGATAGGAGGTAAGCCTGGTAACTCTTCTGGAAAAACATCAGAAAACTCACAAACCACAGGCACATCATAAACACTGGCGGTGCTCTTCTCTGCTCTGGTGTCAACCACATGAGCAAGGAACGCTTCACATCCTTTCTGTAGCATCTTATCAGCTACAGCAGCTGATACTATGCACGTAGGCAGAACTTTCCTGTCTCCAGCAAAGACACAAGAAAATTCACCTAATTGAAAGGTAGCTTCCTTCTTCCAACAATCGAGTTGCACTCGATATGTTTCAAGACAATCCATACCCAAGATGACTTGAAAGGTATTTACATCCAAGGGTATGAGATTAGCAGCAAAGGTGAAACCTCCAAAAGATAACAAGCATCCGGGACAAGACTCGGATAAAACTGTTGGTCCACCTAGTGGAACCCTCAACACTAACTCATCTACCAACTCTCGAGTTAACAGATTAAGTTTACTGACTAAAGAGCGTTGTATAAAAGAATGAGTAGCACCCGGATCTATCAAAACTGAGACTGGTATACTATTAAACAAAAGCATCTCTCCTGTAACAACTTGTGAAGAAATTATACCTTCCTGAGGTGTCAAAGAAAAGAAACGTGCTGAAGCTCTCCCTCTGCCACGCTGTCCTCTCTGACCACTCCTGCCACTAGACACTCCACCACTTCTAGATCCAGAAGCCACAGAAGAACTTGGAACATCATGGTATTGAGGCTGGAAAACTTGTGATGCTGCTTGTCGAAGCTGAGGACATTGTTTTTTGAAATGTCCTACTTGTCCACAGATAAAACAACCTCGAGGATTTGCACCCCAACACTGACCAGTATGTGGCCTTCCGCATTTGTCACATGGCGGTATCTCTTGCCTCTGAGGACCTGTCACTGACATTGACGACCCAGAAGACTGTCCACTATCGGCACTGCCCCATCTTCCTGGGTTGTATCCTCCTCTGCCTCTAGAAGTAGTGACATCCTCAGATCTCTGCCTGTCGAAACAACCAAAACCACGCCCAAGTTTAGAAAAGAAACCTCTACCTCCACCTCTGTATCCACTACTGGATTGCCCTCTACTGAAGTTTGCAGATCTCTTCTTAGACTCAGGCACCTTGTCAGCATTCACAGATTCTTCAACCTGTCTAGCAGCCTCGACAAACTCACCAAAGTTCTCTCTGTTCCTCCTACTAGTAGCAGAAACTGTATGCCGAATCTCTAGCCTTAGTCCTTCCTGAAACCTTCTACATCTCTCTATGTTATCGGGAACAAGCTGTGGACAGAAGTTCACTAACCGTGTGAAAAACGCTTCATACTCTGTAACTGTCATGTTCCCCTGCTTGATATTATGTAACTGCCTGATTTTCTCATTAAGAAAAGTGGGTGGATAGAATTTGAGATGAAACTCCTCAGAGAAATCTTACCAGGAAAGCTATGTACCTCTCCTCTTTTCTTCCACACCACGCCACCACAACTCTGCATCGCCTGTTAAAAGGTAGACCGCATGATTGATCTTCTTATCTTCTGGAAGCTCCATCAGACGAAAGACCTTTTCTATCTGTCTAAACCACTCATCAGCTTCGGCAGGATCTGTAGTACCACTGAATTCTGTACCACCGAGCTTCTTTACAAGCTCATACGATCGCATCAGATCCTTACTGCTGGTAGAAGTAGAAGCTCGCCTATCAGCCTTGTACTTCTCCCTGGTCTCCAGAAACATCCTATACATACGAGATGCTTCATCCACGTGGTCACCACCACCTGGACCCAAGTACAAAGGATCGGGGCCAACATGGCTCTCAGCCTGATCATCACGATCAAAGCCTCTTTCTGCCATCTGCAATGATATAACAGAACATTTCCTGTTAGAAAACTACAGATAGAAGAAAGACACCTAAACCTTAATCCTATTGGTCTCTTATCGTCCCCTGACCTTGACTTAGAGTATTCATGTACTCAACCTATGCTCTGATACCAAAAATTGTCGCGCCCCAATTTCACATTAAGAACAACCACGAAATTAGGGCATGACAGGTGGAAATTACACATAATCAGCCACTCACCGCTTTTAAAACAATCCAAGGCATTTAATTGATAACCAAGTTTAAGCTGTAAACAAGAACTAAACAAACTGCAGAAACTTCTCTATTAAGCTGATAGAAGATACAAGCAAAGTCTACAGCATAATACATTATTTAACATAAAGAAAGCATAACATTAATTTACATCTTTGTACACATTCTCTCTCTCACTCACACCTTGTCCCGAGGATCGAGGGGAATGGACTAAGAGACTTCTAACTAGACTAACAACAAACCTTCTATCGACTAAGCGTTAGGGTGAAACGATCCTTCTGATTCCTGATGCTGATGCTGACCTGAAAATGTTTTGAGTAGAGGGATGAGCCTACTCGCTCAATGAATAACATTTCACTTAGCTATCACTAAACAACTCGTCAGGTTTATAAACTGAAAATAAACATATATGCAGTTCAAACAGGGCAGTTCTTTTGACATAGCAAATATACAGATAATAACCACATTTCTAAGCATCAACAGGTATTTCAGGTAAATAAACAGTTATATAAATTTACTGTGATCCTACATAATTACTTATTCTTTTTTATTATGCCCTAATCATATGCAGTGTACTCTTCATATAAAGATCTGTAACAAGTTCATGCTATGACCCCACCGTACAAGACTTAGCGACACACCCGGGAAATGCTAAGTCTGACGCCAGCCCTGCTCTGCTACAGGCCCCCTGGCTCTCCGGCCAGAAACATAGGCTCTACGGCCTCAAGGCACTACTCTGAGTGCTCCAGACTCCTCCTTTAACCGGAGTACACCGGCAGAGAGTCTCACAGGGTTACCTTCGTGACACAAGCACGAATGGTGTTAGATAACCCCCATTTCTTTTTTTTTCCAGTGCCATCGTGACACACGCACGATTGTTGTTAGACACTGCCTCTCTTTCCTCGTTTGTCTGTGACACAAGCACGGATGATGTTGCAACTCGAGTTTCACCCCTAAGTAACAGACCTTCCTTTAGGGGTTCTACGGTGTTAGGGCACTTAGGTCTATTAATTAATTAACAGATAAACAATTAAATAGAAATATCATATAGCAACTGTAAGACATAGAATTTCCTCTTTTTCATCATTTACATCACGCAATTCAAGTTCCAATGAACTTATCATACTAAAAAGTACATGTTACACTGTTTAGGAGTCATATCAACTGATACTAAAGCAAATAAGCATTTAAAATGAGTTAAATAATGATTTCTAAATGAACTGCCACTCACCACTTGAAACTCGGTCGATCACTATGGAACTCGGTCGAACACTTCCCAGGTTCTGATACTCGGCCGACCAACCTCGGCCGACCAGCAGGAAACTCGGTCGATCCTCTGAGGAACTCGGCCGATCGAGACACTGCTTTATATACCTACAAAGAAACTCGGCTGATCAGGACCAAACTCGGCCGACAAAAACGTTGTTCGCTTATCTAAATAAGAAACTCGGCCGATTCAAAACCCAAACTCGGCCGACCAAAAACTCTGACGATTGCCCTAATATGGAACTCGGCCGACCGAATAGGAACTCGGCCAAACCGCGCACAGGCAGAAAACAAAACCGGGCTGGAGATGTCGATTTCTCTCGAATCGTCGGGCAAATTGCAAACAAACACCACAAAACTTTCGCAATAGATACACTCCACTAATCCGAACCTGAAGGAGAGGAAGAAACGAGCTAGGGCTGCTCCTTGCGCCCCAATCTCTTGGCCGTTTCCCCTGCAAATGAAGCTCCTGCTGCAAACCGGATCGAATTGACGGAAAAGATGATCAACGGAGGGAAGAGGACGAGTTGCAGTAGCTGATTGGAGCAAAACGAAGCTCCGACGTCTCTCCCTTCACAGCTCCCTCTCTCTCTCTCTCTCTCTTTCTCTCTCTTTCTCACGTGGAAGAAGAATGCTGCTGCGTTCCTTTGTTTCTGAGAAATGAAACGAGATAAGGAAGAGAGAAAGGATAAGGAGGACAAATTAGGGGCCTAAACGCAAAGTTCAAAAACTACAAACGGGTCCCTATAAGCCCAAAAACATGCAACTTTTGACTCGAAGGTCGGATTCGAACGATTTCTCTGGCAACGCTTCAAGCATAAGGTCCTACACGCTTTAGAAGCTAGAAAACACACTAAGCACATGTCTTATCCGTTTTAAACATTATTAACAAAAACAGGCTTAAACTTAGCACATCAGCTAATCACATGCTTAACAGCATACTTACGGGATAAGCTCGACGCGGGTCGTAACAAGAAGGGTTCCCATATTGGAATCCAGGATGATTCCTCAGTTGATTGGGATTGTAGTAAACTTGTCCAGGAATAGTGTGGATGGATTTGACTTGTTCTAGAATCTGATCTTCAGCTTGATTAGTGATGGGCTCATATGGTTGTGGTGGTGGATGCAGATCCATCATCACATTATACAACATCCCACAGGAAAGAGTTGGATGGTCCGAAGCATGACAGGCCTCACAGGATCCTGTAACGGCTTTGACTTGATGAACCAGCGGAGTTTTCTTCTTATCAATTTCTCCTAGAGTTGTCTCGAGGGCTTGCTGTTTATGAACAATTGTTTTCAAGGCCTCAGCTATTTCCTTCATTTCTATAGTTTCTTCAGCTTTGAAAACTTTAAGGACTCCTTTTCTGGCTGACCGTCCCCAGTTGGACTGGTTTTCAGCTCCTAATGTAACAATCTTCCAGGCATCTTCATAGTTCTTCCTCATGAAGTTTCCTCCAGATGAGGAATCTAGGAATTGTTTTATATCATCACTTACTCCCCGGTAGAAAGTTCTTATCAGTTGATTTTGTGAAATTCCATGATGGGGGCATTTGCGCAGAAGTTCCTTAAACCTTTCCCATGCCTCAGCAAGGGTTTCTCCAGGTAGCTGGGAGAAGTGATTGATTTGCCCTCTGATTTCATAAGTCAGCGAGGGTGGAAAGAACTTCTCTAAGAATCTTTCCTCTAGAGGGGCCCAAGTGGTTATTATGGGTTCTCTGTCCAATGAGTTGTACCAATTCAGGGTCCTCCCAGATAAGGTGAAGTGGAACAGATGGAGCATTATTGCATTGAAAGCGATACCAGCTTGCGGAACCAGGCGACACAACGCCTTAAACCTTTCAAATGGTCCATGCAATCATCTCATGAGCCTCCAGAGAAGGAGATGCCTTGCATAATTTGGATCCATTGGGTCCGAATCTCAAAGTTTGGGATATTGATAATCGGAGGCCGGACCGGGTGGTTATCCTCGTAGTTTTTCGGGACAGCATAGTCCCTCAGTTGCTTGTTTCGTAACTCGATCTGAGCCGCTTGGGTTGCTGCCTCGGTCTCCGCTCTTATGCAGGCTTGCTCTTCTACTCGTATCTCCACTTGTATTTGGGCACGGGTGTCTGCGATAAGTTGTGCCCGTTGTGCGGCGATGGCAGCATTTACCCTCTCCATCACCAAAGCAGCCTGGTGATGTTCGTCAGCCATTTGTCTAGCGCGTTGGCGATTGAGACAAATTCGGTGCTGGAAACTTCTCTCTACCTTGGAGTCGAACTCCGGATCAGGGCAGAATATGCGACTATGTGGTGATTGCATGCACGTGTTCTACCTGAGTAGGGAAAAGAGAACACCTTTAGATAATAGTGAAAATATGGAAGTTTCAAGAATATATAGAGTTATGATAAAAAATAAAGTGTAAAATCCTAACCAACTAGAAAGGTGCTAAGTGAAATTACAACGTTCCGTTGTCCCCGGCAACGGCGCCATTTTTTGATGGAGCTGGGACTTACACCAAAAGATTTTTACTCTTCCAGTGGGAGTCCCAAATTTGCACCAAAACCCTAGAGAGTTGATGTCTTCTCTAGGTTTACCTAGAACGGGTGCTTAGATAAATGCTCCAACCCCATAAGATTATGGAAGCCTTATCGCAGTACAGATTTAGGATCGAACCCAAAAGACAACGGTCTTGTTGCAAGAAACAAGATAGAAAACGTATAGAATTTCACTTAGCTACTTACTAGCAGGCACTTATATAGAAAGTTGGATTTTGATGATTTTAAACTAAGAACATGAAAAGCAAAGAAAGCAAGTAAATCTAATGGGCTAAACTATGATAAAGATCACTAGGGTGTGATCGGTTTTTCACCGCCACTACACATCGATCAACACATGCAAAGCAAAACTTAACCTGCAAAAAGAGTTAGGTTAGTTAGTATCCTTGTATACCTAGCCTCCTTTCGGATAATCTTGCTACGAGAAGTGCGGGAATGTTGCAACGCCAGCCATTCCCAATCAAATGGTCACATTACTTTACATCATCCCCCTCGCAAAGTGTGTTCCTCGACTTACCAAGTTTGCACTTCCATACGTCAACTGATTCCATTTCATAGTATGAAAGTGCAACGGATGATAGTGAGTTTACTCCACTTCTTGAGATACACTTCTGGATACCGAAACAGATGCATGGTGGATACATGCACCAAGAACCAACATACAAACGAGTTTCGAATCTAATAGTACAAACGTAGACAATTCATACTAAAAGATAAAAGATAACACAAGTTGGAGATCAAGCAACAAGTATTCATTAATCATTTGATGTCGAACTAATAAAGGTAAGACCTCTATATTACAACCTAAGGATTACATTTTACATGATATGAAAGTATGGGTAGCGGGGCTACTCCCCGCACCCTAGTGAAGAAGACTACTCCCTCATGACTAAGACTAAGAAGGAGGCGAGAAGAGAGAGAGAGCATCATCCCCACAAAGGAGGGAGGAAAGTCAAACCCTTGGAGAGAGAGAGCAACGATCCACCAGTCTTCGTAGGTTGCACAATGAGGAGGTCTCCCCTTCCCACCTTCTTGGTGAAGAAGGAGAAAGCAGCTTCAGGATGGAGTATGGATCTCAGACTGACAGCCCCAGGGCGGAGGATGGAAGTGGCAGGAGCTCTAGAATGATTGGGGCAGCCTTTGGACGTCTAAGACTTCATATCCAATGGAGGACCCTTGGGGTCTTATTTATAGGCCTTGAGTGAAATCCAAACGGTTTGGAGACCGTTTGGACCTCAATACCGTTTGGAACCTCAAGAGCGTTTGGACCTTGAGACTGTTTGGTTTCATGCGGTCTTGAGACCGTTTGAACTCCATGCGGTCTCGGGACCGGTTGGCTTCATGCGGTCTTGAGACCGTTTGAACTCCATGCGGTCTCGGGACCGGTTGGCTTCATGCGGTCTTGGGACCATTTGACTCCATGCGGTCTCGGGACCGGTTGGCTTCATGCGGTCTTGGGACCGTTTGACTCCATGCGGTCTCGGGACCGGTTGGCTTCATGTGGTCTTGGGACCGTTTGACTCCATGTGGTCTCGGGACCGGTTGGCTTCATGCGGTCTTGGGACCGTTTGAATCCATGCGGTCTTGAGGTTGAGTTATTCTTTTATGATTTTTTTGTGCTTTTTCTGCATATATAGAAAGGAAAGTTAGTCTGATGGTGTATTTACAAAAAAGGGTAAAATTATGATTTATGTATGGTTTAAATTTAGAAAGAGTATGGAAAACTAAAGAAAAAGACTAAGATAATTGACTAAAATAGGAGGTTATCACAAACTCACAGTGGGTCTGTCCGGTACACTTGTTCTCTAACAAGTACCTATGTGTTTGTTTTGATATCTATATATCATGACTAATGAGATTCTATCATCAACCAACACCACAATCTAGTCTTGGGTGTCATTGTTGTCTATCTACCTTCCACAATGACATCTGACTAGGGACATAAAAAGAATGTACAAACTCTTAGCATCCGTATGATCTCATCGTTCAGGTCCTCAACCTGAAAGCATACGTCATTGAGTATTGTCATTCTCTAGACATTCAATCTGTTCTATCACTATCTCATATGACTGAACCAAAAAGAATTGGAAGCTTGCCTTTGATGTTTATCAAATCAATCTTGTATCCCACCAATCATCCCATGATTGGCTCTCAGGGCATACATACCAATAGTGGTACCAAGTGATGATGTGATAAGTTTATACTTCTTATATTTTATTTTTCTAAAGTTGTAATGTACCCTATCTTTGTACTGGTTTTTTAGTGTTTTTACATTGTAATTTGATTGATGCTATAAGACACTCAATTGGCTTGATTAATTAAGTGAAACCCTAATAATGTAGTTTCCATGTGCCATAGATCCATTCTTAGTGTTAGAAATTGTTGGATGGTGAAATGGGTTCTCCCTTAGTGGAAGTCTGGAGTCATATATTGTTGAGTATATGCATTTCATAGGATTGGATGCAGTCATACCCTGGCAGGAGAACGCTCGAGGCTGTATCTCATGTGATGTGATTATATATATATATGTGTGTGTGTGTGTGTATATATATATGTATATATATATATGATATGTTTTGAGGATGTCTGTAGTCATACCTTGGAAGGAGTGTGGTTGTGGTCATAACTTAGTTTTCACTAGTGTTGTATGTATATACCATTGCAGACTAGGCTGTTTTGCAGTTGGACTTTAAAATGTCATTGTGGCGGACTCTGACTGACTGAGGGTGTGGAATATCGTAGGAGTCTGGCTTCTCCTAAATCTTGTATGGCATTGATTTCGACTTAGCAGTGGTCAGTTGAGCATTAGTGGTATACCTCATCTGCTCAGGGCATAGTACCATAGTACGCATACATATGCACCATAGTACACATACATGTGCAAAATAGTACACATATGGTACACCATATTATGTATAGGTGTACACCACAGTACACATACATGTGCAAAATAGTACACATAGATGTAAACCATTGTACACATAGGAGTATGGTGTGTTTCTGACCAGAGTGCACACACACAAATCAATTATATCTGACTATATGTTCCCTACAGGACTAGGAACACATGGGTATATTTCAAAATTTATAAGGGACCTACATGTACACACTCACATCGACAAAACACTACACCACATGGGGTCGTGTTGTAGTATATGAAGGTGACAAGTATAGGGCCAATCCACAAAGAGAAAAGGGGGCACTAGAGCTAGTTTAGTTTTGAGATAGGTTCCTACTATAGAGTCTAGGGCTTAAGGGGTTGAGGTGGATTTGTGATTACACTAATAGTTGAACAAGAAAGAAATTAAAGGAAAGCAAACAAGATTGAAACCTAATTTAACCCTACAATTTCGAGCTAAACACAACTCACATTGGATGACCCTTTGCCTTATCTCTTGTATTTATTTCTTAAATTATAATACGATAAGAGAAATCAACTATTATACATGTTCTTCATCTTCCTTCTTAAAGCATAAGTTTTTCTACTGCTCAGTTGTAGATGTCTGATTTGTTTTAACAATGGTAACTACTTTATTCATATCATTTAGCTGAATCTTCCCATCTTGAACACAATGATATCTACTTGCTTTAAACTATCCATGCTTATATAGATGTTGGCAGAGAGTTATATCTCTTGCTGGGATGTTGGTCTCACTCTGTGGGTTTCCACATCTTTTAGGTGGTCATGGATGAGGAGGTAGAGATCCGTGTAGTTGAGGTTGGACAACAAGAGGAGCAGTAGCTATTAAACGTTGGATATGTTGCTAGTGTTTGGTAATATGTGTCGTCCCTATACTCTCAGGTCCTTGGAGGGGTTTGTAGATTTTTTATATCAATACATGTTTTTGGAAAGTAGGCCATGGTTGTATAGGTGTAGCTTGTACGTGTGAACAAGTGATTATATGGATAACATGTTGTGGTAGGTTAGGTAAGAGAATAGTGATAATATGTAAAGAATTTGAGCATCTTATATGATACAGGTGGTTTTGTTTATGGACTTAGATGTAAAATGTTTCTTCTTTTATGGTTATGTGAAATTGGTTTTAATTGATTGTGTTTTCTAGTAATTTGTTGATTAATTTTAATTATGTGCTTTGTTTTGAGTAATGTTGTTGTGGCACCTCGGGGCATCACAGTTTGGTTAGTATCAAAGCTCTAGGTTCATTGAGTCTATAGGGACATAGGAATAGGGTTTGTGTCTATTATAATATCCTCCAACATATTTAGTGGTAACTTCTTCTTATTCAAAAGAAGAAGAAGAGAAGAAAAGATATGTTTGGAGAACATTAATAACATGCTGAAAGAAATATTGTTGCACCAGGAGGTGGTGCCAGAAGGCAAGAAAGGCTTGATGTAGTGCCTGAAGAGCCTCAGTTTTACCCAACAACTATAGCCAACCCCGCCTTTTTCAATCCATGTTTGGACCATTTATGGCCATGATAATGCATATGGTAGATAGGATGCTCATGCCCAAAGTTAGAGCAGCAATCCCCAATGTAGAATCTCAGGGTTATGGGAAGACCTTTGAGAGGTTGAAGTGTGTGGTTTCATTGGAGCATGTTGGTATGATGGATCGAGTAGACGCGGATATGTGGTTGACTAGGCTGAAAAAGGCCTTCAAGATCCTCAATATTTGTGAGGAGGATAAGGTGAAGCATGCAGTGCACCTGCTAAAAGGGAGTGTTGGCCATTAGTGGGCCATTGAGGAGGAGAAAAGGTCTGGTGTTGTGATCAGTTGGGAGGAGTTTTGGTGGGAGTTTGTGAGCCAATACTTCCCAAAGACATACCTCTATGAGAATATCATATAGTTTGATAAGATCTAGTAGGGATATATGTCAATAACTAAGTATGAAGCTAAGTTTATGGAGCTTCTGATATTATGCCCACATATGGCTACAATGGATAAGGAGAGAATCACACGTTTGGAGAAGGGTCTAACCCATAGTTATCCAAGCTCCCGCCTGGGCTCCTCCTAGGCTTTCCTAGGCCACCTAGGCTTTAGGTAGTCCACCTTAAACTGGGCGTCTAGGCTTTTAGAAAACTAAAGTGGATGCCTAAGGCCTTTTAGGCCCAAATTAAGACACTTAAAGACAAAGTTAGCATAGATTAGGTTAGAATTTGGTCAAATTAGATCATTTTTAGTTATTTTGGGGAAGAAATAGATCTAATATTGGCCAAATCAGATCTAATTTGGACATATTAGGTCTGATTTGGGAAAAAATATCTTGGGGGAATTAGATCTGATTTTTCTAAATTAGGGCTTGTTTAGGTCAATGTAGGACAAACGAGGGGAAGTTACGTCTGATTAGGTCATGTTATGCCAAAATCGGTCTAACTTTGGTTAAATTAGGTAAGACGAGTTAAATTAGGTTCAATTTAGATCGTATTAGGACAGATTAAGGGTGAACAGGTCTATCTTAGGTCGCAACTGGTGTGATGTAGGTGAAGTTATGATTGATTAAGCTTAGGGATAAGCAATACAAATGTACATATTTGAATGTAACTGAATGTATACACAAAATCTTGTCGATATATGTAAAATATAAACAAATATGAAGAACACCTAGAATTGCCTAGGCTTCCGCCTAGGCACCCAGGCATCCTAGGCTTCCCCTAGGTGGGAAGCACTACCTAGCCGCCTAGACAAGTATGGTCTAACCTTCGAGTTGATGACGTTGGTGTCAACTCTAGAGAATAGGGAGTTGTTTATTACATTTGTGAAATCAGTCAGGAGGATAGAGTGGTTAGTTGTAGAGAAGTGAGGGGTGAATGCCAAGAAGATACCAACACAATATCATGGATAGTCATCTAGAGGCTTCAAAAAGCCTAGGTTTTCAACACCTATGTCACGGTAGAGGTCAGTAGTTCAGTCTCAATGGTCGCTTAGAAAGGGTAGAGGATGTTGTTTTCCATCAGCAAGAGCTCACAATGCAGAGTCAATATTAGTGATGGGACGTCTAGGACATAGTACGAGACCAAGACTTGCCATAGTGTGGACAAGTAGGACGTCTTAGGTGAGAATGCCCAGTGAAGGATGAATTGGTGACCAAAATGTCGAGATAGAATCAGTAAGGGTTGTAGTAGAGACTGTTCAGCAATGGTGGAGGCCGAGGACATGGTCAACCATCACAGACTGGTTCATAGGGACAAGCTAGTAGAGGAAGGGGGATGACATCAGGCAACTGTTTGATTCTATTCCATGAGTCAGTCAGAAGGAGTAGTCAACCCAAGGGTTGTGACAATTCAAATGGAGTTATTTCATTTTGATTTACCTTCTTACTATTTTATCTATTTTGGTTGATCTGGGTGTGACACACTCTTTTGTCACTAGAGAAGTGATAGCTATTTGTTCTTTGCATGTTAATCATAGTTGTGATAGTGTTCACTTAGAAATCCCTCTGGTTGGCTATGTCGAGTTTTAGGAGGTGCGACCTTCTTGTTTTCTTTCTTTTTCAAGATGCATCATTCAAGTGGATCTCATATCACTTGATATTCATTGATTTGATGTGATCCTAGGAATGGATACCTTAAAGAAGTATCGAGTGGTCTCGGACTGTAGTTCCAAAGTGGTGACGTTTGTCAATGGTGATGCCTCATGGATCTTCCAAGGTGATAAGAAGATTCTTTTGATGTGTTTGGTATCAGTAATTACAGCTTATAAGCTAATGAGACAGGGTTGTGATGCATTCTTAGAAAATATGTTATATACCAAGGTGAGGAGTCCTAGTTCTAGGAAGTATCAGTTGTCTGTGAGTTCAATGATGTGTTTCCTGATGAGTTTCCATGTGTTCCCTCACCCTGAGAGATTGATTTTGAGATCAATCTAGTACCCGGTACAGAGCCGATAGCACAGACACCATAAAGGATGGAACCAACTGAGATGTAAGAGATGAAGAAGTAGTTATAGGAATTGCTTGATAAGGGCTTTATCAGACCGAGCATATCTCCTTGGGGTGCTCCAGTGCTATTTGTAAAGAAGAAAGTTGGATCCATCAGATTGTGCTTCGACTACCAACAACAGAACAAGGTGACGATCAAGGACAAGTATCCTTTGTTGCAGATAGATGATTTGTTTGACTAGTTGAGAGATGATTTAGTTTTCTCAAAGATAGGCTTGAGGTTAGGTAATCACCAGTTGCAGATCAAGGTGAAGGACATACCCAAGTCAGCTTTTAGGACTTGGTATGGTCACTAGGACTTTGTGGTTATGTCGTTTGGGCTAACCAATGCGCCGACATCATTCATGGACCTGGTGAATAGGGTGTTCAGACCTTACCTTGACGAGTTTGTGGTAGTGTCATTGATGAAATCCTGATATACTCCAAAGACATCCAATAACATGAGATGCATCTACGATAGGCATTGACCTTGTTGAGACAGCACAAGTTGTACATTAAGTTCAGCAAGTGCGAGTTTTGGTTGAAGGAGGTTTCATTCCTTGGGCATGTGATATATGTTGAGGGTGTATCTGTAGATCCCAAGAAGGCTGACTTTGTGTTAGAATGAGAGTAGTTGAAGACACCAATAGAGGTTTGCAGCTTCCTTGGTTTGGAAAGCTATTATAGAAGGTTCATCAAGAACTTTAGCGATGTGGAATTACCCTTAACAAAGTTGATGAGGAAATATGTGTTGTTTGTCTGAGATGACAAATGTAGATGTTCTTTTTAGATTTTGAAGGAAAAGTTGATCATTGCATAAGTATTAGTCTTACCCAAGCAAGGAAAGGCCTACATAGTCTTCTATGATGTGTCGAAGAATGGTTTGGGTTGTGTGTTGATGCAAGATAAGAACATGATTTCTTTTGCTTTGTGAGAGTTCAAGAAACATAAGGAACCCTACACATGATATAGAGCTTGTAGAAGTGGTCCATGCCTTCAATATATGAAGATACTACCTTTATGGTGAGAAATGTCAAATCTTCACCAACCACAGGAACCTCAAGTACATCTTCTCGCAGTAGGAGTTGAACATGCAACAAAGATGTTGGATGGAGTTAATCAAAGACTATGATTGCACCATAGACCATCGAGGAAAGGAGAATGTGGTAGCAGACTCTTTGAATTCCTATTCGCCATCTTCCATGTATAAGCACAATTATGCCCTTTGGTGTGCCATAAGAGAGACATGTTGGTCTCTGCAATGCCCGAGCCCACTACCCTAGGCTCTAGTAGAGTTTCATACGTGACAACTGGACCCACAGACCACCACTAGCCTTAACTGTGTGCTTTTTCCTCACTCACGTGCAAGTCAGGGTCAACTTCCAGATTGGTCACCCATCCTAGTGCTACTCCAAGCTGAGCATGCTTAACTATGGAGTTTTTTAGAGATGGTCTCCTGGAAAAGGAGGTGCACCTTGGTGATATGGGTAGTCCAATCATTCCTTATAAGATAAATTTATCTGAGGCCTCAAATCTTGGGATGTTACATTCTCCTTACGTCAGATGAATGTGAAGATGGAAGTATCCTTGTTAGCAGGACTTCTTACATAGTTACACGTGAAGCCTAAGTTGAGACTGTAGATTAGAGATGCACAGTGTGGTGATATTGTGATTCAACAAATCTAAGTAGAGTTTGGAAGTGAGAAGTGTGATGACTTCCATGACTTAGAGGATGGGACAGTGTGTTACCACAGTAGAGCAATGGTACCTAATGTTGATGATCTGAGGAAGTTGGTTCTGTAAGAGGCTTACTCTTCAATGTATGTTATGCACCTAGGTAGAACCAAGATGTATCAAAACTTGAAGGACTTGTATTGGTGGCATGGATTATAGCATGATGTAGCTACGTTTGTGGCTAAGTACGCAGTGTGTCAAGAGGTTAAGGCAGAGCATCAAAAACCTACATGAACCTTGCAATCATTGCCCATACCGTAGTGAAAATGGGATCATATCATGATGGAATTTGTGGTTAGACTTCCTAGGACAGCCAAAGGTCATGATTCCATTTGGGTGATCATTGACAGGTTGACCAAGTCAACACATTTCCTTCATGTGAAGACAACGTACAAGACAGAGAAGTTGTCTTAGGTTTATGTTGATGAGGTCATTTGTCTGCATGGTATCCCAACTACCATAGTGTCAGATAGAGGTTTTCAGTTTACTAGTCACTTTTGGGAGCGTCTGCATGCATCCATGGGTACTCAAGTGAGATTTAGTACCTCTTTCCACCCGCAGACAGATAACTAGTCTGAGAGGACTATACAGACCTTGGAGGATCTATTGAGAGCATGCATTTTGTAGATTTTGGGCAGTTGGGATATACACCTTAGTTTAATAGAGTTTGCGTACAACAATAGTTATCAGAGGAGTATTGACATGGTACCGTATGAGGCTTTGTACTGGAGACGTTGTAGACCTCCGTTGTGTTAGTATGAGATCAGTGAATATCAGCTCTAGGTCCTGAGCTTGTTTAGTAGACCATAGGCTTAGTGCTTGATTGTGTTTGCTTTGCTTAATATGATACTTAGGACCTGACATGGCATGTCTTAGTGCTTGATTGTGTTTTCTTTGCTTAAAATGATGCTTGAACCTTAACCTAATATCTTTTGATGCCTTAATCTAATCTCATGAGAAGCCTTAATAACATGTGACATGGTTATGTTTTCACTTTGGTCCTATTTGGTTGATGTTTGAGCTATGTTTGCTTGTTTTAGACCAAGTTGCAATTTACCCATGTTCAGGGGTTATCTTGCAATTGGTCACATGTAGGTTGTACCCTTTGGGCCTTAACATCATGAGAGAGAGAATGATGTTGAGGGGTGCTCTATTGGAGCTTGGTTGATGATGTGGCATCTTGAGAGTTGACCTAGGGTTTGCTTGGTTGCTTAAGCGGTTGAGTTGACCATGTGGTGTCTTTTGAGTGTTGTGACTGATGGTCCTTGTGCTTTGAGAGTGCTTTGTCTGATACACCATGCTTTGTTTGGTTTTCTTCGACCTATATGCTTTGGGTCGCTAGTGTTGCTCTTGTGGAGGTATATTGCGGTCCATACTAGGGTTTTGGGGTGTGTTGAGACCGCTACCAAGTGTTTTGCTTCAACCATGATGAGTTTGGGACCATGTGGTCTCTACACCACTTTGGTTTTAATGTTTTCCTTACATGTGTGCATGCACGACCGATCCTTTGAGGGACAAGTGTCCTTTTGGTGCTCTACCTTCTTAACACCTCATACCTTTACCTCCCTCTTACCCCATGTGTATATAAGCACTCTCTTTTACATGCAAGCAATCCTTTTAGCTCTCTCTCCCTCTCTCTTCTTCCCCCTTCTTGCTTGGACCAACCTTGTAGCTTGGTGGAGCTAGAGAGGGCTGATCTTGGAGCTTTGGTGGCTGATCATCCTTTCATGTGGTGATTTTGAGCTCGATCATCCTCTTTGTGGTGACTCTTGGTGATCTTCTTTCTTGGTAAGTGATTCTACACCTTTGATCACATTTTTCCTTTAGAACCCTACCTCTCTTCTCCCTTCCTTGGCCTTGAGACTATGGTACAACCATGATGGCTATTCTTTGAGGATCTTCTCTTCACTAAGGTTGGAGACTACGCATTGACCATGGTGGTACCTATGTAAGATGAAGCTCTCCTCTTTCTTCTCTCTTGTTCGGACTAGGGTTGAGTTTTCTTCACCTTGAGCTATCATTTGACCTTGGTATGTTCTTCTCTTTTAAGGTGACCTTGTGTCTTTGGAGTTGTTCCAAGTTGGAGCTACTTTCTTCTGTCTTGAGAGCTTGTGTCTTTGGAGCTTGATCTTCACCATAAGGTGGGTTATATAACATTCCCCTCTTCTATTATTGCACTATATTCTTGCTTTCATGTTGTTGATTTCATCTCTAAAACGTGAATTTAAGATGGTAGATAATGATACCTTGATCTAGGGTTTATGCTTTTGAAGTGTTCTTACATGGACTACTCTTTCTCCTAAACCCTAATCCTTAAACTCTATTTGGTGGCGACTATGAAGGTGATGGGTTTCTCATGCATCTTGAACATGAATTTTATAACCATGTTTTTGGTTGGACCATCTTGATTAACTTGAGGTTTTGGACATGTTTATGTTGGTATGTATGCCCTGAGAGCCAATCATGGGATGATTGTGTTGGCTAAATTGGACATTATTATAATCCCTTTGTTTTGATGATGACAAACATTTCATTCTTGTGGATCTAACATGCTACTTGAGTATTGCAGGAACAAAGTGGATGACACAACTTGGAAGATCTATATGCTCAAAAATGCTTTAATTCATGATTGTAATCAAATGTAAAAACTTGTACAAGTATATAATGTACAAGTACTTAGATATCATGTAAATCAAGAGTTTAGATCTTCCCTAGCAAATCACAACACTTAGATAGGTCATTCCCTAAAATAGTGTCACAACTGCACACTCATACACAAACTAAGTACTTAGTTTAAAACATTGAAACAGGGTTAATCTCGGTCGACAAAATTCTCGACCGAGACACTCTCGGTCGACAAACTCTTCGACCAAGAATGACCCAGGTAGCCGTTAGACACAATAGACAAGGTAGTTGGGAGTTGGATTAGAACGTTATATACACTTGCTCCAGACAGTCCCTCGGTCGACAAGTCCTCGATCGAGAAGGACTCTCAGTCGACAATTCTTCGACCGAGAAGAGTTCTGTCTGCACTTTTCAGAGTTAATTAACTAGACGTTGCTAAAGCAACTAATGGATACCTAACGGCTAGTTAAGCACTTAAACCCCCTAGAAAGTGTCTAGAACATACTTAAGCATTCATAGTCCATTCCTATAAATAGGATAAGCCTTAGGACACCCAATACACACTTGTGCTACATTTAAGAAAAATACTTGCAATTGACTGTTCACTCTTGTGAGCAATAGAGCAATTCCAACATTGGTTATTCATTCCCATTGCTCCAATTTCGTGTCCTATAGGCTAGCATCCCCTACCCACTATACAACACTTCCATATACATTGGTTAGGAGATCAAAATGCTCGATATAGGAAATCAAGCCTTGTGATACAACGGTATTGTAATTTCTATTTTTCCTTCTTGTTCTTTTATATCCTTTGTACTCTCCTTGCTACTCCTAGGGTTGGAGGTTGCGGATTGGAGAGAGTTTGTCTTCTCAGGTGGAGAATGGTCTTCTCGGTGGAGAAGGTGGACTCTGGACTACTTCAAGAAGGCTGTCTCAATGGGAAGCTACTTCAAAAGGAAGGCTACTTCAAGGGAGAGCTTGAGGTTACTTCAAAGAAGGCTGCTTTGAGGTTGGTGAGAATACTTCTAGGTGAAGGTTGTCCGGAGGGTTTGGTGAAAGTGTTGTAATTTTATGTAACATCCTTGTGAGGTAATAAAATTAAATACTTTCAAAATCCCAGTTGGATAAGCAACCGGGTAGTGGATTGACTGCCTTAGTATTTTCTAAGGTTGGAACCACTCTAAATCCTTGTCCCCTTGTCCAATATTTTTGTGGTTGCTTGCTTTGGTTGAATTATTATTAAAATATCATAAAACCCTATTCACCCCCCCCCCTCTAGTGGTTTTTCAATTGGTATCAGAGCAGGCTTCAAGGAGCTCTAATCGAGTCTTGAAGAATGAAGGGTGGTGGTGTCTACAACCGCAAGCAAAGGAAAAGCATGGACCAATCTTCAACAAGTTGCAATTGGTGCTTAGGAACAAGGCACACTACACCTAGCTGTCCATGGAGGAAAAAGAAGGAAGATGTGCATAAAGGGTGCTTTATTGCTACAATAATTGAAGAAGAAGAATAGGTAAGCCTTCTTGATTTACCTAAAGAAGATTTAATTGCTAGTCTTCAAGAAACACATGAAAAATATATTGAGTGCAAGAAGAAATTAAAGAAATCAAATAAAGTAAATGATGAGTTACATGCTAAACTTCTTGCTCTCACATCTGAAAATGAAGATCTCAAAAAGGCTATTGAAGATCATGATATTAAGCTAAAATCAGTAGAAGCAAATTGCAATCTTCTATCCCTAGAAAAGATAAATTTGCAAACTCAAGTAAATGATCTTCAAAAATAGCATGTTTTGTGTACACATCTAGATTATGATATTATTGTGAAAGAAAGAGAATATGTATTATCTAATCTAGATCAAGCAAAGTTAGACATCAATAAGAGAATGGATGAGATTGTTAAGCTGCAACAAGAAATTAGTAGTTTGAGTAACAATGATATCCTTGATAAAATTTTAAATGATTCTTATCGTCAAATTGGAAGGAGAGGACTAGGTTATAAGCCTAAAGGAAAATCTTACCCAAAAAACTAGTTGGAGAAAGACGCAAGTGCTAGAAAATCAATCTATGTATATACCTAGAGGCAGATATACATATGTGCCCAAGAACAACCTAGAACAAAATCATAGAAAGAGATATGAGGTTGATTCTATATGTTGCCATTATTGTTTGCATCTCGGACATTATTCTTTCTCATGTCATTACAAGAAAAAGGATGTTGAGTTAGTATGGGTTCTGAAACCCCCAAACTAAATGAACAAAATTAAGTTGAGATATGACCAAAGACTCTAAGTTGTATATCTCTATGTCTATCTCAACTTAACATAATGAGATAACAAATTGATTCAAGTAATTAAAATTTCTAACTTGACAATATAAAAATCTACAGAGACACATCCTTGAAAATTTGTCTTAATTAGGGTCCCTAAAACCTAAAAGATTTGAATATGATTAGTTGAGATTTGATCAAAATGTTACTTTTATATTCATATGTTTTATCTCAACTAAACTGAGTTTTCAAATTGCATAATTGAATTGAAAATGACCTATGATTTACTTGTAAACAATTGCTGAGAAACAGTACAGAAATAATCTCGGTCGAGAAACTATTCGACCGAGAACACTGTCGGTCAAGAATTAGTCGAATGAGCAGGTTACTATTCTTAAAACTTACAACAAATATGTACAAACTTGTACAAACAGCAGCATTCTCGGTCGAGCAAAACTTCGACCGAGTTAAAGTCGATCGACAAAAGTTCGACTGAACTAAGTTCTGTTGAATCTGTTTTTAATTAATCTAACTTGCTATGAATTTGTTATTAATGATTGATTTAATATGCAAATCAAGAATAAATCTTGGAGATCATCTTTTAATATTGATCTTTTGCATCATGAATTGTTGAATGAAGGTATAACATTATATATATGAAATCCTAAAACATATTTGCAAAAGTTCTATATGAAGACTGATATTGAACATACTTTCTTCATTGATTGAAAAAGTTTATTAAGCATGTGTATTTACAAGGTTTGTCTTAAACTTGAAAATCCATGAATCATAAATGAGATTATTTTGGTTTATCCTCTACATGGTTTAAAATTTAAAATTATGAACCATGTTGGTATAATTAAGGAAATTACTATTTTATCATAGTCCACATGGTTTATCATAAGTATTTCTTGGTCTATCTATGTAGGAACCATGTGTATTAAAATTTAAATGGTCATAATCATTATATTTCATGAAATTACATGTTTCTATCTTGTATTGTGGATATGCTTCTACTATTCTATCATAATCATTGTGCCATGATCATTATGTTTCATTGGTTTGTCTAAAATAAATCTTTGATCCATATATACAAACCATGAATGGATATTGTTTTTGATCATTATGATTTATGAAGATGCCATTTTGCATAAACAGTAAAACTTCATGGCACAAATGCATTTTAAATTAAAAATCTGCAGAAATTATACTTCACATATAAGTGTTCAAATTAGAAATCTGCAGAAATTGTCTCTTGGTTGAAATCAAGTTTGACCAAGGGGTGATATGGTCGAAGTCAAGGTCGACCTAAAATAATCTTGACAAAATGCTTATTTGTACATCATTTTACTGCACTTAATCTTAGTATATTGAAAACAAAAATTTTAGTGCATAACTTTTTATGATTAATATTTATTGTGACCTTAGAATCCTTAAAACATCTTGATTATAAGATTAAGGGGGAGCTCACAAAAACTATCTTGACTATAAGATTAAGAAGGAGCTTACATAATTTTGAGAACGTCATAAAGAAAACATGAAACATGTTATGACTTTAGTATTTTTAATCTTGGTTATGAAAATAAAGGAATAAAAATTTCATGAATGCGATATATCTTGTTCTTAATGGAATTCTCTAAAACAAATCAGGGCCTAACATCCTGTGCATTTTGTTAAAGATACTTTTCATGTACTCTACTATAAGCTTAAAAGGTTCTCATATCATTTTTAGGGCTTAACATCCCTTGCAAATGGATGAGAAATCAATATGTATCCATCATGAGCTTAAGGGAATCTCATAACATTTCAAGGCTTAACATCCTTTGCAAATGATTGAGAAATAAATTGTGGCTAAATTTTAGTAGTTTGTATTCATATTAATCCCTTGCTTTTAAATTGAATATCTCTTTAAGGGGGAGCATAGCATAAAATTAAGGGGGAAGAAATAAAATAAAAGTCATACAAAATGATTCTCTTGGATATCTTTTTGAAATGACAAAGGGGGAGAAATAATATAAACCGAAAACATAAAGTAAAATGGGTTTCATAAAACTCGGGCCAGTACACACTTGCAAAACAAGAGAATGGCTACAAAAGGTGAACTTCAGGTATGAAACTCATATGATTTATATTTCCTTATTTTATATTTAGGAAATGTTTGTCATCTTCAAAAAGGGAGAGATTGTTGGCTAAATTGGACATTATTATAATCCCTTTGTTTTGATGATGACAAACATTTCATTCTTGTGGATCTAACATGCTACTTGAGTATTGCAGGAACAAAGTGGATGACACAACTTGGAAGATCTATACGCTCAAAAATGCTTTAATTCATGATTGTAATCAAATGTAAAAACTTGTACAAGTATATGATGTACAAGTACTTAGATATCATGTAAATCAAGCATTTAGATCTTCCCTAGAAAATCACAATACTTAGATAGGTCATTCCCTAAAATAGTGTCACAACTGCACACTCATACACACACTAAGTACTTAGTTTAAAACATTGAAACAAGGTTAATCTCAGTCGACAAAATTCTCAACCGAGACACTCTCGGTCGACAAACTCTTCGACCGAGAATGACCCAGGTAGCCGTTAGACATAGTAGACAAGGTAGTTGGTAGTTGGATTAGAATGTTATATACACTTGCTCTAGACAGACCCTCGGTCAACAAGTCCTCGACCGAGAAGGACTCTCAGTCGACAATTCTTCGACCGAGAAGAGTTCTATCTGCACTTTTCAGAGTTAATTAACTAGCCATTGCTAAAGTAACTAATGGGTACCTAATGGCTAGTTAAGCACTTAGAACCCCCTAGAAAGTGTCTAGAATGTCCTTAAGCATTCATAGGCCATTCCTATAAATAGGACAAGCCTTAGGACACCCAATACACACTTGTGCTACATTTAAGAAAAATACTTGCAATTGATTATTCACTCTTGTGAGCAATAGAGCAATTCCGACATTGGCTATTCATTCCCATTGCTCCGATTTCGTGTCCTATAGGCTAGCATCTCCTACCCACTATACCAACACTTCCATATACATTGGTTAGGAGATCAAAATGCTTGATATAGGAAATCAAGACTTGTGCTACAACGGTATTGTAATTTCTATTTTTCCTTCTTGTTCTTTTATATCCTTTTTACTCTCCTTGCTACTCCTAGGGTTGGAGGCTGTGGATTGGAGAGAGTTTTTCTTCTCAGGTGGAGAAGGGTCTTCTCGGTGGAGAAGGTGGACTCTGGACTACTTCAAGAAGGTTGTCTCAATGGGAAGCTACTTCAAGAGGAAGGCTACTTCAAGGGAGAGCTTGAGGTTACTTCAAGGAAGGTTGCTTCGAGGTTGGTGAGACTACTTCTAGGTGAAGGCTGTCTGGAGGATTTGGTGAAAGTGTTGTAATTTTATGTAACATCCTTGCGAGGTAATAAAATTAAATACTTTCAAAATCCCGGTTGGGTAAGCAACCGGGTAGTGGATTGACTGCCTTAGTATTTGCTAAGGTTGGAACCACTCTAAATCCTTGTCCCCTTGTCCAATATTTTTGTGGTTGCTTGCTTTGGTTGAATTATTATAAAAATATCATAAAACCCTATTCACCCCCTCTAGTGGTTTTTCAGATTGGGATACATTAAGATTGATTTGATAAACATCAATGGCAAGCTTCCAATTGTTTCTGGTTTAGTCATAAGAGATAATGGTAGAACAGATAGAATGTCTAGAGAATGACAGTACTCAATGATGTATGAATACAGGTTCATGATCTGAACGATGAGATCATATGGATGCTAAGAGTTTGTACATTCTTATTATGTCCCTAGTCGGATGTCATTGTGGAAGGTAAAAAGACATCAATGACACACAAGACTAGATTGTGGTGTTGGTTGATGGCAGAATCTCATTAGTCATGATATGGAGATATCAAACCAAACACATAGGTACTTATTAGAGAACAAATGTACCAGACAGACCCACCGTGAGTTTGACACATGGAACCATGACATGGTAGTCACTGTCAGTTCTCAAGGTGATGGTGGTGAGTGTGATTCTTTGACCTGAAATCACTACACTCAACACATGTCGTTGGGTACACTTTGACATCATCAAACGCAGTCCTGAAACATGGGTTGTTATAAAGGTGATGATTGGGTGGCTTTGACACATGGGGCTTTTTAGGGGTGAGTGATAGACATGGGATTTGTCCCTCCTGAGGGAGTTTGATATCTATGGCCACTTGATGAGTAGGATTGAGATAGGCGTGCAGGCATGTGTGAATCAGTATGTGATATTCATGTCATACATATCTCCTTCAATCTACTATGAGATCAAGAAAGTGAATGAACGTTGACAGGATGATTGTTCCATGCCTTGAGTTCATTCGGGATATCAGTGACAAAGGAATTATACATTCACTGTAACACCATTCACAGATTGTAGGATTGAAAGTTGTTCTCCAACTTTCTATTTCATTTGGGTAGCAAGGATGTGCGAATAGGCACCGCTCTTTGCTTGTGAAGTCATAAGTGTTATGGACTTTCACTGCCAACATGAAATGGACCTACAGGGTCACACACATAGGATTTAACCTGGAAGAGGAGTTTATCCACAAACGATGTTTGGATTGATTACTAAAGGAGTTTAGTAGTTCAATTAAACATCCAATCAATTGATATCTCAATATCATAGTGTTCAAGGTGTTAGACTGATTGATTAGAGTATCAGATTGATTGAAACTGCAATTGACTGATTTGCACAATCTGCTGCCCCAACCGATCGGCTCATGAGATTAATCGATCGGCTCAGGTTGGTGAACTAATCAGCTTAACTAGTGAGACGATCGGCTCATGTGTCATGAGACGATCAGCT
This sequence comes from Alisma plantago-aquatica, assembly GCA_963693085.1. Lineage (NCBI taxonomy): Eukaryota > Viridiplantae > Streptophyta > Magnoliopsida > Alismatales > Alismataceae > Alisma > Alisma plantago-aquatica. Next base: position 490,663,558 of record OY856412.1, on the reverse strand, counting down.
CAATTGTTGAACCGGTCAATTCATATGACCAACCGAGATCGTTTGGAAAGTCAGAAGACTACTTTGCAAATACAATTTGTTTCACTTGTACAAATTCAATTTGGACAAGGATTAATATTCGATTAATCAGAAACAAATATGAAAGTCAATTTGAGTTGGATCAGGACCACGAACTGATCGGCTTAGGCATGAGCCGATCGGCTCAGAGCCCCAGACGATCGGCTCAGGTCCCAAACGATCGGCTTAGGGCCCGAAATGATCATTTCAGGGTGTGAACTGATCGGTTCAGCTAGCGTAGCTTGGTTGTTTTGTAGAAAATCTCGAACCCTTCTACTCCTGCTTTAATCCTGCATTACCCGAGGTAGAGAACCCTGTCCCATGACCCTCCTATATATAGGGGTAGTGGGGGCTTCTCAGGAACAACAACTCAGAATACCAGTTGCTCTGCAAAGTTGTCGTTCTCTCTGGTTGTGGTAACCGAGAGAGCCCGAGCAGGTGCTACCCGATAAAAGAGGCACAACAAGGGAAAGACAACTACAGAAAAGCAACTGGTTGCAGGAGAGTGTGTTGGTGACTAGTATGCCGATAGGAGGGTACGAATCCTTCTGATTCCTTGTGGGACAAGGAGATCGGAGTTCCGGGTGGTCCGTGTGGACTACTTCAGAGGCGGGAGACTTCTGCTGCTCGGAGGACAGCTGTCAATTTTGAAAGTCCCGGTGAGACCAGGAGCTGCACAGACACTGTCCAAGACCGGAGGTGAAGACCGTGCAAGCCGCGAGGTAACGTCACTGAGCAAGCCTCGGGACAAGGTACGCCTCTACAAACCATCCTTCCTATTGTATAGACATTGACGCGATTCCTTTATTCTAGGTTTGGGAGAAGAAAAATTTTGTTTCCGCTGCCTTCTCTATCTCCCCTAAAACCCAACAGTGGTATCAGAGCCACGTCAATAGCTCTATACTTTAGGATTATCGATATGATCGATTTTGGTTTGTCACCTTTATTTATTGCATACGATGCGAATAAAATTGGCTTTATGCATGTCCAATCCTAAATCCACAAATCCCAAAGTACATATATGATATGTAATATGAATTCACTCGATACGCGTCGTCCTTAAACGAGTTTTGTGGTGGATGTATAGTGTGGTTATGGCCAATAAACCCTATATATGTGTGCTTGGTTGTATGTGGTTGCTTGCATCTCGGTCTGTGCACTGATTCCTTATCTCCTTATTCCTGATGTAACTCGAGATAACTCGAGATTTCTTTCCTACCTTTGCTCCCCCTGAATGTAACTCGGGGTTTCCCTTTTTCAAATGTAAAATAGGATAGATCTTTTATTTCCTATTATTTCAAAGAACAGAGGACATATGACGACGACTGAGACGATCGGTTCAAGGTGTGAACTGATTAGTTTGCAATCCAGACGATTGGCTCAAGGAGCAAGATGAGTGGGTGGTGATCTAAGGAGATGCACGACGACCAGACGAACCGATCGGTTGGAGTATCCAACTGATCGGCTGGTAGCACCCAGACGACCGGCCAGGGTGAGGAGGTCATTCATGTGATGAGTTGATCAACTCAAATGGCTATAGCACTTCATCATGGATAGGTTGCATGTGATGTAGACCTAGATGACTGTGATTCCTCTTGGCTCGAGGAATCACATTAGGATGGCCATAATCATTGCTTTTATCATTTCGCATGTTTTCTGTGGGATATAGCATGTATATGATATGTATTATGTATTGTGGTGATTGGATATGTATATGTACCTATAAAAAAAATCCCACATCTAAATATTAAGTTTTTATGCCTTCCATTAGCGACACACATGAAAAACTTGATCGACCAAGTGTAGGTTATGCCAAAGAGTGGTGCGTCGTCTATCTCGTGGAAGTGTGAAGGGTTAACATGTAGGTTCCTCCAAAGCAGGGTGCATGTTTACCGTGTCGGCTTTTGGGTTAGACTTAACTGGTAATTCTTAGAGCGTCTAAGCCTAGAGGCATGGAATGTTCATGGCAAGGTGTTGTGCATGTTCATTCATCAAGAGTTGCATATGATGCAATTGGCATGATGGCCTACCTAAATAGTCAAGATTTTGGGCGATCAGCCAAAGCTGACTCATGACTTGATGAAATATGGATCTTGACCCACTAGAAGGTTGTACGCTGCAATCTTCCAAATTGATGGTGAGGGCTATCAATTTGAACAAAATAGTGGGAGCGATAATTAATTAACGTCCTAATTATATCATTAACCTTTCAAGTCAATCAAATAAGTCAAAATTGAGTTTTGGACTAAATTGCATATATTTTCTTTTGTAGTACAAATGACAACAAACAACAATCACTTCTCATTGTGATCGGTCCTTGAAAAGGACAAGCTGAATGGGACTAACTTCCATGACTGGTTTAGGACATTGAGAATTTTTCTCACTCAAGAGTGAAAGCTCTATGTCCTGGATACTCCGATTCCAGAGGAACCTGCTCCTACCGCACCAAAAGCAGAAAGGGATGCTTATAAGAAGCATTATGATGATGACATTGATGCAAAGTGCTTGATGTTGTGCTCCATGAACCATGAGTTGCAGGGACACATGAGAACATGGGTGTCATTGAGATGATTCAGCATCTCAAGAACATGTATGAAGATCAAGCACGGCAAGAGAGATATGATGTCTCCAAGGCACTGTTCAAGTGTGTCATGACAGAAGGAGATCTAGTTGATCCTCACATGCTCAAGATGATTGGGTATGTGGAGAACCTTACGAGATTGGGATTTCCTCTGAGCCAAGAGTTGGCTACTGACATGATACTGCAATCGTTGCCAGAATCCTACAGTCAATTTGTGATGAACTACAACATGAACAACTTTGACAAGCCATTGACAGAGTTGTTGGGCATGTTGAGGACAGCTGAGGCACAGATAAAAAAGGACAAGCCTAAGTCTATGATGATGATCAGCAGCAAGAAAGGCAAGTCCAAGCGTAAGGGTAAGGGCAAGGCTAAGAAAGGTTCTGATGCTAGCCAGCAGCCCAAGTCATCTTCAACTCTCAAGGCCAAGGGAGGTGTGAACAAGAGAGGCAATTGCCACCATTGTCAAAAGCCAGGACATTGGAAAAGGAATTGTCCACTCTATCTGGAAGAACTAAAGAAGAAGGAGGCAACAGACGTCTCCACCTAAAGGTGTCATGAAATAAACTTGTAACACTTTTAAGGTATATGATACCAAGATATAAAGTGTAAAGCACTCAATAAATGGGGCAAGTGTTGCCGCCATAGATAGGAGTACTTTAGTTTATTTTCAGCCTTAAAGGCATGTAATAGAGTTATAAAGTGCTATTTCATATTTTCCAATGGATAGAAACACATTATTTTTGCATATTGTATGACAATGATTGCAATTAATAAAGTTGATGTTTCAATTTCAAAGATATGATCTTTATGGCAATGCCTTGTTTATCTTGTGATACTTGGTATGCATAAGATAAAATGATATCTGAAAGTTATTGATAACTCAAACAATCAAATTAGCATAAATCATGAGAAATTCATTTCTAGATTCCATATGATGGATAAGTCTAGACTCTTTTTGGTTAGAGAACCAGTAAGAGACATGAATCTCTAAGGACATGATTAATCAATCTTCACTAGTGGTAGTGGGAGAATGATTATCCTATTAGGTATAATGCATGTGATGTATTTACATACCTATTAGAGTTAATGCTAATACTTCAAACGGTGTTTAGAGAAATACCAATATGAATATCTTGAAGTGTTCAAGAATATCATAAATGAAGTGTGGATTTGGTAAAGTGTTAATTCTTGATGAGATCAATGAATGAAATACTTGAACCAAATGTTTGAGAACCTTGTGAGTGATTATGATAGTGTATCATAGTGAGCTCGTGATTAAGGCATGGTGATGTCTAAATCAATAAGGAGTCATACTCTAAGGAGTTAGAGGATGATTATCAAATAACTAATTTTTTCTTAAATAAAGAATACCCCACACTAATAAAGGACATTAAGAATCACAAAGGGTTGTGAGTTCTTATATCCTTGATAGAAACACCTCTATTATCTATGTGATGAGTTGATGAATCAACTATCTAAATGAATATGAGGAATCGGATTTTGAGTTATGGTTTATGACCATTACATCTTAAATGACTTCCATGTGAACCATAAGGTATGATCTTGATGGTAGCACCCATTGGGATGAAATCCACAAGTGCAAATGAGTCTTAAGCGTTAAGACACACATATGACATTTTAAGAAGGATGATGCTTGTTGATTGCAACTCAAAGACTAAGAGATTTGGCATACGGATACTAAAACCGCATTCCTGTAAGGAATAAAACAAGGATGTGTACGTGATACAGCCTATAAGGTTTATGAATCCATTTATACAAATAAAGTCTATAAGTTACGATGGACTAATCAATGTGATTGATTGAGTACAAGCAACTCAGAACTGTGATCTTTACTTTGATGATATAGTCAAAGGGTTTGACTGATATGTCAAGGATAAAGAAGGGATCTGTGATTTAGTGGGAGCGTATTTACATTCCACGTGTTGATGTGAAATGGAAATGTTCTAGAATGGAAATCCTAAGTGGAAATTATCTTTAGGGAAGAAAGAGACGTTTCCTATGTGATAGGAATAGAGATCTATAGAGATAGTTCTCAAAAACCTCTTGACCTGAAAAGAGAAAGCATACATTGGCAATCTGTACTGAAGGGTTCAATGTACACAGATTCAGTGGGAGAAAACTTGTCCATGTTACCTGGAGTTAGTATCCCAAGACCAAGTGTCCAATTCTTATGAAGAACGGGAACACTAAGAATAGATATGGATCTATCATGTATGTGATCATCCCATTATCTTGCATATATGGACATAGCAAGAATAAAGTGCATTCATCATCTTGTATGTAGGACTTGACAATATGATGTGCTCATCCTGATAACTCGTATGTGGGACATGACGAGTGGATATCTGTCTAGTTCCAGTAAGGGTTACTGGAATACCACAAGAACCTGATAAGTACTTGAGAAGTACTAGTTCTATGGAAATAAGGAAGGGTTCACTGTAAAGAGTTACACTGATGCAAACTTCTGAAAAGGACAGAAAATTAATCGCAAAATATATAAGATATATAAAAGTGAATGTTTGTTAATAAATGGAAATGTTCCATTAAATTTGTTTTAAAAGGAAATGTTGAGTATCCATGTGTCAAAGAACAGCAGTGGATACTATATGGATCTACGAGTTCATAGAGATGAACTTATAGTTATTCCGGTCATTGATGATAAGTTAGAAATGCTTGTTCATGCAATGTGGCTAAAGGTTAGCAAAGGAATACTAGATCACATATTATGGCAACTCAATCTCGTACATGTAATGTACAGTGAAGAGATGAGAGACATGCAGTTAATACTGACTTTGGAAAAGTGTTGCCATAACTCACTATGTTAGCACTAGAGCATGATCACTATGAATATGATTCAAGGGTGATTGGCTCGCAGTGCAAGTGGGAGTCTGTTGGTATGTATGCCCTGAGAGCCAATCATGGGATGATTGGTGGGATACATTAAGATTGATTTGATAAACATCAAAGGCAAGCTTCCAATTCTTTCTAGTCTAGTCATAAGAGATAATGGTAGAACATATTGAATGTCTAGAGAATGACAGTACTCAATGATGTATGCCTTCAGGTTCAGGACATGAACGATGAGATCATACAGATGCTAAGAGTTTCTACATTCTTATTATGTCCCTAGTCGGATGTCATTGTGGAAGGCAAATAGACAGCAATGACACACAAGACTAGATTGTGGTGTTGGTTGATGACAGAATCTCATTAGTCATGATATAGAGATATCAAACCAAACACATAGGTACTTGTTAGATAACAAGTGTACCGGAAAGACCCACCGTGAGTTTGACACATGGAACCATGACATGGTAGTCACTGTCAGTTCTCACAGTGATGGTGGTGAGTGTGATTCTTTGACCTAAAATCACTACACTCAACACATGTCGTTGGGTGCACTTTAACATCATCAAACGCAGTCCTGAAAAATGGGTTGTTATAAAGGTGATGATTGGGTGGCTTTGACACATGGGGCTTTTGAGGGGTGAGTGATAGATATGGGATTTGTCCCTCCTGAGGGAGTTTGATATCTATGGCCACTTGATGAGTAGGATTGAGATAGGCGTGCACGCATGTGTGAATCAGTATGTGATATTGATGTCATACATATCTCCTCCAATCTACTCTAAGATCTAGAAAGTGAATGAACGTTAACAGGATGACTGTTCCATGCCTTGAGTTCATTCGGGATATCAGTGACAAAGGAATTATACATTCACTATAACACCAGTCACGGATTGTAGGATTGAAAGTTGTTCTCCAACTTTCTATTTCACTTGGGTAGCACTGATGTGCGACTAGGCACCACTCTTTGCTTGTGAAGTCATAAGTGTTATGGACTTTCACTGCCAATGTGAAATGGACCTACAGGGTCACACACATAGGATTTAATCTGGAAGAGGAGTTTATCCACAAACGATGTTTGGATTGATTACTAAAGGATTTTAGTAGTTCAATTAAACACCCAATCAATTGATAGCTCAATATCATAGTGTTCAAGGTGTTGGACTGATTGATTAGAGTATCGGATTGATTGAAACTACAATTGACTGATTTGCACAGTCTGCTGCCCCAACTGATCGGCTCATGAGATGAACTGATCGGCTCAGGTTGGTGAACTGATCGGCTCAACTGGTGAGACGATCGACTCATGTGTCATGAGATGATCAGCTCAATTGTTGAACTGGTTGATTCATGTGACCAACTGAGATCATTTAGAAAGTCATAAGACTATTTTGCAAATACAATTTGTTTCACTTGTACAAATTCGATTTGGACAAGTATTAATATTTGATTAATCAGAAACAAATATGAAAGTCAATTTGAGTTGGATTAGGACCACGAACCGATCAGCTCAGAGCCCCAGACGATTTGCTTAGGTCCCAAATGATCAGCTCAGGGCCCGAAATGATCATTTCAGAGTGTGAATCGATCGGTTCAGCTGGCGCAGCTTGGTTGTTTTGTGGAAAATATCGAACCCTTCTACTCCTGCTTTAATCCCGCATTGCCCGGGGTAGAGAACCATGTCCCATGACCCTCCTATATATATAGGGGTAGTGGGGGCTTCTCAGGAACAACAACTCAGAACACCAGTTACTCTACAAAGTTGTTATTCTCTCTGGTTGTGGTAACCAAGAGAGCCCGAGCAAGTGCTACCCGATAAAGGAGGAACAACAAGGGAAAGACAACTGCAGAAAAGCAACTGGTTGCAGGAGAGTGTGTTGGTGACTAGTATGCCGAGAGGAGGGTACGACTCCTTCAGATTCCTTGTGGGACAAGGAAATTGGAGTTCCATATGGTCCATGTGGACTACTTCAGAGGAGGGAGATTTCTGCCGCTCGGAGGACAGTTGTCATTCCTGACAGTCCCACTGAGACCAGGAGCTGCATAGACATCGTACAAAATTGGAGGTGAAGACCATACAAGCCACGAGGTAACATCGTCGAGCAAGCCTCGGGACAAGGTACGCCTCTACAAACCATCCTTCCTATTGTATACACGTTGACGTGATTCCTTTATTCTGGGTTTGGGAGAAGAAAAATTTTGTTTCCGCTACCTTCTCTGTCTCCCCTAAAACACAACATTTTATACATGAGTGATGCTTGGTTTCCATCTCTCTCATCATTTTTTCCATGTTGATTTCTATGGAGATGGATTTAGGGCTTTGATGTCTATCCTTGCATGGAGTTTTCTCCTTAATGACGCTTGATTTTCTAAATGTTCACCATCTATTTTGATCATGGACTATATATTTTTGAAGATGGTATGTGTTGCTTAGGTAGCTTGACATTGATGGTCACTACACTCACTCTAATGCTAGCGATCTCTACAAGTAGTTGGTTATGTGTTATGGGCACCACATGGCTAACCCTATCACTTTTATTCACAGCAGTTTGAGCTTTTCTTGGTCACATCAATCTCTTGTGGTCGATACATATGTTTTAGTTTTGAGGTTGCTACATGTGTAGTGTGGTGTTGCAAGCGCAACAAACTTTACCCTAATCGGGAAGTCTCTACACTTGTGTTTTGGATCGCTACACTACCTTATGGTTGCAACACCTAATGTTTTGGTTGGTCGCTACAAGTTAGATCTTGGTCGTTACACATGTTTGATGATCTATTTTGGTCACAACAAAACACCTATGCTAACGGCTGCTACCCTAACCCAAAGTGTTACCCTTAGTGGGCTAACCCTAAACGGTCACAACACATGAGGAAAAAGGGGACGTTGCAGTACCCTACATATATATTTGATACATGTTGTTATGCATATGTTGAGTAATGATGATGTGAGTGCTAAACCCTAACGTGATCCAAGAAAGTAGGAGATAATGTTACTTATCTAGTTGATATGTTAGCATGCAATGATATTTTCTCTCTCCTACTTGTGTAACTCTAACCATGTAGATGGAATAAATAACATAGCTAGTGAATGATATGGTGTGATTGATGTGATACAGGGTGAATGATTATGAGTCTTATTAAGGCATGATGAGATGATAATGATGTCTTTTGGGTCTCATGACCTGGCAGAGGCTTAAAACATAAATGAGAGGTGATAGATATCCTCTAGTAATGAGATGAGGGATTTTTATCCCCTAATGGTGTGATAATGTTGGTGGTCTTGTATGGCAGTGGTACCAAGTGATGATGTGATAAGTTTATACTTCATACGTTTTATTTCTTCTGAAGTTGTAACATACTCTTATCTTTATAGTGATTGTTTAGGGTTCTTACGTTGTAACTTGATTAATGTTAAAAGACACTCAATTAGATTAACTAATCAAGTGAAACCCTAATCATGTAGTTTCCATGTGGTATAGATCCGTTCTCAGCACCAGTAGTTGCTGGATGGTGAAACAGGCTCTCCCTTAGTGGAATCTCAGAGTCTGTATACAGTTGATTATATGCATATCACAGGATTGGTTGCGGTCATACCCTGGAAGGCGAACATTCGAGGATGTATCTCATGTGATTTGATTTAGTATATGTATATGTATATGATATTCTTTGAGGATGGTTGTGGTCATACCTCCACAGGGATGTGTTTATGGTCATAACTCAGTTTTCACTAGTGTTGTGCCTATATACCTTTACAAACTAGGATATTTTGCAATTGGACTTTATATGTCACTACGGAGAACTCAGACTGACCAAGGGTGTGGGAGATCATAGGAGTCTGGCTCCTCCTAGATCTTTTATGGCATTGATTTTGACTTAGCAGTGGTCAGTTGGAGCATGAGTGGTATACTTCATCTCCTCAGGGCATAGTAAAAGACGTAATATAGTCGTGTGATTTGTTGATATAGGTGTTTGGAGAATCTGTGTTGTTTTGAGTTGAAATCGACAAACAAGAAAACTGACCCAATCGGTTAGCTTGACTCCGGTCACCAGAAAATCGTATAGGTCACCAAGACGGCTGTCTCTCATGGGTGAGATGGTCTAGTTCGGTCAAGGGAAGTTCTAGACATTTCCTTATTTGTTTCCCTTGTAAGTGCAAGGAAATCAGTGACCAACATTGATGGGAATTGAGTTGTCAATTCTGCGTACAACTGGAAAGTGCAAAACTACTATCTCATTGAGTGAGATGACCATCTCACGTCCCAGATGACCATCTCACTGGGCAAGATGACCATCTCAGATGTCACAGGTTGCGAGACCTACATACTTGTTGCAAAAATTCAAGATCTTCTGGTCCTTTCCACTCTCGCATAGACTGGGAATCTTGACCTTGGCCTCCACTATAAATAGAGGGGTATTGGAGGCTAGAGCACAACATAGACAATTAAGAATCAGTTTCTCTAATAATTATTGTCCTCTCTGGTTGTGGTAAACATGAGAGCCGAGGCAAGTCCTACCCATCTAGGGAGGGGTAGCCAAGGGAGAGATATAACTAAGGATCATTGTTGTGTGAGATTAGGTTGGGGTCAAGTACACCAATGGGAGGTACAACTCCTTCTTGTCCATTCTAGCAGGACAAAAGGAATTCTAGTTGGTCTGTGTGGACTACTCTAGAGGCAGGAGTCCTTTGGTTGGTGCTAGGGGGAAACATCAACTCGTAGTCTGTGGCAAGATCAGATGAGTCATTGCAGTAGTCGTCTGGGTATGTTGTCCATGGAGGAGTAGTCAGACTTGTCTGAGTGCATCTACGAGCTACACAGATAGTGTACAAGACAGAGTGTGCATCTACATTGATGAGGATTATTGATGAACTTGCTCTAGGACTAGATATATCTTTGTCAAGCCATCCTTCACATTACATATTTATTGACGCGATTTGCTGGTTAATGGGAAATATGTCAGTAAAAAATTTTGTTTCCACTGCCTACCAGATGTCGTATCCCTATAGTGGTATCAAAGCCACATCAATTATTTAAGTTTTGGGATAATTGATATGAACGGAATTTGGTTTTACCATGTTTATTTATTGCACGCTATGTGAATGTATAAACTAGTTGATGTGCACGTCTGTCTTATCACTACATAAAGAACCCAAAGGAATGTATATATATATATATATATATATGTGTGTGTGTGTGTGTGTATGTGTGTGATATATATATATATATATATATATATATATATATATATATATGTGTGTGTGTGTGTGTGTGTGTGTGTGTGTGTGTGTGTGTGTGTGATATATGTGTATATATATATATTTATATTTATATTTATATTTATATATATATACACAATTTACACACATCGCCATAAAATTAATTTTGATGGTGGATGTGAAGCATGGTTATGCCCAAAATCCCAGATCTGTGTGTGCATGCTTGTGGTAATTTATTCCTATTATGAATCGGTCTGTGTACCGAGCCTCTCTCCTTTCCAAATGTAAATTAATGCTCTTCTTCCTATTTACCCTTAAATGTAACTCGAGGTTTTCCCCATATACATTGTAATAAGAAATAGGATAGTTTTAATTTATGTTTCGACGTGAGATGTTGACCTGCACAAAGGCAAAATGAGCGACTCATGAGACGACCTGATCGACTGGAGGACCGATGAGGGTAGATGATAGGAGGACAAACCGATTGACTAGTGGCCTAACCGATCGTTTGGAGGTATCCAGATGTTGCTTGGACCTGAGAACCTGACAACCACTTTAGAAGAGCCCAACTGAGCGACCAGGAGTCAAGTCGACCGGTTCAAGAGTTGAACTAATCAACCCAGATTGGTCCAAGCATAGATTTTCACCAACAATAGTTTGCATATGATGTGGACCATAGGTGGTAGTAATTCCTTGTGGCTCCATGGAGTTACATTAGTATGGCCATAACCATCACGTGTGTGTTCTATTTATTGCATGTTCTCATTTGTGGTTACAACATGTATATGATACATATTATATGTGTGGTGATTGGATAAAGTATATGTATATATACAAATCCCTCAAATATAATATCAAGTCTTAGATGCTTTCCAAAAGCGACACGCATGAAAATCTTGATCGACCAAGCATGGGCTCCCCAAGGGAGGTGTTATGTCTATCTCGTGGAAGTGTGATGGTAGTAATGTGGGTCCGCCAAGCGGGTTGCATTATTATCGTGTCGGCTTTTGGGTTAGGATTGACTGGTGATTCTCACAGAGTCTAGGCCCAGAGGCATGCAGATGATCATGGTAGGGAGTTGTGCATATCATCTATCCAAAAGTTGCATATGATGCAATTGGCATGATTTCCTACCTTAATAATTGGCCAAGAGTGCCAGTGTTGGCTGGGTATTGATGCAATTATTTTAGATCTTAGCCCACTAGAATATTGTATGCTGCAATATTCCAAATTGATATTGAGGGCTATCAATTTGAATAAAATAGTGGAAGTGATAATAATTAAGGACCTAATTAATATCATCAAAATTATCAAAATCAAACCAAATAAAAATGTTTTGAAAAGTTGCAATATTTCTTTGTAGAATCAAATGTCAAACACGACACGTTCAAATTGCAATCAGTTCTTTAGAAGGAAAAATGGGATAAAGTTTTACAATTGGTTAAGGACTTTGAGAAATGCTCTCATCAATGAGTGAAAGCTCTATGTCCTTGATAGACCAATGCCAGAGGAACCCGCTCCAAAGGACCAATGCACCAACAACATTCATGGACTTGATGAAGAGAGTGTTCTGGCCATTTCTTGATCAGTTTGTGGTGGTCTTCATAGATGACATCTTGATATACAATTGTGACAATCAACAACATGAACATCATCTTCGTCAGGTGTTGACCATGCTATGACAGCATCAGCTTTATGCCAAGTTTAGCAAGTGTGAGTTCTGGTTGAAGATGGTAGCTTTCATGGGGCATGTTATATCTGTATATGGAGTATGTGTGGATCCCAAGAAGGTGGAGTCAGTGACGGAGTGGGAACAGCCAAAGATGCTAATAGAAGTACCCAATTTTCTAGGTTTGGTAGGCTATTACAGGAGGTTCATCAAGGAATTCAACACTATCACTTTACCTCTAACAAAGTTAACAAGGAAGGACACAATGTTTTTTAGGAATGACAGATGTCAATGTGCTTTTTAGACATTAAAGGAGAAGTTTACAAGTACATTGTTTCTGGTCTTTCTGGAGCAAGGAAAAGGATACATAGTCTTCTGTGATGCATCCTGGAATGGCTTGGGTTGTGTGTTGATGCAGGACAAGTAAGTGGTTTCTTTTGCTTCCTGACAACTTAAGAAATACGAGGAGAATTACCCGATCTACAACTTGGAGTTAGATATTGTAGTTCATGCTTTTGAGATTTGGAGGCACTACCTATATGGGGAGAAGTGTCAAATCTTCACACATAACAAAACTTGAAGTACATCTTTTCATGACATGAGTTGAATATGAGACAGTGTCACTGGATGGAGTTAATCAAAGACTACGACTGCACAATTGATTATCATCCAGGGAAGGCAAATGTCATGGAAGATGCTTTGAGTAGGAAGTCTTCATCTTCACCCATGGATAGAGTCCAGTTGAGTTCTTTGATGTGCCACAAGAGAGACATGTTAGTCTCCTTGTGTTAGATGAATGTTGATTTGAAAGTCTCCTTGCTAGCAGTTATGTTGGCACATTTATAGGTGAATCCCAGACTGAGACAGCAGATCAAAGAGTTGCAATAGATTGATACCGTAATACAGCATATTAGATCAGAGTTTGGCAACCAGAAGTGTGATGGATTCCATGAGTCAGATGATGGGACAGTTTGTTACCATGGTAGAGTTATGGTTCATGATGTTGATGATCTAAGAAAGATGGTGTTGGAAGAGGCTCACTCATCCATGTATGCTATGCACCCAGGTAGCACCAAAATATATCATAACCTCAAGGATATGTATTGGTGCCCAGGTTTGAAGAAAGATGTGGCTAAGTTTGTTGCGAGATGTGTTGTATGTCAACAGGTTAAAGTTGAGCATCAGAAGATTGCAGGGATGTTACAACTGTTGCCTATACCACAATGAAAATAGGATTATGTGACTATGGACTTTGTGGTTCGTCTGCCTAGGACAGCCAAAATTCATGATTCCATCTGGGTTATCATTGATAGATTGACCAAGTCAGCGCATTTCCTTCCCGTGAAGATGATGTTAAGAGTAGAGAAGCTTGCCCAAATCTGTGTGGATGAGATAGTGTGTTTGCATGGTGTTTCGGCAACTATTGTGTATGATAGAGGACCCCAGTTCATGAGTCACTTTAGGAGTGACTGCACACAGCTTTGGTACGCAGTTCCAGTTTAGCACTACTTTCCACCCGCAGACAGATGGTCAATCTGAGAGGACCATTCAGACCTTGGAGGATCTGTTGAGAGCATATGTTCTTCAGTTTTAAAGAATTTGGGACATACACTTTAGTTTGATAGAGTTTGCCTACAACAACAACTATCAGAGTAGCATCGACATGGCACCTTATGAGGCATTGTATGGGATACGTTGTAGATCTCTATTGTGTCGGTATGAGACAGGTGAGTATCAACTTCTTGGTCATGAACTTATACAACAGATGATAGAGAAGATCAATGTAATCTAGCAACAATTGAAGTTAGCACAAGATAGATAGAAGTCGTATGTAGACAACCATCATAGACCCTTGGAGTTCCAAGTGGGAGACAAGGTATATTTGAAAGTATCTGCTTGGAAGGGTGTTTAGCAGTTTGGGAAGAAGGGTAAGCTAGCCCCCAGGTTTATGGGACCTTACCCAGTGGTGGAATGTATTGGGAAGGTGGCATACAGGTTGGAGTTGTCACCTGAGATACACAGGTTCCATCTAGTGTTTCATGTGAGTATGTTGAGGAAGTTCCATCCGGATACATAGTTGATGTTACAACCTATGGAGTCGTGCTTGATGAGGATATGACCTATGTGGAAGGCCCAATGATGATCCTTGACCGGAGAGTGAAGAAGATGAAGAGGAAGGACCTAGTGCTTGTGAAGGTTCTTTGGCATCATTGTGGTGTTGATGAATCCATGTGGGAGCTCGAAGAAGAGATGAGGAGGAAGTACCCCTCCCTTTTCTCTTAGGATTTTGGGGGCAAAATCCCTGTTAGAGGTTTATGGCTTGTAAGGACCCTGACTGGTGTTTTGGGATAACCATGTTTGTTTTGCCTAAGTTTGTTGCTTAGAACCTTTTTCTAATCATTTTAGATGTAATTAGGGCATGTATAAAGCTTAAGTTTCACGTTTGAAATTGTTTGGATGATGCTTGTGTTTTGTGGTGTGGTTTTGGTGTAAATTGCAATTCACCCAAAGTAGGGATTGATGTGCAAGTTTGCCACATGTAGAGTGTTCCTTCTCTCTCTTTGCACCATATAAAGGGGATAGAGAGATGGGTGCCTTGTTTGGGTCTTGGTTGTGTGCTAACATCCTTGGTGATGTTTAGGACACATGAGTGAGGTGTGTCTTGCACCTAAATGTGTTATCTCGAGTTAGAGAGCCTTGGAGAGGCTATGTATCAGTCTAGAAGTGTGTAGGATTAAGGCATATCAGTTTGTGAGTGTGTACGGCTATGTCATATCGGATTAGTAAGGCCATGATCTTTGTAAGGACCCTGACATGCGTTTAGGGCTTACCCTGTTTGTTTTGCTTAACCTTGATGGTTTGATGCTTGCTAATCACCTTTGAGTGGTGATTAGATTTTTGTTGTGCCTTGTTGAGAGTTCGAGGGACTACTTGCAAATTAACCTAAGTCTAGGGCTTTTTGAGCAAGTTTGCCACCTTGAGAAGTGCTCTTCTCTCTCTTTGCTTCCTCTAGGGTTGAGAGGAAGGCTTGGGCTTGTTGTTTGAGTTCTTTGGGCCTTTGTTGAGCTGGTTTGGGCCTTGGAGTTCCTTGTTTGGGCTTGCTTGGGCCTTTTGTCGGCCAAGTGGAGCTTGTGTCAGCCTAGATCTAGCTTGGTGTGTCGCCCATAGTGCTTGGGCCAACCTTGATCACGTTTGGAGGACACATGGTACACATCTTGGACAAGTGTCTTATGGCTTGCAAGAGTGGTGGCTTGAGTTGGAGGACAAGTGTCCCTTGTTGGGCCGACACCTAGCTTGGAACAACCTTGGTTTCTCCTCCCTTCCTTCCTATATAGGTGATCCCTTCCTTAGCTTGAGGCCCCTTTAGTTCCTCTCCTTCTTGTGCTCGACACCCTCTCTTTCCCCTTGCTTGGTGTCCGACACACCCTTGTGTGAGCAGCTTGGAGGACGATACACCCTTGGAGAAGGAAGAGTGGAGGCCGACACACCCCTTTGGAGGAACCTTGGTGGCTGACAAACCTTGGAGCCCAAAGTGCACCTTCTTCCTTGGAGATTAAGGTGGGTTGCATGACTCTAAACCCTAACAACTTTACTCTCTTTCATATATGTTGTTTTGATCTTGCCCTTGCACGTTAGTAGTTGGTTCTTAGTCTTCTTGCATGTGGCCGATCCTTGATATCTAGGGTTTATAGGAGAGCAACACTCCTTTCTCCCCTTGGTCTAGATGAGTGAGCCTTGGTCCTAGTATCATGAGAAATACCCCTCTTTCCTACCCGATTGAGGTGAGGTTGTGACCTAGTGGTTCGAGCAATACCCTCATCTCACCTTGGGCAATATGGTGAGCTCGTTTAAATGACCTTGAGTAGTTGTATCTTGAGAGTTTGGTGCTCATGGAAGTGCTTCCCGACAGCCCCCATAGTTTTGTTGCCTTGCACGGCTTGAGTGAGAAAGTCTTCTCTTCTTGTACCTTGGGCGGGCGAGCAACCTGACCCTGCTCACCCTGAGCCAGCTCTGCCCGACAGGCTGCTCGCCCAGTAGCTCGCTCGCCTCCTAAGCCTGCTCACCCTGCTTTTGGTTGCTCAGTTACATGCCATGCCTTGCTCAGTTTTATCTTGCACGCATGAGTTCTGCTCGCACGCCCGATACCAACCTGGCCCTGCTCGCCCGGTGGGCCTGTCGCCTTATACCTTGGCTCGCCCGATAGGCTCTTTGCTCACGTGGCTTCAACCTGCTCGCCCGGCTTGAATCGCCTGATAGCTTGCTCACCCGGTTAACCCTTTTACTCCCTCGACACTCTCTGCGTGTGTCGCCCGACAGGGCTTCTCACCCATGTTGTGCCCCGCTCGCCCGATACTGCCCTGTTCAGTTCACCTTGCACGCTCAGCCTCACCGTGCACGCCTAGATAGCTTTGCTCGCCCGATATCAACCTGCTCACCCGGACACCCTGCACGCCTGCTAGGGCTGCACGCCCGATAGGGGCTAGATAGGAGTGGCTTCTGCCCGGGGGTGACTTCTAGTGAGGGTTGTTGACATTTCTTGTGAGGGCACGGCTTATCATGAAAAGGTGACATGTCGACTATGCTTCTATGATTGGCTCATTCCTTAATAAAGATATTTATGTTCTCTTAAATGCCAAATATGATCTTGAGCATACATTAGGGTTACTCAATAATGTGTTTACACATGAGGCATGGATATGACTATTATTGTCACTATGTGCTGGCAATATACTTAACCCTAGTTGTCAATAATGGTGAGTCTCTTGATTATTCATATGGCTATTGAATGATGCTAACCATGCAGGTGATGCTTAGCCCAATTAAAGGCTATGAGAAATGGTTAGTGTGAATACTGTGATGACATGTGTATTATGATTGGTGTTCCATAATGATGATGAAAGCCTTGAGAGGCTATGGCACTATGTGATTAGGGATTAAGATCCCATGATGTGTGATGATCCTTGAGATGGATCTAGATGGTTGGCAAGAGGCCAAGTGATAACATGTGACGTGAGGTCCTTGTGATGGATCAGTGTGATGTAAATTGTAGAAAATGCACAATGTTGAGTTTATGTTGTTTACTTTCTATTATACCTTGCATGTTATACAACTTGGTTGAATCTTGCAATCCATCTAAAAGATACTAAATAATCATAATGAAATCTATCATGTAGTATGCCCTGGCCATAGATTCATCACCAATCAGGATAGGGTGATGATGAAACGGGTTCTCCTGCGGGTTAACCCGGAGCGCATATTTTTGAATATGCGAGGTTTCTCCTAGCCAAAATTAGAGAGGTGAAATGAGTGCAGCTGCGGTTGCAGACTCGGTTGTGTGATGAGCATGGTGAACATGGCCCATGGCTCTAGATATGTGATATGTTGAGCATGAATGTGTTCATGGCTCCGAGCACGGTGTTTAGACACGTGGCTCAGTTTCTAGCGCAGTGACCTGTACCGAGGCGGGCTAGGCAGAGGGTAGCCTGAGGAGCTGACCCTGTGGCTTATGACCACTTCAGCATGAGACTGCGGTCCTGCTTATGTTATACTCGTGTACTGACCATGAGGCGGAGAAGGTCTTGGATTCCGGCTCTTCCATTGACCTTGTATGGCACCGGCTATGGGCTTCGCAGCCGAAGGTTGGATTTGAACGGTACGGTTCATTTCCTCAGGGCATAATAAAATGTAATACAGCCGTTTAGTATATATTGTTTAAGACAAACACGAAACATTGGTTGATGCCTTGTTTGTGTAGATTAACTTAATTTATCTTGCAGTTACTGTGCATTGCTCCTATGTGGTGAGTTTCATATATATATTTTATCTTGTCAATCATGTTCCATTGGGAAATATGTTGGTACAGTTGGTAAGTCTGATGGAGGATGGCTTGTTTTTCATAACTGCTTCTGTTAAATTCCTTATTAGTATATATGCTCATATAAATACTGATCTTGAAGTTTTGTAGTTTTGGCGCGGAGTTATGCCTCCCGCTGGGACAATGTTCAATTGTCTCACTCTGCCGGTTTTCACCATTTTTAGGTGGTCGAGCTTGTCGTGGTGGTGGTCGCGGAGTTGCATCCGAGCAGCAAGAAGATCTGTAGAAGGCAAGCTCTGGAGATGCTGCTGTTTTGGATGTTTTGTAGTAGAGTCTAGAGTCATCCTTGTACTCTCAGGTCCTTGGCGGTGTTTTGACGTTGTTTTACGATGTATGACTGATGTTGTTTGTATATCCTGCTTTTGGCCGGATGTGGGCCTTTATATGTATGAACAGGTGGTGAACTCATGGTTATGACAGGGCAGCTGTTGCTCTAAGCTGTGGACATGTATCCAGGCTTGTATGGATAAGCATATAACATGTTTTCTTGCAGGATGTGGACTGAAATATAATATGTTTCTCAGTTTACCAATTTTCCGCAATCGGTTTTAATTAACCCGTGTTTTTGTTAAGCTGTGGTTATGGTGATTTCCGTACGTTTTCGCGTAACACCTCGTTATCTGTGTGATAATGGGATGTGTTGCCACAAGTTTGGTATCAGAGCTTTAGGTTCACTGAGTCTACAGGGATCTAGGACTAGGTTGTGTTTGTTCTTATGAGTTTCCCAGATTTTCTCATAGAAATCTTCTGCCCTCAGCGGAAGAAAAGCCAAGATGTCTGGAAACCATGAAGAACTCGTTGCCGAGCACAGCGATGCTGCATCTGTTGATGGAGCAGTAGGCCAGGCACATGAAGATCGGGTGCCTGAGGTTCCCCAACCTGACCCAGCCATTCTTGAACATCCTGCCTACCAACAGCTTATGGGGCAGATGATGGCTACGATGAATCTCATGGTTGAGCGATTACCAGTGCCTCCTCCGCGAGCACAGGTTCCCCATGGAGAAGCATTGGGTATTGGGAAGACCTTTGAGCGGCTTCGCCAAGTCGGAGCTTCGGAATATGCTGGAACGGCTGATCCAGCGGACGCAGACCTGTGGCTGACAAGTCTTGAGAAGGCTTTCCGGATCCTCGACATCCCCGAAGCAGACAAGGTAAAGCATGTTGTCTACCTTCTGAAAGGTAGTGTTGGTCACTGGTGGACCATCGAGGAAGAGAAGCGGCCTGGTGAGGTGATCTGTTGGGAAGTGTTTCGACGCGAGTTCGTCGCCAGATACTTTCCCAAGATGTATCTAGATGAGAAGATCCGTCAGTTTGAGAGTTTGCGACAAGGAACGATGAACATCACCGAGTATTAGGCCAAGTTTATGGATATTTTGAGGTTTTGTCCTCACATAGCGACGACAGACGAGGAACGGATCAGACGTTTCGAAAAGGGTCTGAGTGCTGAGCTGACAACACCGGTCTCTGCGTTGGAGAACCGAGAACGGTTTGCTACGTTTGTGGAGTCTGTTCGGAGGATTGAACGTTCTGTAAGGGAGAAAAGAGAGTCTATGGCTAAGAAGAGACCTTCTCAGTTTCAGAGTCAGAGGTTTGGTGGCTTCATGAAGCCCAAGTTTTCGGCACCGGCAGCAATGAGAGGTTCTGGTAGGCCATCTCAGGGGTCTATGAGTAGAGGAAGAGGTTATGTTTCTTCACCATCTAAGGCACAAAGCTCGGCTTCTGTGGCGGTGACAGGGCCCTCTATGCCTCAGGATGATGTTAGGACATGTTATGCCTATGGTCAGACAGGGCATATCAGGTCAAGTTGTCCCTACAACGATGTTGAAGTGATGCAGTAGCCGAGGCAGAACCTTCAGGGATCTGAGAGACCACAACCCAGTGGTAGCAGAGGACGAGGACGCGGTCAAGCGTCTCAGGCTGGATCGTCTGCTCAGGGAAGCAGAGGTCGTGGACAGCAAGCAACGGCTCGATTCTATGCTATGAATCAGCCGGAGGCGGTAATCAACCCGCGAGTAGTGACAGATCAGATGGAGTTATTTCATTCTGATATGTCTTCTTCTTGCTTTATATCTATTTTGGTTGACCCGGGTGCTACGCACTCTTTTATCGCCTATAGTATGCTTGAGAAATGTCGTTTACCCGTTAGCTGTAAGAGGGATAGTTTGTTGTTAGAAACCCCTCTTGATGGTTCCTCTTTGCTTCGAGAAGAGTGTCCCTCTTGTGTTTTGTCTTTCTCGGGACATCGCATTCAAGTGGACCTCATACCACTTGATATGCATGGTTTCGATGTTATCCTTGGGATGGATACCCTAGAGAGGTATAAGGTTGTCTTGGACTGTGGTTCTAAGCAGGCAGTGTTTGATGTTGCTGGAGAGAAGTGGATCTTCCAAGGAGATAGGAAGATTCTTCCAACATGCTTAGTATCAGCTATGGTGGCAGATAAGTTGTTACGACAAGGATGTGAGGAGTTCCTAGCTCATGTAGTGGATACCGTAGTAGACGCCAAGGCGAAAGGTCCTAGCCTCGAGGAGGTGTCAGTTGTTCGTGAGTTTGCAGACGTGTTTCCTGAGGAGTTTCCTGGTGTTCCCCCACCCCGAGAGATTGATTTCGAGATCAATCTGGTACCAGGAACGCAGCCAGTTGCGCAGACACCGTATAGGATGGCTCCAACAGAGATGGCAGAGTTGAAAAAGTAGTTGCAGGAGTTGCTAGATAAAGGTTTTATCCGACCAAGTACGTCGCCTTGGGGTGCTCCAGTGCTGTTCGTCAAAAAGAAGGATGGTTCAATGCGGTTGTGTATAGACTACCGGTAGTTGAACAAGGTTACGATCAAAAACAAGTACCCGTTGCCAAGGATAGATGATCTGTTCGATCAGTTGCATGGTGCTACCGTGTTCTCAAAGATCGATCTATGGTCTGGATATCATCAGCTGAGGATAAAGGCGGATGACATACCAAAGTCAGCTTTCAGGACTAGGTATGGTCATTACGAGTTTGTGGTTATGCCGTTTGGGTTAACCAACGCACCTGCAGCTTTCATGGATCTGATGAACAGAGTGTTCCGACCGTTCTTAGATCAGTTTGTTGTAGTCTTTATAGATGACATCTTGATCTATAGTCGGAATAGGCTTGAACACGA
Source organism: Alisma plantago-aquatica (assembly GCA_963693085.1). Lineage (NCBI taxonomy): Eukaryota > Viridiplantae > Streptophyta > Magnoliopsida > Alismatales > Alismataceae > Alisma > Alisma plantago-aquatica. Next base: position 490,642,151 of record OY856412.1, on the reverse strand, counting down.
GCAACATCTTCGTCGAGCGTTGACTCTTCTTCGCCAACATCAGTTGTATGCCAAGTTCAGTAAATGTGAGTTCTAGCTGGATTAAGTGACCTTCTTGGGCCATGTGATATCCCCTGAAGGAGTCAAGGTAGATCCGAAGAAAGTGGAATCTGTTGCAGATTGGGAACAGCCGAAGATGCCGACAGAAGTTCGTAGTTTCCTTGGTTTAGCAGGATACTACCAAAGGTTTATCAAGGACTTCAGTGTGATCGCGTTACCGATGACGAAGTTGACCAGGAAGGATGTACCTTTTGTTTGGGATGATCGATGTCAGCAAGCTTTCCAGAAGTTGAAGGAGAAGCTGACCAGTGCTCCAGTGTTGATCTTGCCAGATCCTGGGAGAGGCTATGTTGTTTTTTGTGATGCTTCCAAAAAGGGTTTAGGTTGCGTGTTGATGCAGGAAGATCATGTGGTTTCTTTTGCCTCGCGACAGCTCAAGAAGCATGAGGAGAACTACCTGACTCATGACTTGGAGCTGGCAGCAGTGGTTCATGCATTGAAGATCTGGAGACACTATCTGTATGGGGAAGTGTGTCAGATCTTTACGGATCATAAGAATCTGAAGTATATCTTCACACAGCATGAGTTGAATATGCGACAGCGGCGATGGATGGAGTTGATCAACGACTACGACTGCACTATCGAGTATCATCCTGGTAAGGTGAATGTGGTAGCAGATGCGCTTAGTCGAAAGTCTTCTCTTTCTTCAAAGAAGGCACAGTTGAGTTCCTTGGTTTGCCATAGGCGGGAGATGCTTGTTTCTCTGCGACAGATGAATGTGCAGATGGAAGTTTCCTTGTTGTCTGGTCTTTTCACATAGATGCAAGTCAAGCCTACGTTGAGGCAGCAGATCAAGGATGCACAGTAGACAGATGAGGCGGTACAGTTGATCAGATCAGAGTTTGGCAGTGACAAGCGTGATGGGTTTCATGAGTCTGAGGATGGGCTAGTTTGCTATCGTGATAGGATGGTGGTTCTAGATGCTGATGATCTCAGGAAGTTGGTGCTTGAGTAAGCACATACATCGATGTATGCCATGCATCCAGGTGTCACCAAGATGTATCATAGCCTGAAGGACTTGTATTGGTGGACCGGATTGAAGAAAGACGTAGTTGAGTTCGTGGCTAGATGTGCGGTTTGTCAGCAAGTGAAGGTTGAGCATCAGAAGCCGGCAGGAACGTTGCAACCTTTTCTGATACCGCAATGGAAATGGGATCATATAACCATGGATTTCGTAGTTGTTCTACCTAAGACAACTAGGAATCATGATTCCATTTGGGTAGTAGTGGACAGATTGACGAAGTCTGCCCATTTCCTGCCTGTGAAGACGACGTATACCGCGGAGAAGCTTGCTAGAGTGTATGTTGATGAGATAGTTCATTTGCACGGTGTGCCAGCAACGATCGTTTCTGACAGATGTCCTCAGTTTACGAGTCGTTTTTGGGAACAGTTGCACAAAGCGTTGGGAACGCAGTTGAGGTTCAGTACAACCTTTCATCCGCAGACAGATGGACAGTCTGAAAGGACTATTTAGATTGTGGAGGATCTCCTTCGAGCTTGTGTTTTACAGTTCCTAGGCAGCTGGGATGTACATCTGAGTTTGATAGAGTTTGCTTACAACAATAGTTATCAGTGAAGCATCGACATGGCTCCCTATGAAGCTCTGTATGGAAGGAAGTGCAGATCTCCCTTGTGTTGGTACGAGTCTGGAGAGTATCAGCTTTTGGGTCCTAAGTTAGTTCAGCAAATGACAGATAAGATCAAGGTAATACAGCAGCAGTTGAAAGTGGCACAGGACAGGCAGAAGTCTTATGCAGATAATCGCCGACGACCGTTGGAGTTCCAGGTAGGAGACAAAGTATACCTTAATGTCTCGCCTTGGAAAGGTGTGCTGAGGTTTGGACGGAAGGGTAAGTTGGCACCCAGGTATATGGGGCCTTACCCAGTCGTAGCATGTGTTGGCAAAGTAGCTTACGAGATAGAGTTACCTCCGGAGTTGCACAGGTTACATCCAATGTTCCATGTCAGTATGTTAAAGAAAAGTCATCCGGATTCAGGAACAGTGATACAACCAGTTGAGGTTGAGCTCGATGCAGATGTGACCTACGAGGAAGGTCCTGTGGCGATTCTTGACAGAAGGATCAAGAAGCTGAAGAGGAAGGACCTGGTTCTTGTGAAGGTTCTTTGGCAGCGTCGTGGCATCGAGGAAGCCACGTGGGAGCTTGAGGAAGAGATGAGGAGGAAGTACCCCTCGCTTTTCTCTTCAGATTTCGGGGACGAAATCCCTTAAAGGGGGTTAGATTGTAAGGACCCTGACCTACGTTTAGGGCTTACCCTGTTTGTTTTGCTTAACCTTGATGGTTTGATGCTTGCTAATCACCTTTGAGTGGTGATTAGGGTTTTGTTGTGCCTTATTGAGAGTTCGAGGGGCTACTTGCAAATTAACCTAAGTCTAGGGATTTGTGAGCAAGTTTGCCACCTTGAGAAGTGCTCTTCTCTCTCTTTGCTTCCTCTAGGGTTGAGAGGAAGGCTTGGGCTTGTTGTTTGAGTTCTTTGGGCCTTTGTTGAGCTGGTTTGGGCCTTGGAGTTCCTTGTTTGGGCTTGCTTGGGCCATGTGTCAGCCAAGTGGAGCTTGTGTCGGCCTAGAGCTAGCTTGGTGTGTCACCCATAGTTCTTGGGCCAACCTTGATCACGTTTGGAGGACACATGGTACACATCTTGGACAAGTGTCTTATGGCTTGCAAGAGTGGTGGCTTGAGTTGGAGGACAAGTGTCCCTTTTTGGGACGACACCTAGCTTGGAACAACCTTGGTTTCTCCTACCTTCCTTCCTATATAGGTGATCCCTTCCTTAGCTTGAGGCCCCTTTAGTTCCTCTCCTTCTTGTGCTCGACACCCTCTCTTTCCCCTTGCTTGGTGGCTGACACACCCTTGTGTGAGCAGCTTGGAGGCGGATACACCCTTGGAGAAGGAAGAGTGGAGGCTGACACACCCCTTTGGAGGAACCTTGGTGGCCGACAACCCTTGGAGCCCAAAGTGCACCTTCTTCCTTGGAGCTTAAGGTGGGTTGCATGACTCTAAACCCTAACTACTTTATCTCTTTCATATATGTTGTTTTGATCTTGCCCTTGCACGTTAGTAGTTGGTTCTTAGTCTTCTTGCATGTGGCCGATCCTTGATATCTAGGGTTTATAGGAGAGCAACACTCCTTTCTCCCTTTGGTCTAGATGAGTGAGCCTTGGTCCTAGTGTCATGAGCAATACCCCTCTTTCCTACCCGATTGAGGTGAGGTTGTGACCTAGTGGTTCGAGCAATACCCTCATCTCACCTTGGGCAAGATGGTGAGCTCGTTTAAATGGCCTTGAGTAGTTGTATCTTGAGAGTTTGGTGCTCATGGAAGTGTTGCCCGACAGCCCCCATAGTTTTGTTGCCTTGCACGGCTTGAGTGAGCAAGTCTTCTCTTCTTGTACCTTGGCCGGGCGAGCAACCTGACCCTGCTCACCCTGAGCCAGCTCTACCCGACAGGCTGCTCGCCCAGTAGCTCGCTCGCCTCCTAAGCCTGCTCACCCTACTTTTAGTTGCTCAGTTACGTGCCCTGCCCTGCTCAGTTTTATCTTGCATGCATGAGTTCTGCTCGCACGCCCGATACCAACCTGGCCCTGCTCGCCCGGTGGGCCTATCGCCCGATAGGCTCTTTGCTCACGCGGCTTCAACCTGCTCGCCCGGCTTGAATCGCCTAATAGCTTGCTCACCCGGTTAACCCATTTGCTCGCCCGACACTCTCTGCGCGTGTCGCCCGACAGGGCTGCTCGCCCATGTTGTGCCCCGCTCGCCCGATACTGCCCTATTCAGTTCACCTTGCACGCTCAGCCTCACCGTGCACGCCTAGATAGCTTTGCTCGCCTGATATCAACCTGCTCACCCGGACACCCTACACGCCTGCTAGGGCTGCACGCCCAATAGGGGCTAGATAGGAGTGGGTTCTTCCCGGGGGTGACTTCTAGTGAGGGTTGTTGACATTTCTTGTGAGGGCACGGCTTGTCATGAAAAGGTGACATGTCGACTATGCTTCTATGATTGGCTCATTCCTTAATAAAGATATTTATGCTCTCTTAAATGCCAAATATGATCTTGAGCATACATTAGGGTTACTCAATAATGTGTTTACACATGAGGCATGGATATGACTATTATTGTCACTATGTGATGGCAATATACTTAACCCTAGTTGTCAATAATGGTGAGTCTCTTGATTATTCATATGGATATTGAATGATGCTAACCATGCAGGTGATGCTTAGCCCAATTAAAGGCTATGAGAAATAGTTAGTGTGAATACTGTGATGACAGGTGTATTATGATTGGTGTTCCATAATGATGATGAAAGCCTTGAGAGGCTATGGCACTATGTGATAAGGGATTGAGATCCCATGATGTGCGATGATCCTTGAGATGGATCTAGATGGTTGGCAAGAGGCCAAGTGATAACATGTGATGTGAGGTCCTTTTGATGGATCAGTGTGATGTAAATTGTAGAAAATGCACAATGTAGAGTTTATTCTGTTTACTTTCTATTATACATTGCATGTTATACAACTTGGTTGAATCTTGCAATCCATCTAAAAGATACTAAATAATCATAATGAAATCTATCATGTAGTCTGCCCTGGCCATAGATTCATCACCAGTCAGAATAGGGTGATGATGAAACGGGTTCTCCTACGGGTTAACCCTGAGCGCATATTTTTGAATATGTGAGGTTTCTCCTAGCCTAAAATAGAGAGGTGAAACGAGTGCAGCTGCGGTTGCAGACTCGGTTGTGTGATGAGCATGGTGAACATGGCCCATGGCACCAGATATGTGATATGTTGAGCATGAATGTGTTCATGGCTCCGAGCATGGTGTTTAGACACGTGGCTTAGTTTCTAGCGCCGTGACCTGTACCGAGGCGGGCTAGGCAGAGGGTAGCCTGAGGAGCTGACCCTGTGGCTTATGACCACTTCAGCATGAGACTGCGGTCCTGCTTATGTTATACTCATGTACTGACCATGAGGCGGAGAAGGTCTTGGATTCCGGCTCTTCCATTGACCTTGTATGGCACCGGCTATGGGCTTCGCAGTCGAAGGTTGGATTTGAACGGTACGGTTCATTTCCTCATGGCATAATAAATGTAATACAGCCATTTAGTATATACTGCTTAAGACAAACACGAAACATTGGTTGAGGCCTTGTTTGTGTAGATTAACTTAATTTATCTTGCAGTTACTGTGCATTGCTCATATGTGGTGAGTTTCATATATATTTTTTATCTTGTCAATCATGTTCCATTGGGAAATATGTTGGTACAGCTAGTAAGTCTGATGGAGGATGGCTTGTTTTTCATAACTGCTTCTGTTATATTCCTTATTAGTATATCTGCTCATATAAATACTGGTCTTGAAGTTTTGTAGTTTTGGCGCGGAGTTATGCCTCCCCCTGGGACAATGTTCAATTGTCTCACTCTGCTGGTTTTAACCCTTTTTAGGTGGTCGAGCTTGTCGTTGTGGTGGTCGCGGAGTTGCGGCCGAGCAGCAAGAAGATATGTAGAAGGCAAGCTCTGGAGATGTTGCTGTTTTGGATGTTTTGTAGTAGAGTCTAGAGTCATCCCTGTACTCTCAGGTCCTTGGCAGTGTTTTGACGTAGTTTTACGATGTACGACTGATGCTGTTTGTATATCCTGCTTCTGGCCGGATGTGGGCCTTTATATGTATGAACAGGTGGTGAACTCATGGTTATGATAGGGCAGCTGTTTCTCTAAGATGTGGACATGTATCCAGGCTTGTATGGATAAGCATATAACATGTTTTCTTGTAGGATGTGGACTGAAATATAATATGTTTCTCATTTTACCAGTTTTCCGCAATCGGTTTTAATTAACCTGTGTTTTTGTTAAGCAGTGTTTATGGTGATTTCCGCACGTTTTCGTGTAACACCTCGTTATCTGTGTGATAATGGGATGTGTTGCCACAATCTTGGTAGGGGACCAAGAGGGCAAGATCTAGCTGAGATCATATCAGCATGTCTTGCATGTTGTTACATGTGGCCCCATTTTTGTGGACAAGTGTTACCTAGGCTTCTAAGGTGATGACACCTCTTGATGATCACTCTCATCCCCCTAGTATATAGTCTTCTTTCTCTCCATCCAAGAGGATCCTTTTGGCAATTCTTGCTTTCCCTCCTTCTTGGTGGACGACCTTGAGAAACTTTAGGAGCTAGAGAGGTTCTCTTGAAGCTTAGAGGATGAGTTCCAAGCTTGTGGTGTTCCTTGATCATCTTTCATCTTATACCTTGGTGTTGTGGTGATCAAGTTGAAGACCATCTTCAACCTTGAGCTTGTGAGCTTGCAGCTTGACCTTGGAGCTCGGATCTTGGTGGTGATCTTTGAGGCGCGTTATATAACTCTTAGCCTTCTTTGTTATTTTCACTCTTTCATGTGCTGATATTGTTTCTCATATCGTGTACCTTCTTGCCATGATAATATAGGGACTAGTGTCCGACATCCAAAGGTTGAAGATGATAAATCGACACATACACTAAGTTGTGAGTGGTCGTCGTGACTTGTGGTGCTTAAACTGACACATCATGTAGTAAGGCAACACACATGGGAATACCAAGCTGATATGCTTTGATGGGGCTAACCCCTCGTTCTCTAGAGGGGCTAACCCGACATGCTTGTTAGCTGACACCTTAGACCAATAGGTTGAGGGTGCTAGCCCATCATGACTAGGATGATATCTTGTGAGCTGGTATGATTTGAAGTGTTAAACCGTGACACCCTTGGTTGGGTAAGAGGCCAACATGAAAATGCCTAACCCGAAACCCTTTCAATTAGGGTTATCACAACATGTATTGGAGAGGTTAACTCATTGAGCCTTTCATCGAGGTAGTCGACATGTTATGGTATTGACAAGTCGACACTCAATGTCAAGTACCAACCCGACACCTTGAGTGTTAAACCGATACATCTCAAGTGTAGCTTTCCCGACACACCTTATTATGATCAGGCCGACATGGGTAGATGATGAACCAGGATCCCTCTAGCCATAGGGAACTGATAACTTATAATGGTAGTCATGATACATCATGTTAATGATGGGGTTATAGGGTATGGTAGGATACCTATGAGGTGTTTGTATTAGCAACAAGGGAGTGTTGTTTTTTGTAACCTTTAATCTCATAAGATGCTCTATAGTGATAATTGTAGTGATGAATGGAGGTTGGTTGTTGATCCAACCTTGTAAACCCTAATTGCATAAAGAGAACCCTAACCCTAATGATGTGGTGTGAATGACATGAAATCTTTATGAGACAGTAGTAATAATGAAGTATTATCTTTCTTGTTATAAGTCTCTAACCATGCATGTGCCACAAGTTCATAAGCATAGCTATATAAGATCTATGGTGTTTATGATATTATTTAATGGGCCTTATGAGGCATGTGAGATGTAGGTATCACAGATTGAGGAGTTAAATGGGTCTTATGACCTAATTATGGTTTACTGCCTAATATTAGGTGATGATTTTCTTAGCAATGAGATGAGGGGTTGCTACCTCAAAGTATGTGGTCCTTGTGATAAAAACTATGGTGATTGGCAAACATCAAGTGATATGTGATGAGATCACACCTTTTATGCTCAAATATTTTCTGGTAATGCATTATGCCCTTATCTTTGTAGAACTTTTTTAAAGTTTATATGTTGTAACTTGATTGATGCTAGAAGGAACTCAAATTACCTAACTAATCAAGTGGAACTTAATCATGTAGCTTGCCATGTGCCATGGATCCATTCAGTGTCAGCATCTGCTTAATGGTGAAACAAGTTTAACTCGGAGCGCATATTTTTTAATATGTGGGGTGCAAGTCGAGTGTCCCCTTGCATCCTTAATTATAGGTTGTGTTAGACGACCACACGTAAGTTGGTCTCGTTGTGATCTGGATGCCATGCATGAGCCACTCTTCCTTGTTAGAATGACCATGCGTGAGCCTATTTTTCTAGCACCATTACATGTACTGAGGTGGGCTAGGTGCTGATATATGTGGATGACCATGCATGAGCTACTCTTTCAGTTGACCATGAGTCACTTGTGTAGATTATTGACATGTATCTACGGTGTTGCTCATGTACTAACTACGATGTTTGGTGAGGTCATGGATTCCAGCTCTTCCATTAGACCTTATATGGCACTGATTTCAACTTAGCAGAGGTCGGTTGGATTTGGGTGGTACGACCCAAATCCTCAGGGAAAATAAAATATGTAAACAGTCATGTAGTATACTTGTATAGGATCAAATACGAAAACATTGGATGAGTCCTTGCTTGATTTTTATAGTTTTAGTAGCAATTATACACGTTATTCGTATTCCTTTTAAAATGTTAATATGTTTCATAATCCAATAGTGATTTCTTATTCTGTTAATAATGATTTCCTACTTATCATGGTTGTAACTTTACTACTTTCTTTAATCATCTTATCCATGTTAATAATAGAGTTGGTGAAGAGTTAGATCTCCCGCTGAGATTTGAAATCTCACCCTATGGGTTTCCCACATCCTTTTTAGGTGGATGTACACAAGAAGGCAGAGATCATGCAACGGAGGTTGAACAACGGCAAGAAAGATAGTAGCTAACAAGCTTGGAAGTGTTGCAGTATGTCTTTTGTCATTAGAGTCCTAGAGTCGTCCTTGTACACTCGGGTCTTTGGGGATGTTTTGTATATGTGCTTTCGATATATGGTTGGCTTGTGTGTCCCTTTTGTGCATCGTTGTGGTGGATATATGTATATATGTTCTGGAACAGGTTTTCTTGTATCAGGCTGATGGAACCCACAATAAGTGCTTGTGACATGAAAGGACTTGTATGTAAAGGTTTTTGTCATTTGGTAGTTTTATGAAAATAGTTTTAATTTTCAGTATTTTCCAGTAACATGTTTGTTAAATCTTTCTTCCACGGTTTTGTTTTGAGTAATCTCGCCTGTATGGCGCGGGGTGTCACACTTCTTGACCTAAGTAAGAGCATATACATTTGCAAGATGTTGAAGGGTTCAACATACAAGACTAAGTAAGAGAAAACTTGTCCATGTTCCATGGAGTTACTCTTTCAAGAGCCTAGTGTCCCAGTTCTTATGAAGAACATGACCACATGGATAGATGCCATATGTATTCACAATTGGATCTATCTTGAATGCAATATAATGTACTTATCTCATTATCTCATATGTATTGGACATGACGAGAGTATGTCTCATTACCTCATGTGTATTGGACATGATGAGAGGATATTCAGTCATCTCATATGTATTGGACATGACGAGAATACATATATATACCTACCTAGCAATCTTGTATGTATTAGACATGACAAGAAGGTATATGTCAGATGTCAGTGAGATTCACAAGACTACCATAAAGAACATCCTCAGGTGCTTGTGAAGCACATAAAGGATTGGTTCCTTGGTTATGGTAATAAGGAAGAGTTGGATGTAAAGGGTTACACTCATGCAAGCTTCCAAACTGAAAAAATTACCACTGTCTAAATTTATGCTTGACATCAAATGAGAACTTTAAGCTAGAAATGGTTTTGAGCTAATGACAATTGCTAAAATCTACAAAAGAAGTCAAGCATCTCTATTTTGTAAGGACAACAGAGGATACTATATGGATCAAGAAGTTCATATGGGTGAAATTATGTGAGGTTCCAACCTTTGATGACACAATAAAAATATTGATGACAATAATGGAGTTACTACTTGGGCTGGAAATCTCAGATAGCATACTACGACACTTCCATCTCATATGAGTAGTCATTCAACAAAGAGATGTGAAAATTGCATAATACCGACTCAAAGAAAACGTTGCTAAACCCGTTGTTAAAGCACTTGCACAGAAAAAACATGATGGTCATGATAGGTCACTCAGGATGATATCCATGGGTGATTGATCTAAGTGCAAATGAAAGTCTGTTAGTATGCCTAGAGAGGCAATCATGTGATGATTTTAATGGCATTATTGTAAATCATTTGATTAAATAAATAAAGGCAAGGTTCCAATTTATTTCATATATAATAAATGTCTAGAGAATTTTATACTCAATGACGTATGTATTCAAGTTACTAATCTTGTGGATGAGATCATAAGGATGTTAAGAGTACATATATATTCTCATTATGTCCCTATTCAATTGTTATTGGGGAAGGTTGATAGACAACAATAACACATAAGATCAGAGTGTGAGTTGGTTGATCACTAAATCTCATTAGTCATGATATGGAAATATTAAACCAAGCACATAGATACATGTGAGAGAACAATGTATCAGATAGACCCACCATGAAACCGATACATGGAAGTCATAGTCATCTCTCAAAGTGATGGTGTTGGTTGTGGTTCTTAGACCTGAACTCACTGCACTCATCACATGTCATTGGGCACACTTTAACATCATCAAATGTAGTCCTGAAACATGGGTTGTTATAACAATGATGATTGGGTGACTATGACACATGGGGACTAACTATAAGTGATAGAGATTGGATTTTTCCCTCCTACAAGAGTATGATATCCAAGGACTCTTGATTAGAGATACTAAGAAAAGTATGGCCATACGTGTAACATACTAGATCTCAGACCCTACCCTGGAAGTTGACATTTTAGACTTAGCCAAACAAGGTTGAAGGTTAGACCTAAATAGATGTTTAGTACAACCCCAATGAGCTAATGCATGTATATATCACCTTAATGTAACCTAATATTCAAACATTAATCTTATGTTTATAATGGATACATAAAATATGCCACATAACTCATTTTGGTGGTAGTATGAAGATAAGAATCTTAATTAGATGAATAATTTAGATAATGGGCCGTTAATGGGCCATATGACATATCTCATGAAAAGAAGTCTCAAAAGTGGAAACAAACTTTAAATTTGAAATCTACATATCAAAATAGCCTACATGTCAAATTTCTTCTAATTTGGATAATGTTGAAATATTAGGATAAGTTTAGGAGAGAGAAAATGAGTAAAAGGCATAAGTAATTAATAATGTAATTATATAACTTCAAAATATGGAAATAATGGAAAATTCATATTCAACACATCAAAGATAACTTGTGGATGAAGTTTGGTCCAATTTGGAAGTTGCTTGTGCAAGTTATGCAATTTTAGGCACATTCTGGACTTTTCAGCAATTTACCCAATTGGGAGGTTTTCTTTTCAAATTGTCACATGCATTATAATCCTTATATATTACCTTACCATTATCGAGTTTTTGAACCATAGGGCGCCTAGTTGCACCTTGGTTTGAAGGTGTTTCTTTCCAAGGGCATTTTAGGGATTACTCTCTTTATAATTGAGCTTATCTTTAGAAGCTATCAACCAATGGGGTTATTTCTTTGATTTGAGGTCGGTTGGGATGGTCTATAAGTGCCCATAAACTGACATTTGATATTCAAGAAGCCTCTATGAGCTGTCCTCTTGCATGGCCATGAAATCCCTAGGCTAAGGACACATGGAAAGCTCCATGGACACCTCATGTTTGACTTCTTCCTTATCCATAAAGGTTTGCATGTCCATAGGCATCCTTAGCATTGGAGACATGGAAAGTAACTTGAAACCTCCTGCTTGACTTCTTCCTCATACATAAAGGCTTTCATGTCCATGGACACCCTTATACATGACACATGGAAAGTCTCATAGACACCTCATACTTGACCACTTTCTTTATATAGCCATATCTACCCCCTCCCAACTCCCAATTCAAAAACTCTTTCTCTCCTTTATTCCCTCTAGCTTAGAACATCATTCCTAGTCTGTTTTTCCATGAAGGTGTTGTCCCAAGGTAAAAGGAGGTGCCTACCTTGCTGAAGAAGGCTCCTAGGGTTCCAAATTTCTCTATTTAGGATTTTTTAAGCTCTTCCTTGGTGGTTTTGACCAAAACTAGTAAGTATCCTCCTTTTCTTCCCTATTTTCATGTTTTTAGTCTTCCTTCCACCTTCCTCCAGGTGGAACCATGGCCTTCCATGGTGAAACCCCACCTAGAACCCATAAACACCTCATCTCCATGTTCTTTTGTTAGGATTTTTCACCTCTAAAGTGGAGAAGGTGCTTCTTGCTCGAGATAGGAGCTTTGTTGGAGAAACCAACCTCTCTAAGCTCAAGAACCTTACTTATTGGACATGTCCACCTTCCCTAGAGGTTCTTTGAAGGCTTATGCTTGGATCTAGGACTGACTTGGACTGTTTAGACTCTGAAGTTGAGATATGATGTATCCCCTATTCTTCTATGTTGAGAAATTTCTTTCTCTTGTTCTATGATGTATCCCCTATTCTTCTATGTTGAGCAATTTCTTTCTCTTGTTGTATGATGTATCTCTTATTCTTCTATGTTGAGCAATTCACCTATGCTTATTCATTCTCTTTATCTTATGGACATTTGCCTATACACAATGTCTTTTCTTTTGAAAATCATGGTTCATGTGAACTACCTTATTTGATATTGATCATGTGATCATGGATATTCTTTTGAACTCTTATCTTACACTTTGTTCATGATGGAACTCTAAAAGATGACATGTGATGTCTTTTTCCCACTTATGAGGTGGATGTATGTGTTGGTCACTTATGTGATGACTAGTTTATATATTCTGACTATACTTTCTACTTGCATCTACAATTAACATGCTATGTGATTCTGTAGCACTAGAGTAGTGTAATTGTATTGGTTTTTATGGCAGATGTGTTATTTCCTACCGAGAAGATGTGATATTTCCTACTCTTTTGGGATGGAAAGGAACCTCATACCTAGGGTAATATGTGTGATTCTTGGCCCATGTTTTATATACTTGGGAGATTGACAGTATTCCTTTCTCTATCAGGTTTCAAGTTTATGAGACTTGGCCATCTTTGTGTTTATATTGTTCTAGGGCTATGTTTATCTCACATGCATGCATGTTGATGATATGGGGTGTGTGCCCTAATTCTTTACATGTGCTTGTGTGACACAATCTTTATGTTTTATCAATGGCAAGTATTCTTTTTTATCATATGATTTCAATTCCTTTTCTCTTGATACCCATTTGGGTGGTCCTTATCCTTTCTATGGGAAGCATTTTATATTTGATGTCTTTTATTCCATATATTGCTCAATTTTCCTATTTAGTATGCACATACCTGCCTTTGCTGATGTCATCTATTTTCTCTTCTTGCTGGGGTATGCTTCCAACCCTAGGTGAAGGACTTGGATGATAAGGAATGAAGTTTTGGACTAGCTTAAGGAGTTAAAGCTTGGATACAAAGTTGTTATGGTTTATATTACCCTCTACTTAGATCCTTATGTTGTATCATACATGTAAACTTGTATGGGATATTATGATGTACTTTTGTAATCTTTTGTGAAAATTGAATATAGTCATTATTTTTATTTTGTTGTTATACTTTGGTTGTTTTGAATACCATTTATTGAAGTTTGAAAATTTAGCACCTATTCTAGCATACCTTTGAGTGTGTTTGGAATGGATGTTTCATTCTTCAAATTTTAAAATTTTAATAAGGGGGTGATCCCGCACTCATTACGTCATGGTATCAGAGCCCATGGTAGTTGGAATTTGACTATTTCGATTTTATCTCCCTAGTCAAAATTCTTGCCTTACCTTTAAGTGACATCTTTGCCCTAGAGTTGATCAATAGATGATGAAGGGTTGATTTAGTATCATATAGTTTCACATTAGAATAATGATGAATAGATCCTTAAAATACTTACAAGTAAAAGATGCATAAGTAACCATGGTAACTTGAGGTTGTTTAGCTTGCCTTTACGAAGCTACTAGGACATGAAGTTTAAAGCAAAGGTGTCTAGAAAGGATCAGGATTCAGGGGCTGGCAAGATTTTCCTCCGCCACCACTAGCTTGGTTTACGAGGACTCCCGAATCCATATGATACCGGTCTGGCTTGAGTTGATATGAATTGTCCAAAATATCATGCTTTTAGGCAATAGTAGCCTTAGAAATCTATATGACTTATCTTTAGGGACCCTAATATGTTGAACTAGTCTCCCAAGTGTAATTACATGTTTGAGGATGGGTGCCCAATATAGTTCCCTTATGACCCATAGAACCACATGTTTGGATAGTTATCCCTAGAACCTAGACTTTGAAGTTTGGTGTTTAGTAAGCAATCAGAGTGCACTGTGAAGCATGATGGATCTGGTATATGGTCTAGTTAGACTCACCCTTTTACCTCTAGATTAATTTGTCTGGGTAGGTTAAATCCTTTAAGGGGTGGTGATTCAGTTGTTTTCTTATATGTGGATGTTTTGATTTCGAGGATGAAAATCCCTTTAAGGGGTGGTGTGTTGTAACATACTAGATCTAAGACCCTACCTTGGAAGTTGACATTTTGGACTTAGCCAAATAAGGTTGAAGGTTAGACCTAAATAGATGTTTAGTATAACCCCAATGATCTAATTCATGTATATATCACCTTAATGTAACCTAATATTCTAACATTAATCTTAGGTTTATAATGGATACATAAAATATGCCACATTACTCATTTTGGTGGTAATATGAAGATAAGAATCTTAATTGGATGAATAATTTGGATAGTGGGTCGTTAATGGGCCATATGACATATCTCATGAAAAGAAGTCTCAAAGGTGGAAACAAACATCAAATTTGAAATCTACATATCAAAATTAGCCTACATGTCAAATTTCTTCTAATTTGGACAATCTTGAAATATTAGGATAAGTTTAGGAGAGAGAAAATGAGTAAAAGGCATAAGTAATGAATAATGTAATTATATTACTTCACAATATGGAAATAATGGATAATTCATATTCAACACATCAAATATAACTTGTGGATGAAGTTTGGTCCAATTTGGATGTTGTTTGTGCAAGTTATGCAATTTTAGGTACATTTTGGACTTTTCTGTAATTTACCCAATTGGGAGGTTTTATTTGCAAATTATCACATGCATTATAATCCTTATATATTACCTTACAATTCTCGAGTTTTTGAACCATAGGATGCCTAGTTGCACCTTTGTTTGAAGGTGTTTCTTTCCAAGGGCATTTTAGGGATTACTCTCTTTATAAATGAGCTTATCTTTAGAAGCTATCAACCAATGGGGCTATTTTTTTGATTGGAGGTCGGTTGGGATGGTCTATAAGTTTCTATAAACCTACATTTGATATTCAAGAAGCCTCTATGAGTTGTCCTCTTGCATGGCCATGAAATCCCTAGGCTAAGGACACATGGAAAGCTCCATGGACACCTCATGTTTGACTTCTTCCTTATCCATAAAGGTTTGATGTCCATAGGCACCCTTGGCATTAGACACATGGAAAGTAACTTGAAACCTCATGCTTGACTTCTTCCTTATCCATAAAGGCTTGCATGTCCATGGACACCGTTATACATGACATATGGAAAGTCTCATAGATACCTCATACTTGACCTCTTTCTTTATATAGCCATATCTACCCCCTCCCAACTCCCAATTCGAAAACTCTTGCTCTCCTTTATTCCCTCTAGCTTAGAACATCATTCCTACTCTGTTTTTCCATGAAGGTATTGTCCCAAGGTAAAAGGAGGTGCCTACCTTGGTGAAGAAGACTCCTAGGGTTCCAAATTTCTCTATTTAGGATTTCTTAAGCTCCTCCTTGGTGATTTTGACCAAAACTAGTAAGTATCCTCCTTTCTTTCCCTATATTCATGTTGTTAGTCTTCCTTCCACCTTCCTCCAGGTCGGAACCATGGCCTTCCATGGTGAAACCCCACCTAGAACCCATAAACACCTCATCTCCATGTTCTTTTGTTAGGATTTTTCACCTCTAAAGTGGAGAAGGTGCTTCTTGCTCGAGATAGGAGTTTTGTTGGAGAAACCAACCTCTCTAAGCTTGGGAACCTTAGTTATTGGACATGTCCAACTTCCCTAGAGGTTCTTTGGGGGCCTAGTCTTGGATCTAGGACTGACTTTGACTGTTTAGACTCTGAAGTTGAGGCATGATGTATCCCCTATTCTTCTATGTTGAGCAATTTCTTTCTCTTGTTGTATGATGTATCCCCTATTCTTCTATGTTGAGAAATTTCTTTCCCTTATTGTATTATGTATCCTCTATTCTTCTATGTAGAGAAATTCACCTATGCTTATTCATTCTCTTTATCCAATGGACATTAGCCTATACACAATGTCTTTTCTTTTGAAAATAATGGTTCATGTGAACTACCTTATTTGATATTGATCATGTGATCATGGATATTCTTTTGAACTCTTATCTTATGCTTTTTTCATGATGGAACTCTAAAAGATGACATGTGATGTCTTTTGCCCACTTATGAGGTGGATGTATATGTTGGTCACTTATGTGGTGACTAGTTTATATATTCTGACTATACTTTCTACTTGCATCTACAATTAACATGCTATGTGATTCAGTAGCAGTAGAGTAGTGTAATTGCATTGGTTTTTATGGCAGATGTGTTATTTTCTGCCAAGCAGATGTGATATTTCCTGCTCTTTTGGGATGGAAAGGAACCTCATACCCAGGGCAAGATGTGTGCTTCTTGGCCCATGTTTTATATATTTGGGAGATTGGTAGTATTCCTTTCTCTATCAGGTTTCAAGTTTATGATACTTGGCCACCTTTGTGTTTATATTGTTCTAGGGCTATGTTTATCTCACATGCATGCATGTTGATGATATGGGGTGTGTGCCCTAATTCTTTACATGTGCTTGTGTGACACAATCTTTATGTTTTATTAATGGCAAGTATTCTTTTTTATCATATGATTTCAATTCATTTTCTCTTGATACCCATTTGGGTGGTCCTTATCCTTTCTATGGAAAGTCTTTTATATTTGATGTCCTTTATTCCATATATTGCTCAATTTTCCTATTTAGTATGTACATACTAGCCTTTGTTGATCTCATCTATTTTCTCTTCTTGCGGGGATATGCTTCCAACCCTAGGTGAAGGACTTGGATTATAAGGCATGAAGTTTTGGACTAGCTTAAGGAGTTAAAGCTTGAAGACAAAGTTGTTATGGTTTAGATTTCCCTCTAATTAGATCCTTATGTTGTATCATACATGTAAACCCTTATGGGATATTATGATGTACTTTCGTAATCTTTTGTAAAAATTAAATATAGTCATTATTTTTGTTTCACTGCTATACTTTGGTTGTTTTGAATTCCATTTATTGAAGTTTGAAAATTTGGCATCTATTCTAGCATACCTTTGAGTGTGTTTGGAATAGATGTTTTATTCTTAAAATTTTAAAATATTAGTAAGGGGGTGATCCCGCACTCCTTACAATACGCATGTGAGTCAATATGTGGTATTGAGCTTACATATAACTCATGCAGTTTACTCTGGTTCAAGGAACAAGATTGAATAATAATGACGATGACTACTCCATGCCTCTAGTTCAATCTGGATATCAGTGACAAAGGAACTATACAAACACTGTAACACCATACACATATTGTAGGTTGAATTTGCTCCCCAAATTTCCATTCACTTAGGTGGCACTGATGTGCGACTAGGCACCACTCTTTGCTTGTAATGTCATAAGTTGTTATGGGCGTTCACTACCAACGTGATATGGGACCTATAGGGTTACACACATAGGAACTCACCTAGATAAGGAGTTCAGATCTTGAATGACAACTGAATTAAATACTAAAGTGTTTAGGTATTTGATTCATGCAACAAACAACCTAACAATACTGCCAAACGACAGTCTGAAGGGTTGAGACGGGCATCTGGAGAGTGCCAAATGATCGTCTCATGTGTTGCGATGGGCGTCTGGAGAGTCAAGGTTGTTTTGAGTTGAAATTGGCTAACAAGCGAACCGACCCAACCGACTGGCTCAAATCGATACACCAGACGACTGCCTGGGTGACCGAGACGATTGTCTCACATGGGCAAGATGGTCCCTTTTCTCAAGGGAAGGTTCTATACATTTCCCTATTTGTTTTGCTTGTACATTACTTGTTGTACAAGGAAATCAATGCCCAACCTTGATGGGATTTGAGTTGCCAATTTCATGTACAACTGGAAAGTATGAAACAACTATCTCGCTGAGCCAGAGGACCATCTCATGTCCCAGACAAACATCTCAGCTATCACAGGTTGCAAAACTTCTAGAATTGTTGCAAAAATTCAAGATCTTCTGATCCTTTGCACTCATGTACAAACTGGGAACCCTGATCCTAGCCTCTACTATAAATAGAGGGGTATTGGGGACTTCCTAGAGCACAATACAGGAAATTAAGAATCAATTGCTCTGATAATTGTTGTCCTCTCTGGTTAACCATGAGAGCCCAGGAAAGTCCTACCCATCTAGGGAGGGATAGCCAAGAGAGAGAAACAATTGAGGATCATTGTTGTGAGAGAGTAGGTTGGTGACTAGTACACCAACGGGAGGGACAACTCCTTCCTATGTGTTCTAGCAGGACGATAGGAGCTCGACTTGGTCCGTGTGGACTACTCTAGATGTAATGACCCATTTTCAAGTTAGTCATCTAATTAGGGTTTACTTGGATGATTGTATGCTTAATTAAGTTGATAATTGTTTAAACCTTGATAAATTATGGTAGTTAAGTTTTTATATTTTAGATACAACAAGAAGGTTTAATCATAATTTGATTCACATAATTAGGGTTAAGATTTGGAAACCCTAATCGGCCCAAATTAGGGTTTTGATGACATATGAATATAGAATTTGATAAATATAGTGTCTCACTAAAGGATTTTTGATATTTTATGTGTAACTCTGATTTAAATAAAATTTGTATATGATTTGTATATATAAAATTTGAACAATATTGAAAAATATAAGAATTTTTTAAGAATGTTCTGACCTGTTTATCGGTCGAGTTTCAAACTCGACCGACCATATTTTCATATTGATATAGCAGTGTGGTAATTGAATTTTATCTTTTTATTTGTATATCCAATTGATATCAAATTTTAATTGTAGTTGTTAAACTCCATTATAGGCATTCTTTTAAGTTTGTTTAATTTTTGGATTATTTTTTATCTCTACAGAGAGGGGTGTCGATCGAGTTCTGTGAAGGACAAACTTGACCGACTATGCTGCTGACTGCAATATAGAAGTGTAGTATTTGATTTTTAATTATTTATTGGTAATATCAAATGATCTAAATTTTTTTATATATATTTTAAACTCAATTTAAGACATTGGGTTAAAGTTTCATAATTTTTTTATGATGTTTGAGTTCTTAAACGTGTGGTTTCGTTTGAGTTTATAACTCATCCAACCAACCAGTCTGAGAGGCTTGTTTGCAAAATAAAAATACATTGAAGGGCTTGTTTGCAAATGTTCTAAGCACCTCAATTCATCTATATCACTAACCTAACACACAAGGAGCTCTCATAACTCATCCTTCCTATCAAATAAATGAAATTCTTGAGAGAGAGGAGAGCTAGGGTTTTGAGAAGAGAAAGTGATGGAGATGTTGACCTAGGGTTTCTCTATCCAAGATATGATGAAATCAAGTTTAGCTTCTTTGCATAGCATTTCATAGTGAATCTTCTCTCACATGTCAAGATTCCGTCCCTCATCTGATTTGATTTGATATCACATCAAATCTCCCCCTTTTTTCACTCTTTCTCTTCTAATCCCCATTTCTAGGGTTTCCGAGTTGAGAGGAGAAAGAATTGGATTCTTTTACGAGAGTTTGATTGGGTTTCCAAAAATTCATAGGCTGACCTACGTTTTTAAAGTACTTGGCACCTAAGGTGAGTGTTTTTCTCCCTCCTAATCTTTGTATTCATGTTGAAAGCCTAATTCCATCTAGAAAAAACAATCATAAACCTTGCTTGTATATGTATGTGACTGGATTTGATTTGGGAAAGATATTAGGGGATCAACTTCTACTGATTTTGATTATTTCTCATTGATTAAAACTTGATTAGTTCCTGATATATTGATTGAGGATCCATGTAGAATCCTATGGATAGATGAAAATTCCATTTTCATGCGAATTTTGCCTAAATGTCAGCCTAATGGCTGATATGCTTGGAATTGAATTAACATGGATAGATTCATATTTGAATTGTATTAGATCATATTATACAAGTGTATTGTTGAATGTTAATGGATTTGAATGACCACATATCCTGATTAGGATTTGTGTTGAGTAAGTGAATCAAATGAGTCAATTGATCAATGTATATTTATGATTGATGAATGAAATGTGTGAAAATGGAAACTAGGGTTTCCATGTTTGTGAATAACCCTAATTAACCCTTGAGTCATGATTGGATTACTGAATGATATGATTCTTATGATATGTTGAAATAAGGAATGACTTCTTGAAAACCCTAAAAGTTTATCATTAAGAATATTATGAGTGATAAAGCTAGAACTTGTATATGATGTTGTAAATGTGATCAAATGCTGAAGTTGAAAGTATTAATACTTCAATTGAATATGATGAGTCTTATTAATACCGTCTAAGTCTAATGCATTTGTTTTAGTATAATAAAAAATGATCCTTGTTGATTATGGGAATGACATTAGAAGTCAATGACATGGTACACTTATCTAAATATAAGAAATGATATGAAGAAAAAAAATGTATTGATGGTGATGCCAAGTTAAAGATGAAACTAATGAAGTTATTATGATGAAGTCTTTAATCCTTTGTTTTAATTACATGTGGCTTAATCCAAATTGAATGAAACATACTAAAACTAGACTTTGATGGATATCAATGAAAATAGAAGTATTGTATGTCAAATGAGTTAAAAATGATTGGTTCCAATAATTTAATGAACATGACATGAGAGAAGTTGAGATTAATGAATATGAAATTGAAGGGAAAAGATGAGAATTAGTAGACAAATTTAAGAAACAAACTCAAACCCTAAAATGTTGAGCTAGATGGTGCTAATGAATAACAATCTCAAATGAGGGATTAAGGAATGTACATAATTGTAGTTTAATTCAACTAAAAGATGAAACTCAAGTATTTGAATTGATTTACAAGAATGTGTTCTTGTATTATGATTGTTTGATATAATACTTGTACTACGAGAATGAAATATTTTGATGGAATTCAAATGATAATCAACATTTGTTGATTAGTAACCCGTATGAAGAATGTAAAATAAAAGAAGAAGAGAACTATGTCTGTTATGCATGTATATGCATGAAATTTATTTGCATCTATTGAGATTGGATGGAACAAGCATATGTTGTATGATAAATTTATTCTAAATATGATGAATGATACATGATGTCTATATGATTTTACTGTTGCTAGTTCTAATGCATCTGCTAATATTTGTTAAGAACTGTGATATATAATGAACTGATAAGGAATATATTGAAATTGAAATTAATATGCACTCCTTACATATTGAGAAACCATGATAAGGGTAAATATTGCATAATGAAATGATGTCTAGGATTGAAAGCCCACTGATGATGATAAAACCCTGATGGGGTAAATGTTGGACAATAAGAGTATGTCTATGGCAGAAAGCCCACTGTTGATGATTGCTATGAGATGAAGTATAAGATAGAAATAGTCATATGTGTTGCAATATACAAATTTATTGTGCTTCTTGCTTTTATCATTGTCATTATTGATAAACTTGATCTGTTTCATGTTTTTCTAGTTATGCGAGAACACATAGATACGATATATGATGTTTTGAATTCTTTTAAGATGAGTAAAAAAGATCAATAACAAGTGAAATGATGGAACATCTAGTTAGGTGCCCTGAACACCGTGAGTTTCCCCCGAGGACCACACTGGGGAAACAAAACGGATCTCCTTGTAGTAATTGATGAATTATGAGAAGGATTTCCGGAGTGTGGATCGAGACCTTAGAGGGTTAAACCAACAGGATTTAGGAGTGAGTCATCTGGAGTGGATCTGGCTCTAAATCCTTATTGTGAAAGTCTATGTCCATATGGAATAGACTATGTTGAAATGAAATATGTGAAATGTGAAATGAAAAATATGTGAAATATTGTGATATGTGATATACTGCTTTGTTGGTTCCTATCTCGTGTACCCGAGATGAGGACGTGAGCCTCTTTAGGCAACCCTGAGGTGGCCAGGGTATGTTGTTGATATCTTAGGATGGGTAAACCCTAACATAGTCATGGTGAGTCATTGACACGAGAATCAGGCGTGACAACTTCTACTTGGTGAGGTACAAGCCAAGTAGTTTCAGGGCAAATGAATAAAAGATGGTAAGCCGTGTAGAACATGATTTGAATGATTATTACATTCCTTGTACTGCTAGTTGATGATTTGTCATTATTGATTAAGCTTCATGTTGTGGAAAGTAATCATGTTGCTATGGACAGTTTCTATTTCATATTATGATCTGTCATGCTGACAAGTTATAAATGTTGGAATTTATATGCATTCTGAATATGAGTTGGATTGCTTGCTATTTGATAGTATTGTTTGGTAGATATGTATTATGTGTACTTCAGCTTTAGGACTGCAGGATGTGTTTCTGGTCCTGCTGGTGGAGTGTCACAAAGTTAATGTTATTGTTATGTATTTATTCAAAATGCTAGAACTTGACTTATTACTCATGCATTAGGATTCTTAACCTGAACTAAGAAGTATTTGTTGATTTGTTCATAGACATGCTTTAAAAGATGTTTCAAAGTTATAATTGGTTTAAGTGATTACCTTATCTGTTGGATCAGATTATCATTGCAAGTTAGAAATGACTTATGATAAATCTATCCACTAGATTTTCAATATCTACATGTTTCTGTTAAGTTTATTATACTTAATCTGATGCTGATGGATGTACCTAGCTTGAGTGGGAGGTATCCACTCATTGGGGCTCTATATGATTCTCATGAGGTTGTTTCAAATGTTTTTAGGTATAATGATATCCAGCAGAGAGGTCACGACAAAGAAGATATAAATAGCATAATCTAGATAGATTATAATGTCCTTGTACTCTCTCTTTCCCAGGATGGGTTGTAGATTAAGTTTGTTCATCAATGTACATGTATCTGATGTAAACTGAACTGCATATGAGAACAAGATTTGATTCTAGATTTAATGGAGTTGAATATGATTTGTGATATCTGAATGTGATGTCCTTGATGTGACATTGATTTATGAGTTTGTGAAGAAAGAAAAAGGAAAAATGTATCTGTCTTTTTCGTATATTGTTTAATCGCCTTTGTCGAGAATTCATTATTTTATTTCATAATATGGGTTTAGGTTTGGGATTATCTCTAATGGATATTATTTATGCTAATCAAAAGAGTGGGTCCTGACACTAGAGGCAAGAGTCCTTTGGCTGCTTCTAGAACGGCAACATTAACTCGTAGTTTGTGACGAGATCAGAGGAGCCATTGTAGTAGTTGTCTGAGTCTGCTATCCATGGAGGAGCAGTCAGACGAGTCTGAGTGCATCCAGGATCTACACAGACACCATCCAAGATAGAGTGCACATCTACATCTATGAGGATTGTCACTGGACTTGCTTTAGGACCAGGTATATCTTTGTTAAACCATCCTTCTCATTACATAGTTATTGACGTGATCTGTTGTTTAATAGAAAATATGATAGTAAAAAAATTTATTTCCACTGCCTATGTCATGTTGTATTTCCCTACATTCAGCTCTATTCGCCCCCCTCTATATCATCCAATCACCCATCTTAGGATCCAACAATATATACATATATGCACATATATATATATATATATATATATATATATATATATATATATATATATATATATATCATACATGTCAGGATCAAAATATGTTTTGTTTGGTGGATGTGTGCATGGTTATGATGAAAGACCCCTTTGTGTGTAAATAAATGGATGTGAATGGATCTTTCTAGTTGAAAAGTATATGTCTTTCATGCCAAGCCTCTTCTTTAATTCTATATGTAATTGTTCTATTTCTTCTAACTCCCTTGGATGTAACTCAAGGTTTTTATATATTATGGAAAAAAATTTAGGATAGAATAAGTTTTGGAGTGCTTGATGTGATGAGGAAGGCATGAAGAGCAGGGCATCCATGGAGTCATTGATGTGATTCAATACAGACGCACATTCACAGATTGATGAATATGATGCAATGGACCTTAGTCATATAGTTATCCATTGTTGCTCTTAAGGATTACCTTTGTAAGGACATAACCATTGTTGTATTGTTTGTGGACTGTTATTTTTGATATAATGTGTGTGTGATATATATGACAAGTATGTGGTGTTTGGATATGTATATGTATATGTATATGTATATACATCCATCAAATGCAATGTTAAGTCTTAAATGCTTTCCATTTTGCAACATACACGAAAACCTTGATCGATTAAGTGAGGTCACGCCAAAGCATGGTGCACTATCTACCTCGGGGAAGTGTGAGAATGGATATGTAGGTTTTCCAAAGCAGGGTGCATATTCTATAATGTTGGCCTTTGGATTGAAATTAACTAGGTGGCCTCAATAGGATTAAGCACTCAAAGGTGTATAGATGTTATGACAAATAGTTGTGCATCCATCTACTAAGAGTTGCATTACATGAAATTGGAAAATGTTTCCTACTTAAATAATTAATTGGTGGGTGATCAACCCAAGCGAACTCATGAATTGATGAAATAAGGACCAGTCTCACTAGAAGATTGTATGATACAAATCTTCTAATCTATAGTTAGGGCTATTATTTAAATAAATATGGGAGATATATTTAATTAAATACCAAATTAATATCAATAAAAACATTTCCAAATCAAACATTTACTCTTGCAAATACTTCTTGTAGAACAAATGACAACAAACAACAACACCTTTCAATGTGACCATTAAGAATGAGAAATCTAATGGAAGTAGCTTCTATGTCTGGTTTAGGACTTTGAGAATTGTTCTCACACTTGAGCATAAGATCTATGTCATGGACACACCAATACCAAATGACCAACTCTGAATGCACCTAGGTGGAAAAGGAAGCTTACAAGAAGCATCCCATTGACATTGTGACATCAAATGTCTTACGCTATGCTCCATGAATTATGAGATTTAGAAGCAACGTGAGAACATGGGAATTGTTGAGATGATAACACATCTTAGGAGCATGCACCAAGACCAAGTAATATGAAACATGTGATGTCTCGAAAGTAGTATTTAAGTACAAAATGATGGAAGGTGATCCAATTGAACCCCATCTACTCAAGTTAAATTGGATATGTGAAAAGTTTGGATAGACTGTGATTTCCTTTAGGCCAAGATTTGTACTCAAATGTGATCATGCAATAATTATTTTATTCATATAAATAACTTGTTATGACTACAACATGAACAATATTGTTAAACCGCTAACAAACTTACTTGCCATGTTGAGAACAACTGAGGGGCAAATGAAAGACAAGCCTAATCCTGTGTTGATGGTCAACAAAGAAAAAGTAAAGTCTAAGGGAAAATGGAAATCCAAGAAAGGTTCTAATTATGGCCAAGAGTTTGAGTCTTTTGCACTTAAGGCAAAATGAGGGGTAGGTAAGTAAGGAAATTGTAACCATGTTGGACATTTGAAGAGAAATTGTCTTCTCTATCTAGAGGAGCTGAATAACAAGAAGTAGGAAATAAAGATATCCACTTTAGGAATATATGTTATTGAAATCAACTTATCTACTTATTCATTATAAGATTGGATACATGATGTGATCTCACATATATTCAAATATGCATGATTAAGAAAGAAGTAGATCCTTGAAGAAAAGAGAGGTGGAACTACGTGTTGTGAAAAGAGAAAGAGTTGTTGTCACTATTATAGGCACCTACTGTTTATCAATGTCTAATGGGCTTTTAATAGAGTTAGATAATTGGTATCATACCTCCCATAAATAGGAACAACATTTTTGTTTCATGTTGGGACAAGAAGAGTTTTCAATTTCATATAAAGAATGGTCGACATTCTATTTCTAAAGATGATATCTTCATATAAAGAATGGTCGACATTCTATTTCTAAAGATGATATCTCTTGTGGCATTTACCCTATGCCTTATGGTCATTATTTACTAGAGCTAGAGAAAAAATTTCTTCAACATAAATACTAAGAAGATTAAACTTTACAACTCAAACGAAACTTATATATGTCATCATTGTTTAGATACTATAAATGAGAAACACATTTCTAGACTCCACAAAGATGGATATCTAGACTCATTTGATTTTGAATCAATTGAGACATAAAAATCTTGTTTATTAGATAAGATGACAAAAGAACCCTTTATTGGAAATAATGGAAGGGTAATTGACTTATGACTACTCATATATACTAATGTATATGAACCTTTTTATCACAAATTGCAGAGTTGGTTATCAATACTTCATCACATTTACTTATGACCTTAGTAGCAATGTATATGTGTATCTAATGAAACACAAGTTAGGATCCATCAAAAAGTTCAAGGAATTCGTGTATGAAGTACAAAATCATCTTAGTAAGAGTGTCAAATCTCTTTGATGAGATTGAGATGATGAATGTTTAAGCCAAGTTTTTAAGGGTCTTCATCAGAGTTGTGATATTGTATCACAATGGACTCCACCTGAAACACCACAACATGATTGTGTATCATACAAAAGGGATCACACCATGTTGGATATGGTACAATATATGATGACTTTTGTTGTTCTTACAACTTCCATAGAAATTGTAGCATTTACACTTAACCATGCACCTTCTAGATTGGTTTAAAAGACATCATATAATATATGGACTGGGAAATGTCCCAATATGTCTTTTGTGAGGACTTGGGGATGTAAATCTTATGACCAGAAACTATTTTTTGAAAAGCTTGGACCCAAATTTGACAAATGTCATTTTGTTGGATATCCTAAGGAAACCAAGGGATATTACTTCTTTATTCCATCGAACAACAAATTTTTTGTTTCCATAACTATAGTATACCTCAAATAGAAACTCGTTTCTAAAGGAAACAACGGGAGGAAGATACAACTCAAAGAAGTTTGAGTCTAAAAATGATAACATTTAACCTATGAAGTTCAATAAAGAACCAAAGGGATAACAATTTTTTTATGGAATCATAAGCTCATAATGTAACACAAGAACCTAGAAGGTCTAGAAGGGAAAGTCTTGATCCAAAGAGAATGGATTTCTAGTGACTCAAAAAGATGATGTCTTTGTCAATTATGATGATGAACCAAGAATATTCAATGAGGCTATTGAGGGACCAAGTTTTAGTTAATGTCTTGAAGTTATGAGTTTAGAGATGGACTTCATGTATACCAACAAGTTATGGACCTTGGTTGATCCACCTGAAGAGGTAACAACCATAGGGTGCAAATGGGTATTCAACGATATGACCAACATGGATGGTAATGTACAAACCTACAATAGTCAATTGGTAGCAAAAGGTTTCAAACAAGTGTAAGGTGTTGATTATGATGAACTTTTCTACCAAATGCCATGGTTAAATGCATCAGGATCATGCTTGATATTGCAACTTATGATAACTATGAAATATGGAAAATGGATGCAAAAATCACATTCCTTGATGGGAATCTCCTTGAGGATGAGTATATGATACCAGCCAAATGTTTTATCACTCTAAATGAACCCAGAAAGGTATGTAACCTACAAAGGTCAATCTATATATTGAAGCAATCATATTGGAGAGGGAATCTTCATTTTGATGAGATGTTCAAATAGTTTGGCTTTATTTAAAATGAAGATGAACCTTGTATTTGCAAGAAGGTTAGTGGGAGCACAATTGTATTCCTCATATTGTATGTAGATGACATACTACTGATGGGTAATGACATCCCTACATTACAATTGATTAAAACATGGTTAGTAAATAACTTCTTCATGAAGAACTTAGAAGAAACATCTAACATAATAGGAATCAAGATTTGTAGATACAAATCTAGAAGGCTTCTTGGTCTAAGTCAAAGTACATACATTGACAAAGTGTTGACAAAGTTCAACATCAAATAATATAAGAGAGGAAATTTACCTATGTCTCATGGAATAAGTCTCAGTATAGCTCTATGTACCAACTACTCTAAAATGGGGGATGCATGATTCAATTCCATATGCATCTATATTGGGATCTATCATGTATGCATTTTTATGTACACGGTCTGAGGTCTTGTATGCTTTGATCATAGCGAGTAGGTACTAGTTAGATCCCAAATAATGTCACTAGATTTCTAAAGAGCATCCTTAAGTACTTGAGAATAACTAAGGATCAATTCTTTATTTACAATCGTGAGGCAAAGTTGGTTGTAAAGGGTTATACTAACTGTAATGACCCTGACCTGGGTTATGAGGTAACCCTATTTGTTTTGACTAAGTAAGTTGCTTAGAACTTTAATATAATCCTCTAAGGTGTTTTGTTATCATGTGACACACTTATGTTTCAAGTTTGGACCTGATTAAATGATGTTTGAGCAATGTTCCTTTATTTTGGACCAAAGTGCAATTTACCCAAGATAAGGGGTTATATTGCAACATGTCACATGTTGAACGTGTATTAAGTTCTTTAGCATCATAATAAAGAGAATGATGCTAAGTTGTGGCTTGTGGAAAGCCTAAAAGCCAAGTTTGAACTTGTTTGAATAATGTTAGTACCTTGTGCACCAATTTTGGTACAATTTGTAATTTACCCAAAATGTAGGATTGATTGCAAATTACCACCTCTAGAGTATCCCTACTTCCTCTATGTATCATTTAGAGGAGAGAAAATGAATGAGACACTATGTTTGAATCCTTTATGAGTGGTAGTATTCTTGGTGATGAAAAGACCAAGAAAGGGGTTGAATGGAAACCCTAATTTGAGCTTGTATTAAGTGTATCAGGTTGTAGTGTTAAATGGGAGTCCCTATAGGCCAAGGATCCAAAGAGGAGACCCCATATCGTGTTGTTAACTCTTTGAATTTTCAAAAACGAGCTAAGCACCTCAATAAAGCAATGGATATCGGCTTGCAACTTTCCTTGGGAAAGGTTGCATTGAATTGTGAATATAATAATGTGAGTCGAAGTGGCTTGTCCTAGAAGATAACCAAAGGGGGCCGACCCTTATCCCTTGCATTATACTCAAGTTTTTATTTTTCATTGCAAGATAAATATGGAGTGCATGCAAGAACAGGTGTCAACCCATGCATGGCCATGTGCCACCTACTAGTAGTAAGGTGATGACACCTCTTACACTCTCTCCCATGAACCATAAGTATATATACCCTTCCTTTCACCCCTTAGTGGACTTTTTTTCAAATTATACCACCTCCTTTCTCTTAGATTTTATATCGTGCATAGAGTCATGGTATCGTGCATAGGTGATGTGGTATTGTACATAGGCCTTGGGTATTGGCCTTAGCAAGTTGATATCGGCCTATCAAGGTGATATCGGCCATAGTGAAGTGTTTTTTGCCACAAGTGAAGGGATTATCGGCCACAAGTGATGCCATATCATGCATGAGTAGTGAGGTATCATGCAAGGTGCTAAGGAGCAAGAGGCAGCTCAATACTTAACCTAAGGTGAGGCCATGATCATCTTCAACCTTGGATTGAAGCATGAATCTAGGGTTATGATCTTCCTTTCTTTTCTTCTTCACCAAATGCTTATACATGGTGATTCTTTGCATATAGAGGAGTTGTGAAGTCATCTTCAATCTTAGTAATGTGGATCTTTGGAGCTTGGAGCTTTGAAGTTGTTCTTGAGGCGGGTTATATAACTTGAACCCAACTATATTATTATGCACTTTCAATTATGTCATACTTGTTGATCTACTTGCAATTTCGGTTTATCTTGAATAATTGATGATCCTTTGAGTTCTAAAAGCTTCATGGGACTTTTTTCCATCACTTAGAACAGTTAGAACAAGAGTCTAGAGGTTGATGGTGATGACATCATCAAGGGTAAAGTGATATCGGGTTGAAGCATACACCTCTTTGTCTGATATGGTGTGAAGCACACACACACCTCTTTGCCTGATATGGTGTGAAGCACACACACACCTCTTTTCCTGATATGGTGTGAAGCGGACACACACCTTTCTGCCCAATATGGTGTAAAGCACACATACACCTCTAAAGTGATATGGAATCAAGCATACACCTCTTTGCCCGATATAGTGTGAAGAACACACACACCTCTTTGCTTGATATGGTGTGAAGCACACACACACCTCTTTGCCCGATATGGTGTGAAGCGCACACACACCTCTCTGCCTAATATGGTGTAAGCACACATACACCTCTAAAGTGATATGGTAAGCACACATACACCTCTAAAGTGATATGGAAGCAAGCACACACCTCTTCGCCCGATATGGTAAGCACACATACACCTCTAAAGTGATATGGGTAGTAAGCATACACCTCTAAACCGATATTGGGTTAAGCATACACCTCTTGGATGATATAGTGCTGAGCACACATCTCTAAAACAATATGGTGGGTAACCCAATACACTAGATGACAAAAGTGTTAAGGTGGCTAATACCCTAGAACATGTGATGGCTAATACACTAAAATCTGGTGTGGCTAATATCTTCAAGAGAGGTGAGGACGTTATACTCATGTATGGTGAAGGTGATACACCATATGATTGGTAGGGTTGATACCTTGATGGGTAAGGGTATGAGGGATATGATGATGTCTATCTCAATATACACCTAACCCAATTTATGTGTTCAACTTGACATACGTGATTCAATATGATGCACCTTATAAATGTGAGGGTAAAACACTCTTAGGAGTGATGTGTGTAATACCAAATAATGATGTGGTTAATAACTTGATAGGTGAAACACCTAAAGTGATTGATAATGGTATATCAAAAATGCCTTAACTTGAGATGAGTCCATATCACTTGATGATAGTTGGGTAATTCAAATGTGTGACTAATGTCCAATACACTACAGGATAAATGTGATGTTTTAGTGCATAAAGTATTAGGATGGGATATACCCTAATACAAGATAAGTTGATGAACTTAAGTAAGTTAAAAGTGATTAGGGAAGTGATACATCAAGGCATGATAAATACCACATCCAACACCTCAAGGTTGATGCACCTTGATGCACCTTAAATCTAATATACTTGGATGAGTAACACATGAAGTGTGTCATGTAAATTGTTACATTAAGATGTAATGAGTTTAATGCACTTTGATAAGTGTAGGCTAACATGCCTTGAGAAAGGGTTAATCCAAGTTAATAAAGTATGATGTAATCAATATCCTAGTAAGGATGAGAGAGAAACACATACTTTGTTTTGATAATCATTTAATGATAAATGATGAGAATAAATAAGTATGACTGAATACTTATGATATCAATATTTGCTCCTAGATGTGTGGAACCATGAATTAGGATTTGGATTAATAATATAAAAATGAAGCCCTATTTGACTATAAAGAAAAACCCTAACCCTAATGATGGGAAGGTTGTATTTCTCTTATTGCATAAGCCTTGTAGGGCATGTTAAATACTTGTATAACAAGTATAATGATTAATGGCCTTGTGATCCATATGAATAAGTTGTTGCCTAGTGAAAGGTGACAAGATGTGTAATGGCCTTGTGAGCCAGTTGAATAAGTTGTTGCCTAGTGAGAGGTGACAAGATGTGTAATGGCCTTGTGAGCCATGTGAATAAGATGTTGCCTGGTGAGAGGTGACAAGATGTGTAATGGCCCTGTGAGACTTGATAATACTTGTACAACAAGTGAAACGAATACCTTGGTCTAAGGACCTAGAGGTAATGGTTACATGTTATAGAGGTAACAATGCTATGTGATGATCTAAGGGTTTGAATACCCAGATCCAGTAATCATGATAATGATGTGAAGGGATGAGAATTCCCAGTAATGTGATAAGGGACTGAGATCCCAAGTATCATGTGTTTTACAGATTTGAAAAGTGTGTGATAGATGTATTACACCTTTCTTTGTAGCATTTGTTGTGACTAATAATGATAACTTGGTTGATGCTAAAAGAATGTTGTAATGCACTTAATATATCACTATAAACCATAAAATGTTGCCCTGACCATAGATCCATCTGCTTCAGAATTTGCTGAATGGTGAAACGGGTTTCCTGCGGCATAACCCGGAATGCATAATTTTGAATATGTGGGGGCATGGAGCTTAAGTGTCCATGACTCAGTAATTTCATAAGAATGTCTCAATAGAGCATGGTGAACTGACATGTGGCTCAGAGCATGGTGCCTATGTGACCATGGCTCAGAGTATGGTGCCTAAGTGACCATGACTCAGTAAATGGGGAAGGTTGTTGTAGATGTTTCCCCTAAGAGAGCACAGTTGACACTGTAGCTCTAAGTGAGGATGCCTATTTACCCTGGCACATCTATATTGCAGCTGACACAAGATGTCCTGCTAAGCCTAAGTGGTCTTGTACTGACCAAGACAAGGAAGGTCATGGAAACTGGCTCTTCCATTGACCTTGTATGGTACCGACTTGTGAGAAGTTTGTGGTCGGTTGGAGATGAACGGGGTATGCTTCATATCCTCAGGGCATAAGTGTGATTGTAAAATATGTTCAGTAGTGTAGCATATCTGCTTAAAGATCGAATACAGAAAACATTGTTTGATGTGCAATACAGTTATACATCTTAGTTGATAGATGCTATTTATGTTTCTTTACATTTCTTGCAAAGCAGATAGACGATTTATAACTCTACCATGTGTAGATGCAATGTTCTTCTTAAGAAAGGAGATTATCTTATTTTGTTCATACAATGATTAATCCTGCATGTTAAATATAAAAGAACCCCTGCTCAGTTTTATAATGTTTATCTGCAATAATAATATGGTCGACGGAGAGTTATATCTCTCGCTGGGATAATTGTCTCACCCTATGGGATCCACAATTTTTAGGTGGACGTACACGAGGCGGTGGAGACCTTTCTGTAGAGGAGGAACAACAGTTGGGGCAACAGTAACAACTCAGGTTGAGTGTATTGTCTGTCGTGACTTGTAGATAGAAGTCCTATGTGTCGTCTTTGTACTCTCAGGTCCTTGGAGTTAGCTCATACTTGTTTCATGAATGATCTGAGATTTTGGCTTGAATGCCTCAAGGTTTTATGTTGCTCCAGTATGTATTTTGATAGAGCAATTGTTATATGTTGTCCTCGAGATGAGATGAAACAATATTTTACAATGTAAATCATGACATGTATGAGTTTGAGATCTTTAAGTAAAAGTTTTCTGGACAAGGATCTCCTTGCAAAATGGTTTTAAATTTTAGTGATTTTTGTTAATCCGTTGTTTATGTTTATTTCGCTTAATTAATAACGGTTTATTTGTCAGTTAGATGACTGTCGTTACAAGTTTGTCATCAGAGCTTAAGGTTCACTGAGTCTACAGAGACATAGGACTCAGGTGTTGAGTTTGTGTTAGTGTCCTCTAGTATACCCTATAGTAACTTCTGCTTATGCAAAAGAAAAGGTGAAGTTTAAAAATGACTGGAGAACACAAGGAACACATTGCTGAGGGCAATGTTGTTGCCCCAGGAAAAGGTGCAAGGGATCATGCAAGAGAAGAATGAGTGTCTGAGAATTCCCATCATGATCCGATCAAGATAAAGAATCATATGTTTATGCTCTTGATAGGAAGGATAGGACAACAATGATACATATAGTAGACTGGATACTAGCATTACAACCTAGGTTACCAATTCTTAATTCAAAAACATTGAGCTTTAAAAAGGGTTCCTGAATGACATTGTCATGTTGGAACAGTGGAAATGTTGGAAGAATTAACATATGGAAAGAAAATAGACTCTGCCATAAGTTTAGATAGATAGTATATCTGTGATGGCAGCGCCCAAGAAGGGGCAATAAGTCGAGAATTAAGGAAATGTCATTACAATTCTATAAGACATTTGCCTAGTTGTTCTACAAAGCAAAAGTTTTCAGTGCCACCAGTGCAACAAAACACCCAGTGCACCAGGGTAGTAATCACTATGTAAAGGCAAAAGTCCTAAATTTCCACATGTAAGAACCCATGGCTTAGTTTTTACATCGGTAATAAGACTGATAAGACCATGGTATGAGGGTAAGACATATTATATATATGGACATGTTGAGCATACTAAACTCTTTTCTTTTAAAAGAAGGGAGTAAATGACTCAACAACCGAGGTAGACTAAGAAGGGCTTACAAAAGTCACAGACCAATAGTGAAAAAAGGCAAGAGCAACAACATAAAACAACTAGACTCTATGTGTTGAGTCAACCTGAAGCGGTGGATGACCGCGAGGGGTAACAGTCAAATAGAGCTTTTTCATTTCCATATGCCTTATCTTGATGTTATCTGATAATCATAAAAAAGATTGTTGTTATGGACCTCCCTATTGATTGCCCTATGGGAACATAGGGAAGAAATGATGAGAACTAGAATTTATATTATGTTCAGTATTCTTTTAAATGTTCTATAATTGCTCTTATCTGTGTGAAAGAGGATGAGATATAGAAGTGATGCCTGGAGAAAATCCAGGAATGTTAAATATTGTATTTGTGATGATACAAAAAGTAAGGAATATGATAGTACACAAAGTGCATACTACCTAATCTCAGTACTTGTATACCCTGGCCAGTTATTCAACTATTGAAGATAAGGTGAGTATGGAACTCTTAGATTGTTATCTTTCTGATTTCTCTAATCAAGTAGTCATTTTGAGACAATATAGTGAGCATAATGAAACGAGAAATATGGCATGGATATTTTTATCACATCCTAAGTGTAGTAAATGGAATCAAAGATGATATCGGATAAATCTGTGTGCATTAGGAAGTAAAAGAATATAATCCTCATGATAAAAGAATGAGAACAAGGGAGATGATCCTTGTTTGATAAAGTCTGTGTGAATAGTAAAGATCTTTTCCATAATGTGGAAATGGGAAATGTGATAAAATCACAAAATGTTCATGAACATGTTAGACAATAACAAAGAAAGGAGTGATAAAATGTAATCATCCTTATAACTCCTATGTTGATGGCAAGGAACCTAGGATGAAACAAGAGTAAGTGACTCATAAACAGTTGAAAGTTCATATAATAATCAGAGTAGATGATAATCTCTTCTCTTTGATAAACAACCTTGGGTGATGATGGGGTGATAAGAGGAATATGTTTCTTTGTGTTCTCTCCTTTTAGGGACATGGCAATCAAGTGAGTACTATGACACTTGATGTGCATGGATTAGAAATAATCCATTGATGGATACTTAGAAAAGTATCAGTTCGTCTTGGACTTTGGTTCCAAGATAGAGATATGTGTAATAAATAATGTCCCAAAGATGTAAGAAAGATCCTTTTATATGTGTGGCTTTGGTACTAACAACAGAGAGATGGAAATGATGAGGATGTGATGTGTTTTTGACACATGTGATGGATACAAAGTAAGGAATTCTGGTATCTAAGAAATATCAGGTGGTATGGGAAATTAAAAACATAACTCCTAATCAGATGATTTATGTTGGTTACCTGGAATGGCCAACTGTGAAATCAGTCTAGTTACATAAAATAGTATGGACATCATATGTTAGGGGTTTATGCTCTGCATAAACATAACATTGATAAGGATGTACTAATTGAAGGAACAATTGTAAAATCATTGTGGGGAAATCTTATCAAGCTAAAAATAATTCCTTAGAATACCCCTATCTAGATCTGTTAAGGCAACTTATACATAACATCTAAAGATACCTCTAAGATAAGTTCTTAATTGATAAGTAACCTCCCCTTATGACAAGAGAATGTACAACTAATCAGATAGTTGGTACAAGTAGTAAGAAAGTTTAGTGTTGTGTCAGCAGGTTAGATGGCACAACAGATGTATGATAAGACTTGTAGTCCCAGGTGGGTGACAGAATGTAACTCTGGTCTTTCTTTGGAAGTGAAATGCTAACTGAATGAGGAGTATGGAAGACTCCCCAGAATCAAGAATCTTGTCACATAAAGTTGTAAGTTGAGAAAGGTGATAAATCAGTGAGGTTTGACACCTAAGTTAAATATGGTATGTATAATGTTTCTCTGACTAAGAAAAGTGTTACCTGACATAGAGTTGATTTTATAGTCAATAATGAAAAAGACAGTGGAGTATGTGTCATGTGTGATAGATTCTATGATAACCATGTGTGGAAGAACTTTGTGTTGATCAAAGTTCTATGGTATCTCCATGACATTAAGATGTTATGTGGAGACTTGATGATATGATGAATGAATCATATATGTCTCCCTTTACCTGGGATTTCGGGGACGAAATCCTTGTTAGGGGTTTACAACTTGTAATGACCCTGACCTGGGTTATGAGGTAATCCTATTTGTTTTGACTAAGTAAGTTGCTTAGAAGTTTAATATAATCCTCTAAGGTGTTTTTTTATCATGTGACACACTTATGTTTCAAGTTTGGACCTGATTGAATGATGTTTGAGCAATGTCCATTTGTTTTGGACCAAAGTGAAATTTACCCAAGATAAGGGGTTATATTGCAACATGTCACATTTTGAACGTGCATTAAGTTCTTTAGCATCATAAGAAAGAGAATGATGCTAAGTGGTGGCTTGTGTAAAGCCTAAAACCAAGTTTGAACTTGTTTGAATAATGTTAGTACCTTGTGCACCAATTTTGGTACTATTTGTAATTTACCCAAAATGTAGGGTTGATATGTAAATTACCACCTATATAGTGTCCCTACTTCCTCTATGTATCATTTATAGGAGAGATAAAGAATGATACACTATGTTTGAATCATTTATGAGTGGTAGTATTCTTGGTGATGAAAAGACCAAGAAAGGGGTTGAATGGAAACCCTAATTTGAGCTTGTATTAAGTGTATCGGGTTGTAGTGTTAAATGGGATTCCCTATCGGCAAAGAAGCCAAAGAGGAGACCCCCATATGGTGTTGTTAACTCTTTGACTTTTCAAAAATGAGCTAAGAACCTCAATAAAGCAATGGATATCGGCTTGCAACTTTCCTTGGGAAAGGTTGCATTGAATTGTGAATATAATAATGTGAGTGGAAGTGGCTTGTCCTAGAAGATAACTGAAGGGGGGCGACCCTTATCCCTTGAATTATACTCAAGTTTTTATTTTGCATGGCAAGATAAAGATGGAGTGCATGCAAGAACATGTGTCAACCCATGCATGGCCATGTGCCACCTACTAGTAGTAAGGTGATGACACCTCTTACCCTCTTTCCCATGAACCATAAGTATATATACCCTTCCTTTCACCCCTTAGTGGAATTTTTTTCAAATTATACCACCTCCGTGCTCTTATATATCGTGCATAGAGCCATGGTATCGTTCATAGGTGATGAGGTATCGTGCATAGGCCTTGAGTATTGGCCTTAGCAAGTTGATATCGGCCTAGCAAGGTGATAATGGCCATAGTGAAGTGTTTTAGGCCATAAGTGAAGGGGATATCGGACACAAGTGATGTCATATCATTCATGAGTAGTGAGTTATTGTGCAAGGTGCTAAGGAGAAAGAGGGAGCTCAATACTTAACCCTAAGGTGAGGATATGATCATCTTCAACCTTGGATTGAAGCATGAATCTAGGGTTATGATCTTCCTTTCTTTTCTTCTTCACCAAATGCTTATCCATGGTGATTCTTTGCATATAGAGGAGTTGTGAAGTCATATTAAACCTTAGGAACGTGGATCTTTGGATCTTGGATCTTTGAAGTTGTTCTTGAGGTGGGTTATATAACTTGAACCCAATTATATTATTATGCACTTTCTATTCTGTCATACTTGTTGATCTACTTGCAATTTCGATTTCTCTTGAATAATTGATGATCCTTTGAGTTATAAAAGCTTCATGAGACTATTGTCCATGACTTAGAATAGTAAGAACAAGAGTCTAGAGATTGATGGTGATGACATCATCAAGGGTAAAGTGATATCGAGTTGAAGCATACACCTCTTTGCCCAATATGGTGTGAAGCACACACACACACACCTCTGTGCCCGATATGGTGTGAAGCACACGCACACCTCTCTGTCCGATATGGTGTGAAGCACACACACACCTCTTTTCCCGATATGGTGTAAAGCACACATACACCTCTAAAGTGATATGGAAGCGCGCACACACCTCTTTGCCTGATATGGTGTGAAGTACACACACACCTCTCTTCCTGATATGGTGTAAAGCACACATACACCTCTAAAGTGGTATGGTAAGCACACATCCACCTCTAAAGTGATATGGAAGCACGCACACACCTCTTTTCCCGATATGGTAAGCACACATACACCTCTAAAGTGATATGGGTAGCAAGCATACACCTCTAAACCGATATTGGGTTAAGAATACACCTCTTGGACGATATAGTGTTGAGCACACATCTCTAAAACAATATGGTGGGTAACCCAATACACTAGATGACAAAAGTGTTAAGATGGCTAATACCCTAGAACATGTGATGGCTAATACACTAAAGTATGGTGTGGCTAATATCTTCAAGAGAGGTGAGGACGTTATACTCATGTATGGTGAAGGTGATACACCATATGATTGGTAGAGTTGATACCTTGATGGGTAAGGGTATGCGGGATATGATGATGTCTAGCTCAATATACACCTAACCCAATACATGTGTTCAACTTGACATACATGATTCAATATGATGCACCTTGTAAAGGTGAGGGTAAAACACTCTTAGGAGTGATGTGTGTAATACCAAATAATGATGTGGTTAATACCTTGATAGGTGAAACACCTAAAGTGATTGATAATGGTATATCAACAATGCCTTAACTCGAGATGAGTCCATATCACTTGATGATAGTTGGGTAATTCAAATGTGTGACTTATGTCCAATACACTACATGATAAATGTGATGTGTTAGTGCATAAAGTATTAGGATGGTATATACCATAATACAAGATAAGTTGATGAACTTAAGTAAGTTTTAAGTGATGAGGGAAGTGATACATCAAGGCATGATAAATACCACATCCAGCACCTCAAGGTTGATGCACCTTAAATCCAATATACTTGGATGAGTAACGCATGAAGTGTGTCATGTCAATTGTTACATTAAGATGTAATGAGTTTAATGCACTTTGATAAGTATAGGCTAACATGCCTTGAGAAAGGGTTAAGCCAAGTTAATAAAGTATGATGTAATCAATATCCTAGTAAGGATGAGAGAGAAACTCATATTTTGTGTTGATAATTATTTAATGATAAATGATGAGAATAAATAAGTATGACTGAATACTTATGATATCAATGTTTGCTCCTAGATGTGTGGAGCAATGAATTAGGATTTGGATTAATAATATGAACATGAAGCCCTATTCGGCTATAAAGGGAAACCTAACCCTAATGATGGGAAGGTTGTATTTCTCTTATTGCATAAGCCTTTTAAGGCATGTTAAATACTTGTATAACAAGTATAATGATTAATGGCCTTGTGAGCCATATGAATAAGTTGTTGCTTAGTGAGAGGTGACAAGATGTGTAATGGCCTTGTGAACCATGTGAATAAGTTGTTTCCTAGTGAGAAGTGACAACATGTGTAATGGCCTTGTGAGCCATGAGAATACTTGTACAACAAGTAAAATGAATACCTTGTTCTGAGGACCTAGAGGTAATGGTTACCTGTTATAGAGGTAACAATGCTATGTGATTATCTAAGGGTTTGAATACCCAGATCCAGTAATCATGATAATAATGTGAAGGGATGAGAATTCCCAGTAATGTGATAAGGGACTGAGATCCCAAGTATTATGTGTTTTAAAGATTTGAAAAGTGTGTGATAGATGTATTACACCTTTCTTTGTAGCATTTGTTGTGATTGATAATGATAACTTGGTTGATGCCAAAAGAATGTTGTAATGCACT
The DNA here is from genome assembly GCA_963693085.1 of Alisma plantago-aquatica. NCBI lineage: Eukaryota > Viridiplantae > Streptophyta > Magnoliopsida > Alismatales > Alismataceae > Alisma > Alisma plantago-aquatica. The sequence goes on along the minus strand of OY856412.1, from coordinate 490,602,191 downwards.
TAATATATCACTAGAAACCATAAAATGTTGCCCTGACCATAGATCCATCAGCGTCAGAATTTGCTGAATGGTGAAACGGGTTTCCCGTGGCATAACCCAGAATGAATTTTTTGAATATGTGGAGGCATGGAGCCTAAGTGTCCATGACTTGGTAATTAATAAGAATGTCTCAACAGAGCACGGTGAACTGACCCGTGGCTCAGAGCATGGTGCCTATGTGACCATGGCTCAGAGTATGGTGTCTAACCATGACTCAGTAACTGGGGACGGTTGTTGTAGATGTTTCCCCTAAGATAGCACAGTTGAAGCTGCAGCTTTAAGAGAGGATGCCTATGTACCCTGACACATCTATATTGTAGCTGACACAAGATGTTATGCTAAGCCTAAGTGGTCTCGTACTGACCGAGACAAGGGAGGTCATGGCAACTGGCTCTTCCATTGACCTTTTATGGTACCGACTTGTGAGAAGTTTGTGGTCGGTTGGAGATGAACGGGGTATGATTCATCTCCTTAGGGCATAAGTGTGATTGTAAAATATGTTCAGCAGTGTAGCATATCTGCTTAAGGATTGACTACGGAAAACATTGTTTGATGCGCAATACAGTTATACATCTTAGTTGATAGATGTTATTTATGTTTCTTTACATTCCTTGCAAAGCAAATAGATGATTTATAACTCTACCATGGGTAGATGCAATGTTCTCCTTAAGAAAGGGGATTATCTTATTCTGTTCATACAATGATTAATCCTACTTGTTAAATATAAAAGAATCCCTGCTCAGTTTTATAATGTTTATCTGCAATAATAATATGGTCGGCGGAGAGTTATATCTCTCGTTGGGACAATTGTCTCACCCCGTGGGATCCACAATTTTTAGGTGGACGTGTACGAGGCGGTGGAGACCTTTCTACAGAGGAGGAACAACAACTAGGGCAGCAGTAACAACTTAGGTTGAGTGTACTGTCTGTCATGACTTGTAGATGGAAGTCCTATGTGTCGTCTCTGTAGTCTCAGGTCCTTGGAGTTGGTTCGTACTGGTTTCATGAATGATGAGATTTTGGCTTGAATGACTCAAGGTTTTATATTGCTCCAATATGTGTTTTGATAGAGCAACTATTATATGTTGTCCTCGAGATGAGATGAAACAATGTTGTACAATGTAAATCATGATATGTATGAGTTTTGGATCTTTAAGTAAAAGTTTTCTAGACAAGGATCTCCTTGCAAAATGGTTTTAAATTTTAGTGATTTTTGTTAATCTGTTGTTTATGTTTATTCTGCTTAATTAGTAATGATTTGTTTTTCGGTTTGATGACTGTCGTTACACTAACACATCCTTCCAAACTATCAAGGACGATTACAATTATAAGTAGATTTTTTGTTTTGTCTCAACAGTGGAGTTGTGAGCTGGAAAAGTTTCAACCAAGAGATAGTGGTTGATTCTACAATAGACGAAGAGTACATTGCTACCTCTAGTGTAACAAAGAAAACAATATGGACCAATAAGTTCATTGGTGAATATGATATATTCCATCCATTGATGATGTAATAGAGCAATTACGACAATGAAGGAGACATTACACAATATAAAGAACCAAAACACATCAACATTCCAACATATATAATGATGTGACCATATCATATGAGCGATTATATAATAAGGATATGCGAAGATTTACAAATTACTAGATGAAAATAATACTATTCATCCTTTGAGGAAAGCACTTTCATAGTAAAAGCATGATGATCATGTTAGATCCCTTGGACTTACAATCTTGAGTGATTGGAACTAGTTTATGAGAGCCAGTAATATGATCATTGTATGTCACGCTTTGTAGTTGATTTGAATATTAATAAAGACAATTCCAATTATTATGTTTGCTTTAATATGTGATAATGGATAAATATAACAAGGCCCTAAGAATGAATATCTCAATGACATGTGATTTTGGGTTAAGAACTTGAACATGAGATTATGTGTATTCTAAGAGTATCCATTCTTGTATAGGTTCCTAGTTGGATATTATTGTGAAAGCTAGGACAAAATTATACATTAATACTAATATGTGTTTTGACTGATGACTACGTTTCATTAGTCATGATATAAAATATCAAGTCAAATACATAGGTACTTGTTATGAACAAGTTTACTAGATATATCCAACTTGAGCATGATACATATGAGCCATAAATGGTATGTAGAATCATATTTCCATGTGATGATGGTGATTGTGATCCTTAGACCTAAAGTCACTACATTGATCACATGTTCTTTAGAGTAATTAACACTATTCAATATGACCTTGAGTAAGGGTTTCTGTATAGGTAGTGCTTGGGTGCACTATGTCACATGTGTATTAATTGAGTCGTGTAGATGGAATTTGTCCCTCCAATGGGAGTGATATCCCAACCACCGATGAGTGAGATTGTGAAATGATTAGACATCTACGTGTGAGTCAATATGTTATATCAAGCTCATGTGTATCTCAAATAGTCTACTCTAGATCAAGAAACAAAAATTGAACATTAATAGAATGAACTTTCCATGAGTATTTGGATATCAGAGACAAATGAACTATAATGGAAGTAACACTAGTTATGATGCTAGGTTGAAGTTTTTTCCAACTTCTCTAATTACTTGGGTGGGAATGAAGTCTTTCTAGATGCCAATAATTGCATGTCAAATCATAATACAATTATAGATATCTCGAATGACTAATTTTGAGCCTATAGGTTTAAATAAATAGGATGCATGGGGAAGATGAGTATAATCTTGGACACCTAATTAATTGGTTATTGAAAACTTTAAGTAATAAATTAGATCTTGATGAACCAACTAGAAGCCCAGTTGATCGACTACAAAGTCTAGTCGGTCGAATGGGCAGACCATTCAATCGTATGGAAGGTCTAGTTGATTGAACAAGCCAAGATCCACCAAATTGGTCGACTGAATAGCTCATTTGTCCGACTAGACACGGCCAATCAATCGGTCGGTCCAGACAATTGACTTAGTGGAATAGTATATTGTCTGGTTGGATACAATAAATCTTAACCCAGCCTAGTTGATTGACTAGACCAAGCCAGTCGACCAATCAGATATCTATGAGCGGGCTTCTAAAAGGTGCCCACTGTTTTTTCATTTTCCAGGGTTTATCAAGAACCCTGCTTACCTACCTCATCTATATAGAGGGCAAACAACCATGTTTTTGGTACACTACTTTTGACACATGAACCCTATTAGTCATTACCCAATTGAGAGATATAAAAGGAGAATTTGTGCAATGCTAGCATGTTGCAATAGAAAGTTTGATCCTTCCCACTGGTTCTTAGAGCATGATGTGTGATTCCCCTCATTCGTTAGGATGATATAGAGATGGTGATGAATACATATTGATCTATTTTGTTATATCTTTTAGATTATTTCTTAGGGGCATCATGTTTTTTCTTCAAGTTTTACTATCCATTTTGCTTAGTTTTACTTTTGTCTCATAAATTGGAATTTTAATTATATTTTCTCATTTATTACATGAAAATAACCCAATTGTGCCTATTCACTCCAAAGACCAAGAACCCCCCTGAAAATATTCCAAAACTTATAAGATCAAGGAGGCTTCAAGTTCATATTTTAGCCTTCCAGAATATCCAGTTGGTCAACTGACCCTCCAGTCTGACAACTGAGAAGCCAAAATTGGACTAGGTCAAGATTCAAAATGAACCGGTCGACTGGCCACCCTGTCGACTGATTCAAGATGCAAAAAAGAGACTGTTAAGCCCCAAGAATTAAGAGGACTTTTACTACAAATAAGCTGATCAAATCACCTTAAACCATTCACTTTACCTATGATTGTGCCCAATCATTGACTTACACAATTAACTGACTGGATTCCCAATCGGTCGACTACGCGTCTGACCAAGTCTTTACAGTGACCACCGAGGCACAAAACTAGGGTTGCATGGGTTAATTTCCTTATCTATAAAAGGAAAAGGTAGACCGAATATCAAGGGGGGTTTACCTTATCATCTTAGAGCCTCCTTTGGATTCATAGAGCAAGAAAAGGAGAGGAGTTCTCGTATTCCTCATAGAGATTTCCAGATAGCTTCTAGACTATAGAATTGAGTTGTATATCATCAGATCCTTCTTCGACTCCCCTAGAATCATGAATCCCTCTCTTCCTCTATGTACCTTTTATTTATTCTGAATATGAGCCAGTAGATCTTATTAGTGGGGCCGTGAGGCATAGCCCCATATCCTGTGCTTTGTTCTAGTTGTTACCAATTATGAGAATTTTTTATGTCGAATGTGGTTTCATTTGTTATTTCCATGTGTTTTATGAATCCATCAATCATATTTCTTATTTGTTATAATCATTGGTGACGAGACCAAAAAACTAAGGATTAGAAAACTGAATGAACATGTAGAACTCTGGAAGAGATCTCGGAAGGTGTTCTAATGGATGATAGGATAAAATGATCCATAGACATTGAAATCCAGGGTCTGTGGGGAGTTTGATCCTTGTGATACTTTATCTATAAGGATGCAATCCGCTTGGTCCTAATCTAACATGCTTAACTGAAGAGTTGTTTCTATTATAATAATTACATAGATTAAAGTGGTGAACCTCATATATCCCAATATTCTTTATTAATTGAATTAGATCTTCATTTTAATCAATTGTTCTTTTGCAATCTTTATTTCCAGTTTAGTTATAATCTCTTAAACAACCAAAATTAAATATTATTTACAGTGATTGGTTCAAAGCAAATCTTAATAATGTTGCCTCTTAGGTCCAATGCTTTTTTATACTCGATTGACCTATTTGCTTGTAGGCAAGTTGGCTGTTGTTTGTTAAGGTTAAATTCTAGGGAATCTCTTCCTTAGTATATTTGTGTGTAAAAATATCTCACATCAGACACATATGCTTTCACATTGCATTTGGAGAATGTCATTGACATTCTTGCATCTTCTATATTTGTGAGTGAAGTCTCCCGATATACTCCATGACAATGTAAATTTCACAATCCTCCTTCCCGATATATTATCATGAAGGAGATATGCTCATGAAATTGTGGATTATTCAAACTTTTGTTACTTCCGCTACCCCTGTCACTTCCATAAAATACCTACACTGCTACAAGATGATACATCTTATGTGTAGATGAAGAAGATGATTGATAATATTCACTTTTGTGGATTTTTTTACCTCTTTTAACCCTACTTCTCGCATAATTCTGGCTTACAACTTGAACATCTTTTTACATTTATACATTTTTTCTATCATCTCTCCTAACAAAGATATTTTTATATTGTAGGAGATTACAAATTTTCTTTAAGACATGGGACCAAGTACTACATCAACAGGTTATGCTTAATGCCAGACAAAGCAACCATTGGCATCAAGTAGAGTAACCTTTGATTGACATTAGAAAAGATGACGACGAAACTATCTCTCCCATCCCCCGCATCTATTTTGCCAAAATAAATCAACAATTGTACTCATGTAGTACTAAACATTATCTACACCCAAACATCAACCATGCAATCAAGGCCAATCATGAAGGACACCAATGGATATTGCTAACATCATCAACTATAAACAAATCTATGATCAAAGACATCCATCAAGGAGACCACACAATCGACCAATCCTTTACGAAGGTTAATGGGTTAACTGTTAGACCAAGCAAGTGATGCCTTGTCAGAGGGTGTTGACCCTGACACTGCATGCGATTCCTTTGACTGTTGGCACATGGAAAGTATACCACAAAGGGTGCACGGTTATACCTAAAATCCCCAACCGTATCTATAAATAGGCACCCTAGGTCTCATCTAGAGATCATCTTGGTTTTTTGATGAAAGAGTAAGCGATGACATTCCAGTTCCTGAGAAGAAGATCATCGACCATCAACCACCTTGCAAAGCCTGCAAGGTCCATCTTGAGAGAGAGAGAGAGAAGTTTAATGTGTTGCACTGCATCCAAAGCCTCTCCATCACTACTCTCGTTGTGGGTAATGTAATCAACGTTTGAAGAAGATGATGTTCTTATTATTGTTGTGGTTAATTCTAATACTTCCCATTATCTTAATATATCCATTACAACCCTCATAATGCCTTCTCCACCTATAAAAACCACTCAATCTCTAGTTCTACCATTAGGGATTACATCGATAGAAGGACAATTCATGCATGAAACTAGGAGATCACTCATGAGAAAATCTCTTATTCCCGTAGCTTGTCTTATTAATCTCATTGTTTCCTACAACATTCTTGTAAGAGGAAAAAATCCAAGGTTTTAGAATCCTGCCAACAAATTATTTAAGCCATACTCAAGAAATTTCTCATCAATATTGGGATCAATCTTTTGGTATAAAAACAAGCCCATGAACATGATGAAATCATTAAAGAAGAAGAACCTATAGGGACTCATGACTAAGTATCCCAGAACTGCAATCCTTGCAAATTGCTAAAATTATTTTATATACACGCATGGCTTGCACTATTAAATTAGTATCCACTTTAAGTATAACCATCAAGCATTACAGTAGATCAATTCCTATGTGCTTCAACTCAATCTTTCTCTACAAATGAATAATATGGCCATGCTTATCCTAATAGAGTAGAGCCATACAATCCTTCCTAAAACTACGCTCCACCACCAACACAGCCCCTTTCAAATCATCTCCAATTCTCTTCCCCCAACTCTAAGACATTGTTTCTTATTTCAAATTTGATAGAACACCCAACTCCTTGAAAGTCTATACACTTAAGTGTATGGGGGTTATAATTGAGATCGCACCATATCATGTTATGGAAAAGAAGGTTATAACTTATATGAGTGGGAGTGGATCCTGGATGTGGATGCCTTGTTATTAGCTTTTTATGAGATTTTCTTATGTATGGTTGGATCTTACTTCCTCTTTTTTTTTTGCATGTTGTCTCATTAGTTAGACTGCTTTCTAATGTAAATGTCTTGTAGCTAGGCTTGAGATTATGTACTTTTTGGCCTTAGTTTATATAAATACACATCTTTTGGGTCAAGTTGAGATTCCAAACTATTCTTAGTTATTTGTTCCACATTTTTAGTTCATTTTTGGACAAACTAGTCTTTTTTTCCTTAATTGTCATTTATGAGTACATAAACACAAGGTGTCCTATCTTAAAAAGAGGTACCATATGTATAGGACTAAGAAAGAAACCAAACCATTGAACTCAACCAAACCAAACCAAACAGTTCAGTTTGGTTTTAAAGGGGTAAATGGTTTGGTTTGGTTCTAAAATTTTTAAAATCACGAAAGAACAGTTTGGTTTAGTTAGAGGGTGTAGTTTAACCAAACCAAACCTAACCAATACATATGTCTATATGTCAGTAAGATATATACTTATATTGTAAAAAATACTTATCTAAATAATTTTTTTGATGCTTAATAAGTTCGTATATGTCAATGTGTAAAAGGAATGCTAAATAAATGAGACTAAGGCTTACAATGTTTTAGAATATGCCGTATAAGGAATTGTTATTTTAAGATTGTTGGATGCTATCCACTTATAGTCTGTATATGAGCTCTTACATTACCAATATCTTAACAATATCTTTTCAACATGAAATTTATTTATTATGCTATATGCATTGATTAAGATGATGAAAAGTAGTTGAATTTTTCATAATAAAACTCAATACAAATATTTGTAGTTGCTCATATAATACTTTCAAACCAAACTAAACTGAACAAAACCCCACATCAATAGTTTAATTTAATTTGGTTTTGGACTAGTGAACGGTTCGGTTCAGTTTGAAATTTTTACAAACCGATATGTATAATTTGATTTGTGATTTTCATCGTAAATTGAACCAAATCGACCTATGCACACCCCTAATAGTATATATCAATGCACTTGGCCGTAGCAGTAAAACAAGGTGATGTAGTTTGATAACGAGGCGGCGAACTACAAAATCATGCGGCATAGCTTAAGGACGAGGTGTGAAACACCAAATCGAGGAACAAAGAGTGGAGAATGGAGAGAACGAGAGCAACAACGGGGAGAAAATGAGGCATAATATCATGGAAATGAGACGTTAGGGGTGAGAGAATGAGGCATACTAGTGTACAATGAGACATTAGGAAGAGGATGAGGCGCGTACGAACATCATTCACGCACATTACATATGCCATTAAAATGTCTACAATCATCATGATAAATAATCATTTTACTCCATTGACACCACCTCAATTCCGTTGTTAGGTATATAAATATTTTCATGACTAAAAGATAACAACTAATGTTATTTAATGCAAAGAGCGCTAAATGGAATATACATTTTAATTTATATTGTTGTGTAGTTTATAATAATTCAGAATAAGAATTTATATTAATACATTAGTTTCACAAGCCGTATCTGAAGTAACATTGTACTACACACTCGGGAATCCCCACTAATTCCTATCTCATTCTCCATTATCTGCCACATCATTAAATGCTTGTACACCGGTCTTACTTTTGTACATATCACAAGATATATTATATGTTCTTATAGGTGCCCATCTCACAAAACTCTAAAACCACTAAAAAACATTTTTTTTCAAAAAAAACCCACCAAATTTCTCAAAACTATTACCCAACTATATAAAGCCTCTTAAAATCTAAAAAATGCCAACCACTCTAAGTTGTATTTAGTGTGTTATAAGAGCCAAAGCACCTAACTCCTCAAAACTAATATATCTCTCCCAAAAGTTCTCATAACTCCTTAAGGTTGTGTTTGATACATGGTAATAAAATTGATGGTGATGGAGATGTGGACGGTGATGGTGATATGGACGGTGATGGTGATAGGAAAATTATTAAATGTGTTGTTTGCTAACATGTGTATGGTGACAGAGATAGTAATGGTTAAAAAGTTAAAAAATATTATTTGTTACATGGTTATAGTGATGGGAGGGGATTTTTTTTAATAAAAAAATAGCCTACACAAGTAAGAATGATATTTATTAGAACGTTTTTTTACACATTTGTCTAAGTAAGTAGTGAAGTCTTGAAAGAAACTTCTTTCACCATGATTCACCTTACTTTTTTATGGGGACAAATATAGATAAAAGTTTACCATAGATTCAATATGGATTCACCATGATTCCCTATTATCATGGCAAACAAACAACATTCTTCTTTCACCATTCATCATGTAACAAACACAGCCTACACCGCGTGTGACAAAACCATATTAGTTTCGTTTTGGCTGGTCACTCATTAATATTTATTTTTCGGGAATTTAGGTGATACGAAATAAACAAAAGTAACAAGAGACACGGCGGGCAGAGGCGATGACGGATGACGGGTAGAGAAACTACCACCGCAAGAAACTACCACTGCCATTACCGGCGCAGTGAATAGTGAGGGGGCGGTGCGTGTTTGAGGTAGCTGGCAAGCGTGGTGTACACGCTACGCCCGACCAATTCCGACCCAGTTTCCCTGGGCAGGCAGACTTCACTGTGCCGGCCGGCATGTTCGACTACAACTGCCAGTCTGCCTTCATCGTCCATCACACACTTTTGGATATTAGCGGCATCAGCAAAGAATGACGAGGGTAGACGAAGGGCGACAGCCAAAGCACCGAGTCAAAAGCTAAAGCTCGCCGCGGGTGGACTGGACTTCCCGCTTTCCAGTGAACGAATCGCATCTTTGAACTGGTAAAACAGCTCATCCCCTCTTAGCGGACTCTCCTTTGTCTCTCTGCCCCAGCCTCTTTAGAGTTATCGAGATCTATAGCTCGTTTCGAATGGACAAATTGGGGAATAGTAGCTGATCGGGGGTCATTCAGATGCGACGTTGAATCAAACTCAACTCCTGTCAACTCTAAGCTCTCTAGTTCAGCGCTTACTATTAGCTCAATTGAGACTAATTTCTCTGCCTACTCCACTAGATTTCGTCGGTAAACTGGAGACTTGCCTTCCCCACCTCGTCCCCCTTGCTGCCGTTGTAAGCTTTTTGCCTAATGTCCTGAAACTCCTAGGGTTTCGAAACCCCAGGCCGCGTCTCATTACTTCGTCATAGCTGTGTTCACCTTGATATTTCTAGCTCTACTTTTCTGTCATTCCCATCCTACTTCCTTCCTCCCAACGCCGAGTTGCTGTAGTCCTACTTTCGAAACAACGGCTTCTATGTGATTTCAGTCATCCATCGCAACAGCTGCTTCCCATGACGCTCAGATACTAATTCCGAGCGTCAATTCCCGGTTAATTACAAGTAACGAGAGGGTGATCGCTTCCTATTTGGACGGAGGAGAGCAATGGCGGACGGTAATGATTCTTCTACTATGACCATCGAGTTCCTCCGTGCCCGCCTTCTCTCTGAAAGATCTATATCCAGGTCTGCACGGCAAAGAGCGGACCAATTAGCTAAACGGGTTAGTTATTCCCTCTGTTCTCTTTATGTTCCTGCCATAGAATGTGTTTTCTTGCTCGAAACATTGCCAATTTTTTTTATTCAAAATATTGCAGGTTGCAGAATTGGAGGAGCAACTCCGCATGGTGATAATCCATAGGAAGAAGGCTGAAAGGGCCGCCACTGAGGTTCTCAACGTCCTGGAAAGCCACGGCATTGGGGATTTCTGCGAGGTTGTGGATTCGAGCTCAGACAAGGACGAGAATGGTGGTGGTGTACTGATACACGCTACTGAAGGTGGCAACATGAACGAAGAAGACGATTCGTCCAATGCATCGGGGATGCAGAACAGGAGTGAGGTAGATGATGGGTGCTCCGGATCTGAGGTTGAGGTTTCCCCTTCCCAAGGCAAGGGCTTATCTTGGAAGGGAAGCAGGATTGGTTCTGAATCACTTGAGAGGAAAAAGATCATTCAGACGAGGCAGGGCATGAGGATGAGGGCCTTCATCTATTCTCCTGATTTCTCTTCGAAACGTCAGTTAGGGAAATCATGCAGGAAATTGAAGAGGAGTGATAGCACGTATGTCTCTATTTGGTTATCTATTGTCTTACTTTAACCCCACTATTCTATCCTAATTTTTTACTAGTTTACTAAGTGGGCTTTTTCTGTCAGGGATATGGTAGGTAAGACGAATGGAAATGAAGTTGGCACTGACATCCAAGTGAAAGAAAGTGATGATGTGCGCGCTAAAGATGGATCTAATGGCCTGCTACAGGCTGAACAAGATACATACAATGGAGATGCAAAGCACATTGAGGGATGCACCCCTGTTGGAGAGCAAAACAGGTTTTTTGATTCCAACTTCTATGCTAGTGGAGTTGACAAGGAGGAGGATATGGAAGTAGCCCTTGAGAAGCAAGCACAACTTATTGATCTTTACCAGGCAGAGGAAAACGCTCAAAGGGAGTGGGAGGAGAAGTTCAATGAAAACCATTCCAAGATGGTACTTATCCTGTCAACCCAATTTAACATCTTGTTTTGAATTTCCTGATGAATTAAGCTAGGATGAATGCAGTTTTTATTGGTAATTATGATTTTTTTGGGTATGCTTGTCATAATCATATTAACTTTGTGACTTTGTGAAAAATAAATGTTCAATTTTGATGATTTGAGTGTGTAAATTTAATTATCGTTTGGTAATCATTTTTTTATCATTGAAGCTTGAAAAACCTACCTCTTGTAAAACGGATGTTGGTGCAACTTCCAATATAGAGGATGACTGATAAAGTTTAGAAAGACACAAATGTAAGGCATGTCAATGTATATAAATATAGATATTCTAATGCTCACTTCGTATGATATACAAGATAACCATTGTCAATGATGTAAATAAATAGAATAAGGGGCTGTCTGGCTCCCGACAATTTAAGTACTAGTATTGATGTACAAAACATAAGTGAGTCTAAAGGGTGGTGATATGATTCTGCATTTGAGTTGGTATTCACTGTAACAAATATGCGAGGCATAGAAGTACGCCATGCGGGGAGATATTGCAGACTAACACATTCAGCCCGGAGTCAGAAGCTTTGCCTGATCAACTACTGCATGATCTATTGAGTTTCTGCAATGTGAAACATAAATACGGCCCGGTTTCTCCAATGCGAAACATTAATACGGCTCGTGTATAAAAATACTAGGTTTTATTAATGGTGGGAGCCGGACAGCCCCCTAAATGTTGAAATGGTCAGCGATAGTCAGGTCTCGAACTTCCCTAATGTGAAATGATCAGCAATAGTCAGGTCTCGAACTTAATATAACAATCAAAAAGAAAGATCCAGATATGGTAGCTCATAGCAAATTGCTGCATGTGGTAAGTAGATAGGTTAGACCTATAAGAGGAATCATGTTCATGAAGAAAAGGGGCAAAAGGGAGTAGACCATGCAATTAAGTAGGGCAGCTTTTGTCTCAATTGCACTCCAAGAAGGTTGATGAGTGTGAAATTTTCTATGCTGCATACTATTGCGTGTTGACTGTTGAGATAGTGGTTACCATGAATCTGATCTGTGTTAACAAGGGGTAAAATTTTGCCAAAATCCTCAGACTTTGATTTTTAGCAAAGTCAATGTCCAAAGGCTTCCAGTTGGTCCAGTGTTAGTTTGAATTTTCATCCTTGTTGGTAAAGTTGACCTAAAAAAAGGGTCTTCATCAAAGTTTCATAAAAAGCATTGGTGAAAATGTCAGAGTTGGGCCATAATTTGTACCTGACTTGGTGTTGAACATAAACCACTCATTTTTTGGTTACCCATGCATTTAAGTTGTTGGTAGTGCTTCTCATTTGTAGCGTGGGAGAGCTGCTGAAATATGTCTCAAATGTCATTATTGTCATGTACATTTTCCAGTTTCAAGAATGGCAAAACACGAATCTTACCAAATATTGTCAAACATCTAAGTCTATGCTAGAACTTAGCTAGATTTATGCTATAAATGAGTAGATGTAGGTTTTAATTCTTGTTAATAATGTCAGTTAGGGGTTAGGGAAGGAGTTTACTCCCTAACCATCCATGGAGCCGTATGCTTATGAATTTATGTTATGTGCATGTAAGATAGAGAATGATAGAACAACTAGTACTTTTTCATTGAACACTCCTTAAATTTGCTTCATTTCATTTGAAAATTGTGTCACACTTTTAGTCAAGTCTGTACTTGACGTGTCCAAAATTTCTCGTCTATTTCAGCAGATTTCTACTTTCATACCTGATGAAGTTGAGAAGTCCATATCTTGTACTATGGTTGTTACGTCTAATTGGGTGTAGGGCATAGGTTTGAACTTTTTATATCCAGTTGATGCTGAAACATGTCACAGAAAATGATGCTATGTTGCCAATGGCTATGACATCATTCGCCATGCTTATGGTGATTTTGTTAAGATAGAAACGAGGTACTCGATGCTGAATTGGAATTGATTCAAAAATACAGAACACCCTCTCAAGCAAATTTAAAATGTAGAAAGACAATTAGGTTTTGCAGGCTATTGTATGGGATTTTTTTTGTCAATACTCTTGTCAATTTTGTGTTACTTGAATTAAACATTCCAAATAAAATACATTATGATCAAAGTTGCCATAGTGCTCTGAATGTGTGCAATGAGGAACACACAATATTGTTATGCATATTAATATAATTTGTAGAAAGCACAATAAATTTAGTGTAAAGGTCATATTAGTGGGATAAAATAGCTCTTTCAATGATTATAAATGAGCAAGTATTATGGATTTTTGGTCAACTCGTTTATTATAGGTGATGATGATAAGGGATATAGTGGAGTATATTAGATGTGTTGTGGTGCTCCCTAGTTTTCCACCTACAAGGATGCATGTGCAGAACATGATAAGTCTTGAAACAATATAGGGCACATGCCCTCACTATCATGTCACTACTGCCACCGCCCCCATCACCACCGCTGCTGTCTTCATAACCGCCAACACTGCCATCACAATCACTGTTGTCATTGTACTCACCACGACTGCCATTAACTCTACTGCTGCCATCGTAGCTGAGGAGAAGATATTTTATTCAAAATATTATCTTATAAATACTAATCTCTTGAGTAACCATCCAAACATAGAACAGATAGAAAATGTTCTATTATGCATGGAGCTAATATACCATCATGTCGTTTGTCTCCCATCCTTTCCTTCGCCTCCCAAGAAGAAACACACTTTGAGGGTTTCAAGGTATTAACATTGGAAGCATCATCATCATCATCATCATCATCTAAGCCTCAATCCCAACCATGTTGGGGTCGGCTACATAGATCCTTCGTTTCCATTCAGCTCTATCATGGGCCATATTCTGATTGAGATGTAGAGATTCAAAATCTCTCTTTATAAGCTCATCCCATGTTAATTTAGACCTTCCTCTTCTTCTATTTATAGTGTTCGGCTCAATAGCATTGCTTCGTATAGGTGCACTAGTAGGTCTGCGTTGCACATGTCCGTACCATCTGAGTCGGCCCTCGCACAACTTGTCCTCAATGCTCGCCACCCCCACTTTATTCCTGATATAGTCATTTCTCAAGCGATCTTTTCTTGTCTTCCCACACATCCATCTTAGCATACGCATTTCAGCCACGTTCATCTTGTTGAGACCTTGTTTCTTCACCGCCCAACATTCACTCCCATAGAGCATGACTGGTCGTATAGCTGTTCAATAAAACTTACTTTTTAACCTGAGAGGGATCTTCTGATCACATAATACTCCAGTTGCACTCCTCCATTTCAACCATTCTGTAGTGATCCGGTGACAAACATCATTTTGGACATCCCCGTCTATTTGAATAATAGAATCCAAGTAACGAAATTTATCACATTTTGGTATATCTACTCCGTCCAACTTGGCTCCATCATTCACACTGCGAGATTGGCTGAAATTGCAATGCATATACTCAGTTTTGCTCCTGCTAATCATCAATCCATTTGATTCCGATGCCTTTCTCCAACGTTCAACTTTATCATTCAATCCATCTTTAGTTTCGTCAATCAAAACAATATCATCAGCAAATAACATACACCAAAGAATATCATCTTGAACATTCTTTGTCAACTCATCCATAACAAGAACGAATAGATATGGGCTGAGTGTGGATCCTTGGTGTACCCCAACTGTGATAGGAAAAGTTGGTGTCTCTCCTCCAGGAGTCTTGACACTTGCAGTAGAGCTATCATACATGTCTTTGATCAAGTCAATGTATTGGATAGACACACCCTTTTTCTTCAAAACCATCCATAACACTTCTCTGGGTACTCGATCATAAGCCTTCTCTAGATCGATAAACACCATATGAAGATCTCTTTTGCTTTGTCTATACTTCTCCATAAGCCTCCTTATCAGAAAAATAGCATCTGTTGTTGATCTTCCAGGCATGAAACCAAATTGGTTGTTTGATACCTGCATTATAGATCTTAACCTCTGCTCAATAATCCTCTCCCAAAGCTTCATCGTGTGACTCATCAGCTTGATACCTCTGTAGTTTGTACAACTCTGAACGTCACCTTTGTTCTTGTAGATTGGGACTATAGTACTATTTCTCCACTCATCCGACATCTTCTTGGTCTTCATGATCTTGTTAAAGAAATTTGTTAACCACGTAACTCCCTCATCTCCCATACTCTTCCATACATCAATGGGAATACTGTCTGGTCCGCATGCCTTTCTCATTTTTATCTTTTTCAAAGCATTCTTGACCTCAAATGGTGAAACTCGTCGCGTGTAAATGATATCTCTTATATTCATGTCACACGAGTCGCTAACATGATATGCAGTATCTCCATTGAAAATCTTATGGAAGTAATTTCTCCACTGGTTCTTGATATCATCGTCCATTACCAATACTCTATCATCTTCATTCTTTATGCATTTTACTTGACTCAAGTTTCTTCCTTTCCTTTCTCTTATACGAGCCATTTTATATATATCTTTTTCCCCTTCTCTAGTGTCCAACTTCTTATACATATCATCAAAGTATCTAGACCTTGCCTCCCGAACAACCTTTTTAGCTTCTTTCTTTGCTTGCTTGTACCTTTGGAACATTGCATCATCTCCAGATTTGGGCAAGCTCCTATAGATCTCCCTTTTCAGTTTAATAGCCTTCTGTACTTCATCAGTCCACCACCAAGTCTCCTTCTGTGGAGGCCTACAACCTTTAGACTCCCCCAAAACCTCTTTGGAAATTTTGTTATGCAGGAGCTTATGTTATGCCACATAGTGTTAACATCAGACTCCAAATTCCAAGTTACCTCCTTGATGAGTTTATCATGAAAAGTCAATTTCTTTTCTCCTTTAAGATTTCACCACTTGATCCTACTATCTTGGTTTCTGTTATGCTTGCCACCATATTTTCATATGTTTCCAATGTAGCTTTTTTTTTCTTATGCCACGTAGCCACTATGCAAGCGTGATCAAGACCAACTCAGTCGGGATTCAATCCCGTGCTGTTTGATAAATACCGAACTAACGATGTCCGTTTGGGATTCTGTTATCCCATAATCCAGAGCAACTTAGTCCCACTTTTAGCATGATTCCAAATCCTAGTCTGGATTTAGCTCTGTCTTATATGCTATTTTGTTTTATATGCAACACTAAAAACAAGATTGGTCCAATCTGGGTGCCAATTAGGTTGCCAAATAGCACATGATTAGAACGAAACTAGACTACCCCAACCTTATCATCCCGTTTTTAGTTCCAATCAACTTCTAATTCAGATCAAATTCTAGTCTTGTTCCAAATAGGGATACTTTCTATGCTCTCTTGTGAGCAGTGATAGGATAGGAGCAAGAGTATAAATGTATCGTTTGACAATGCTTTTCACATTTGTGATGTTAGGATAAGATGTAGGAGTTTCATGAAAAGGTTGGGTATCAACACTTTTTTGTTTTATAATGAGAGAAAAAAGAAGCAAGCAAGCCTATGCACAATGGTCCAAAGACGATTCCAGTGTCATGTCTTGCCTTCTTAATAGCACCAAGCTGTAGATCAGCCAGTCCTTGTTGTGTCTTCATGATGCTAAGGCCATGTGGGATCAAGCTATCTCACGTCTATTCTCATCAACAAAATCCCAAGTGTGTTTTTGAAAATTTTAAAACTAATGCTCTGCTCTCTGGAATGAGTATGAAATTTATCACCCCTTGACGGCCGACATCAAAGAAGCCCAGAAGCAGCACAATGAACTACAATTAGTCCAATTTCTGGCTGCCCTTCCTGCTTCCTTCTCTGGAGTGGTCGATCAGATTCTGTCTAGTGACCCTCTGCCTACTCTCTGCGACGTCCTTAAACGAGTTCAAAGACTTCTGTCGATGACAGTGTATTAAAAAACGACCCAGGCGGCCGCTTAAGCGGCCGCTTAATCGGCCAAGACACCCATCCGCTTAATTTTGTCCTTAAGCGCCCACTTACTCGGTTTGAAGAAAAGCACCCGCATTTTTCCCGCTTCACCCGCTTTTTCCCGCTTTTTTGCCTGTGTTTTTCCTGCTTTTTTGCCTGCGTTTTTCCGCTTTTGAAAAAAATGTTGCTGTAAGCATGTAATGTTAATTAAATATATAATCCAAGTAGTATTGAGTATAATATATGAAGCTTGTATACATTAAATGTTCTATGACATACCTAGTCCTACTTTAGAATGCAAACTTTGTATGTAAGCTATATATAATAGGGTACTGATGTAATATATCCAAGTAAATGTCGTATTACTCTATTATGCATTTATACTTCTAATGGTTTTACTGATTTTACTGATTTTCTTACAGATTTCGTTCATTACTAATTGATACTACTGGTTAGTATTACTGATTTCCTTAGAAATATATTTTTTGTATACACATACATGTAATTTTGTATATAAATATATAAGATTTTAAGCATCCGCTTTTTCAAAAATCGCCCGCTTAGTCGCCCGCCTGCCGCTTAATCGGCTACAAGGTCTCGTCCGCACGCCTCCCGCTTCACACTTTTTAAAACATTGGTCGATGACCTCCCCTGCCATCGAACATCCTACTCTGGCCGTTCGCACTGCTGAATCTGGACGTGGCCGAGGTCGCGACTGTGGTCGAAGAGGACGTCTACCTCCTAACTGTTGACGCGCATCTTCTACTGCTCTAGGTCGAGGACAATATGTTGGCCCTCACTTCTGCAACTAGTGTAACTGCGATAATCACAATGAAGACCGGTGCTGGATCAAACACGGTAAACCTGCTTGGGCAAGCCAAGCATCTGCAGAGTCTTCCACTGATGCTGCATTTGAACAGCCATCTGCTACGCCGTCTATTGAGTGGCTTTGCTCGGAGTTCAAGAAATTTTTTCAAGAACGCATGACTCAACTTCCTTCTACATCTGCTGTTGGTTTCTCTGCCTTGCTCGCCTCTCCTTCTGCTGGTAACAATAAATGGTGCATTGACTCTGGTGCGTCGGTGCATATGGCGGGCGACATCAACTTATTTTCCGCCCTTACTGAAACCACAAATATTTTGCATGTTACTGTCGCTAATGGCTCTAAGACTTCTGTTCACGGCATCGACACTGTTCCCTTGTCTCGGAAGTTGCATCTGAAATCTGTTTTATACATCTTACAATTTTTTGTTAATTTACTTTCTGTCAGTAAGACTGCAAAAACTTTTCAGTGCTCCATTAACTTTGATCCCTCTGGTTGTATTTTGAAGGATCTCCGCATGAAGACGAGGATAGGTTCGGGCAATGAAGGACCAGACAGACTCTACTATCGGAATGGACCACCAGCCGCGTCTGGACTTCTGTCTACATCAGGACTCTAGTGGCACTACCGGCTTGGTCATCCCTTTGCAGCAAAGCTGAAACATTTATTTCCAACATTATCTGAAAAAACTTTTTCTTGTGAATCTTATCAGTTGGGTAAACAAACGCGGTCTGTGTTTCCCGCTAAGAAAGATATTGGATCTAAAATACTTTTTGATATTGTTCATGCGGATATCTGGGGTCCGTGTTCTGTTCCTAGTCATTGTGGAGTTAAATATTTTCTGACCTTTATTGATGATTATTCCCGTGCTACTTGGCTCTTTTTACTGAAAGATCGCAACACAGTTTTAGATAATATCAATTTTTTTCCTTTGAAATACAAACCCAGTTCAACAAACCCATTAAAATTTTCCGTATCGATAATGCCCTTGAATTTATGCAAAAATCTGTCACATCTTTTTGTTCTGTCCGTGGCACCATCCATCAAACTACCTGTCCCTACACTCCAGAACAGAATGGCGTTGCTGAACGTAAAAATCGCCACTTGTTAGAGGTTACTTGCACTTTACTTCTTCATTATAAAGTACCTCACAGTTTCTGGCCTAAAGCTGTTTCTACGACATGCTATCTTATCAATGGTATGCCATCCTCTGTTTTGCACAATCGCATACCTTACACCATTTTCTTTCCTGATGCTCAAATGTTCTCTGTTCCCCCTCGTATTTTTGGGTGTACCTGTTTTGCATAGTTATCTAGGCTCCCGCCTGGGCTTGCCTAGGCCACCTAGGCTTTAGGTGGTCCGCCTTAAACTGGGCGCCTAGGCTTTTAGATAACTAAAGTGGATGCCTAAGGCCTTTTAGGCCCAAATTAAGACACTTGAAGACAAAATTAGCATAGATTAGGTCAGAATTTGGTCAAATTAGATCATTTTTAGTTATTTTGGGGAAGAAATAGATCTAATATTGGCCAAATCAGATCTAATTTGGACATATTAGGTCTGATTTGGGGGAAATAGGTCTGATTTGGGAAAAAAACGTCTTATTTGGGGGAATTAGATCTGATTTTACTAAATTAGGGCTCATTTAGGTCAATGTAGGACAAACTAGGGGAAGTTACGTCTGATTAGGTCATGTTATGCCAAAATCGGTCTGACTTTGACTAAATTAGGTAAGACGAGTTAAATTAGGTTCAATTTAGATCGTATTAGGTCAAATTAAGGGCGAATAGGTCTATCTCTTAGGTTGCGATAGGTGTGATGTAGGTGAAGTTATGATTGATTAAGCTTAGGGATAAGCAATACAAATGTACTTATTTGAATGTAACTGAATGTATACACGAAATCTTGTAGATATATGTAAAATATAAACAAATATGAAGAACGCCTAGAAACGCCGAGGCTTCTGCCTAGGCGCCCAGGCATCCGCCTAGGCGCCCAGGCATCCAAGGACCGCCTAGCCACCTAGACAAGTATGTTGTTTTGTCAAACTACTCCCAGGGCTAACAAAACTTGATCCTCGCTCCACCAAATGTATCTTTTTTGGGATATTCTAGAACCCAGAAAGGTTATCGCTGTTTTGATCCTATTCTAAAGTAATGATTTGTCAGTGCGGATGTGGTTTTTTTGAGCATATGCCGTATTTCTCTGATGATGGGGCATCACTCTCCAGTGATATGTTGGCGCCAACGCCACTGCTGGATGTTATTGAAGTTTTGCCATCTTCTGAACTGCCTGAAGCCCGCCCTATGCAAGTATACAAACGAAGGACCAAGACAAACACTCCTTCCATGACCCCTCCACAACCAATTCCTCCTTCCGTGGATGATCATACAACCACTGAGGTAACTTCTGACTTACACCTGTCTATCAGCCAGTGCAAAAGTGTTCATTCCTGCACCAAACACCCTATTAGTCATTTCTGCTCATCCGCTAACCTGAATAACAATTTTGATTGCTTCACTTCTATAATTTCTGCCATCACTATTCCAAAGACTGCTGTAGAAGCTCTTCTTATCCCTGCATGGAAACAGGCGATGGACCATGAAATGCAAGCACTCTCTGATCGCAAGACGTGGGAACTTGTGGATTGTCCTCCTTCCTGCCCTACTGTTGGATGCCGATGGGTCTTCACAATTAAGTATCAACCTGACATTACAATTGAGCGTTTGAAAGCTTGTGGACAAAGGATATGCACAAACATATTGTGTGGACTATTTTGAGACCTTTTGTCCGGTAGCACGTTTAAATTCTGTTCGCATTCTGATTTCTGTTGCTGTAAACAAAGAATGGCCCCTATTTCAGTTGGATGCCAAAAATGCATTTCTTTATGGACACCTACAAGATGAAGTTTACATGGAGCAACCACCGGGGTTTGTTGCTCAGGGGGAGTCTGCCTCTCAGGTCTGTAAGCTGAGAAAAGCCATCTACGGTCTCAAACAGAGCCCTCGTGCTTGGTTCGACAAACTTAGTCAGATCTTAGTAACTTTTGGCTTTTGTCGTTCCCACTCAGATCATTCGAGTTTTATCCGCAAAACAATGACTGGGCTAGTCATTCTTATTGTCTATGTTGACGATATTATCTTATCTGGTAGTGATAACTTGGGCATTCAGACAACTAAAACTTACTTAGAAAAACATTTTGTCACCAAAGATCTTGGAAAGTTGAGATATTTCTTAGGTATCGAGGTATCCAGATCATCTGCAGGACTGTGCCTCTCCCAACGAAAATATGTTCTTGATCTCTTGTAGGAAACTGGTATGCTTGGCTATAAACCAACCAACACCCGTCTTGACCCAAATATGGATTGGGATGATGAAAACTCTCCCCCTTATGCTGATCACCACCAATTTAGAAGGCTTGTTGGCAAGCCTTATGAACCATTGTGCAAGCCAGGACATGGCACCGGAATTGTCTTTGGACCTTTGTGCATAGGCTTGTTTTTTTTTTAATTTATAGAAGAGGGGCGGGGGCTGCAACGGCGGGCCGGGGGGGGCAGCGGGGGGGGGGGAGGCTTAGGTCACGGGAAAAGAAAACCTGCTCTTGATACCATATAGAGAATGAATAGAAATGTATTGGATGAATCAAAAGGTTTACAGTGCATTCTCTTATATAGCATAAGAGAGGAGAAACTAAAACAGAGATGAGCAATATGAGACTAAACTACGTAAGTAAAAACATAAGTGAGGCACATGCTAGGCACATGTCACTCAATGAAACATAAACATATCTCTATAGAGAGGATATCCAGTTGAACCACAAAGATAAGGGTTTGGCTCTATAGTTGTATCATCTGGTTTGCTCCCATGGTTTTTTCGCTTTAGAAGATTAATTGCATAATCAGCCATCAATCCAGATATATAGATGTGCAAATGGGATTTTGAGATTTGATATGCAGAAAATATTGGAGGTAGTTAGGGTCTTTGATTTCAGATTCATCTTCCATATGATTACCAAATTTTAGATATGTTTGGCATCATATGATCAACGTATACAAGAACAATAACCTTGCCATTTCTATGCTTTGGCAATAAGAGTCTGATCTACATGACATGGCTTTAACCAAGACATCTCATAGTTCATTTTAGTCTATCAAACCAAGCGCTAGAGGATTGTTTTGAACCACAAAGAGTTGTATTTTGTGTACGATACTTCCCTTCTATTTCTAATTAGTAGAATTTTATGTATACTTGTTTAAATTTTTATCAGGTTCCAACTTGTTTGTCTTAAATGGCTTGAAAAACTTAGAACCTCTTTTTATGTATTCTATGATTGGTTTTATGAAAGTCAGCGGGGTTCCAGTCACTTAGGTGGAGGTCCATAAGTATATATAAAACACAATCCCCGAGTTCCCAACTAAAATAAGTGTAAATGAAGTTTGGGCTGTCTAGCATCATCTCCATGGCATATTGATACACTATTCTAATTTTTTGCACGAATAATTTTTTAAAGCATTTTTATCATATTTTGTGATAAAAATCCATATTAAGTAACAAATGCATCTTACACTCACTCACAAAAAGCCAATCACAGAGAAGTCATCCAAAGTCACATTCTGGGATCTGGACAAGAGATCACATGAATGAGTTTTTAGTTAAATTACATCTCAAGTTGAATAAGTTAGACCCAACGACCAACTAGAAAACAACTGCAATGTGCCTCTGTGAAGATGAATCTTTCTGCAACCAGATCAGCTGTATACCTTCAACCGATCCATGTCTTATGAACATAGTGAAACGATATCTGGGTCCCTACAAGTAGGGCCAATATCCTTAAAATCAACCTTTTAACATTTGCGTCCTCTTCTATATCGGTTTTCTTTTTAAATTCGTAGAGCTTCTATGGTGGTCTCAGGATGTTCTCAAACAGTAGCTTAGACAAATATGCAACATATTAAGAGATCTGGAAGTGATTCAGCAATCCAGTGAACGAATGTCAGGTGTTATATACTTATATCTATGGTCAATCATACACAAGGATATTTAGGCTGTCCCAAGAGAAATTGGGATATGATAATTTTTGATAATCCGAGGGGGTTTATCTCGACCATGCTCAGAAAAGCCGTATGTGATGTACAGGCGGAGATGGCATTGCATAGGGTATATGCTGTATGCGAGAGTATATACAGTTTTGTATCTTTTGCAGCAACAATTTCATATATTTATAAAAAAATATATTGATCTAATAAAATCAATAGATCTAAAATGTAAATAATGCAATTATATATATATATATATATATATATATATATATATATATATATATATATATATAAACGTGTCGATATACTTATATATATATATATATATATATTCCTTATTTCTATTATTGTCTGTTTAGTTTTATCCCATATCTCTTATTTCTGCCTTTTACCTTTATCTCTTGGACTATAAAAGAGAGAGCACTGTACTTTTACATAACAGTTACAAAGCCTCTTCTCATGGTATCTAGAGCACATTATGATCCCCTATAACCCTTTTTTTTCCATGCCCTCCCCCTCCCCTTCCCGAAGCCACTGCCCCGTCGCCCCCCTACCGCCGCCGACACCTCTGCCCCCTGTCGTCCTACCCCTATTCCTATGTATTGCGACAATAAAGCTGCTATATTCATTGCCATCAATGCAACGTTTCTTGAGCGCACAAGCATATTGAGGTCAATTGCCATTTGTCCAAGAAGTGGTCTTATCTGGCAACAACTCTATTCCATACACTCATACTTCTGAACCGATCAAGTAGCATATATCTTCACAAAGTTTCTTCCGAAGACTAGATTCACTACCATGGTGGACAAGCTGGGCTTCATTGATATCTATGCTCCAGCTTGAGGGGGAGTGTTGATATATTTTCCTTATTTTTGTTATTGTCTCTTTTGTTTTATCCACATCTCTTATTTTTGCCTTTTACCTTTATCTCTTGGATTATCTAAGAGACATCACTGTCTTACTTTCACATAACAAATACAAAGCCTCTTCTCAGTAATTTGTTTAGTGTCTTGTGTTTTGTCCCATATTGGTGAGCTTTATGTTTACCGACTCCTCTTATCCTATATAAGAGGGTGTCTATGCTTGTATTTGTTATCTCAACAATTTATTTGTTTGTTTTGTACTCTTTTAGTGTCTTGTCTTTTGTCCCATGTTGGTAAACTTTGTGTTTACTAACTCCTTTTATCCTATATAAGGAGGGTGTCTATGTTTGTATTTGTTATCTCAATAATATAAACATATTCATTCACATGATTAGATCATTTTGATCCACCCTTATTCTCTCCTCCCTTCCATCCACCCTAACTGCCACCCTTCTCCCTCTAATTCTTCTTTTTAATGCCCGCCAACCTCCATCCCGACGTTGTTACTCTATCCATCTCCCTGCCCAACCACCACCTTGCCCCTTGCTCCCTGTTGCCAACCCAACCACCATCTCCAGTCGTTGGCCTTCCATCTTCCTATCCAGCCATCTCTAGCCGCCGCCCTGTCCATTCGCCTCCCGCCTCTCACCCCCCGCATCCATCAACCCCCCGCCACCTATCGACCCGTGGTACCTATCAACCCTCCTTCACCTGTCGATCCTTGGGTAGAGTCGGTAGGCGATGCCCTTGAATTCATGCAATAGTTTGTCAGTCATTTCTGTAATAGCCTTGGCGCCGTTCATCAAACATCTTGTTTTTACACTCCTTAACAGAATGGTGTTGCCGAGTGTAAGAATCGTCATTTTCTTAAAGTTGCTTGAATCCTTATGTTTCACTATAATGTACCTAAACCTTTTTGGGATGACGCTGTTTGCGCTGCATGTATTCTGATCAATAGAATGCCCTCATATGTCTTAAGCAACTAAGTTCCATTCAATATTTTGTACCCCAGAGCTCCCCTGTTTTATGTGCCATCTAGAATTTTTGGTAGCACATGTTTTGTGCGTAATCTTCAGATTGGTTTAAGTAAACTTGATCTACGTTCTAGCAAGTGCATCTCCTTGGGGTATTCACACACTCATAAGGGGTATATATGTTATGATCAATAATTCTTTAGTGCAGATATTATGGGTGTGACTCTGTCGACGGATCTCTTTGTTTCCACTCCCCTTCCTATTCTTGTTGAACTAGAATCTTCAGAATCTGTTGTTCCTGAGATACATCTCAAAGTATATCAAAGACGTCGTAAGACCACAACTCCCTCTATAGTCCCTCCCTCTACCAATCCTTCATCTTTGTCGGCTGATCGCGACCCTACTCAAGTATACTCTGACTCGGATACCCCAATTAGCATAAGAAAAGGGGTGCGCTCTTGTACTTTCCGTCCTATCAATTTTTTTTTGTTCCGATGCTAATCTTAGTTCAAGTTTTGCAAACTTTATTGCTGCCCTTTCAACGATTTATGTTCCTAAAACTGCGACTGAGGTCCTCACACATCTTTCTTAACATTGTGCCATGGAAGTGGAGATGAAAGCTCTACATACTCAACAAACTTGGGACTTAGTAGATGCTCCACATATTTGACCTGTAGGTTGCCAATGTAGATGCTCCTGCACATATTTCACTTGTAGGTTGTCGCTGGATCTTCACTGTGAAGTATCAACCTGATGGCACGGTTGAACGCCTTAAAGCTCGTCTAGTTGCTAAGCGCAAGGAATGAAGTTTCGTCGGTACCGACGGTATTTCGACCGAAATACAGATACCGACGCGTACCGATACCGAAACATGCGTACGTACCGATAGGATCGCAAATACCGATAATACCGACATGTATACTGCCAATACCGCCATGTTTCGATGATTTCGGTGCAAAATGCACTACTAACTTCACTGTACCGACCGAAACCGGCGGTATACCGATGGGTATACCCTTTTTTGCGAGAATGACTGTAGTTACTTATTGGGAGGAGAAAAGAAGGTGCATTTGGATGATTTTTGGCGATTGGAGCTAATACCAACCCAAATCAAGGTAATTATAACTAATCTCTTTCATTTCTACCATTAGCAACCTCTCCATCTCTTTTTCCTACTTTTTTCTTCCACTTTCACCTTAAAAAAGTGTTTTTTACCGCCAAAGCCTAGTATTACTCCAATTTTTATATGTTTACGCGAACTATACATACATCTATAAGTATATTATATAGATCTACAATATTATCACTAGATCTACTTACAACACTATTAATTACTATTATCATACAATCTATCTAAGCATATTACAATTAGTATTGATATAATTAGTTACTTTTTTATGTTTAGTGGAAGATATTTTACTATAGAGTAATGTGAATATAATACAAAGGAGTATTATACACTTATACAGTATCGCACATGAATGAGCAACATGGGACTTCATACAATTTGCCAATAATGATGTGTATGAGGAGCATGTGACTACATACAACCACCTTTATAGGATGTGCATGTCATGGCCGCAATATCTCAGTAATATCAACTCATTACTGTGTGGAGAACCAGCGTGCCACTCAACATACAACCGATGTGAGTTGTAAGTAGATATGTTATTCATATGTGTAAATTGTATATTATTGCATAATTGTGTGTATTTAAGTGTGTGGTTTGTGCTAGTAAAATTTCATATCGAAATCCCAACGAAACATGACAGATTCCTTACCTCCCCCATGACGGACCCCCCTCACCCACACCCAATATAGAATTTTATTGCATAAAATGATGCATTTAGGTGTAGAGATTACACCTGTAAAATTTCATAAATTAATTCGTTCATTTTGGCGTTGAAACGGCCAGGATTGCATCTGTCGGTATTTCCGTCGGTATACCGGTAAATACCTATTTCCAAGCTGTCGAAACGGTGTCGGTATCAGTCACCTTGTTCCTTTAAGCGCTACACTCAAACTTATGACATGGATTACTTTGAGACTTTCTCGCATGTTGTGCGACTTTAACTCTGTTCGGATTCTTATTCTGTTGATGTCAATAAAAGTACCTTTGTTTTACCTAGATGTTAAAAATGCTTTCCTATATGATGATCTACATGAAGAGGTGCATATGGAGCAACCTCCTGGATTGTTGCTCAGGGGGAGTGTTCTAAAGTTTGTCGTCTTAAGAAAGCAATTTATGGACCAAAACAGAGTCCAAGAGCGTGATTTGATAGACTAAGTCAAATTCTTTCAAAATTTGACTTTCGACGCTCACATTTTGATCACTCTTTTTTTGTTAAAATAACTATTGTGGGATTGTTATTCTGATCGTGTATGTGGATGATACTATTCTTTCTAGGAGTGACCATTAGGGTATTCATGAACCCAATGAATATTTTACGAAAACACTTCAAAATTAAAGATCTAGGGAAACTTCACTATTTTTTAGGGATTGAAGTGTCTCATTCTTCTTTTGAGTATGTCTATCTCAGTACAAGTATGTTTTTGATCTTCTGTAGGAGACTGGCATACTGGGTGCCAAGCCAGTCAGCACGCCTCTAGATCCTAATACTAATTGGGATGATGATTCTTCTCCTTCTTACCCCGATAGCAAGCGGTAGTGAAAACTTGTAGGCAAACTCATTTATTTGACGGTTACACTTGCAAATATCAATTCAACTGTTGGACTTGTCAGTAGGTATCTTGATAAACCTCGACAATGTCATTGGCATGTTGTGTGCCACATTCTCAAATACTTAAAAAGCTCACCTGGAAACGATCTTCTATGTAGGAACGATTGACACTGCTAGATTTCTAGTTTCTCTGACTCAGAGTATGCCGACAGCAGGGCTGATCGTATATCTACTTCAGGTTACTGCACCTTTATAGGTGGTAGTCTTGTCACTTGGACAAGCAAAAAACAAGCTGTCGTGGCTAGATTCAATGCAAAAGCTGAGTATTGAGACATGGCACATAACACTTGTGAGCTGATGTGGGTTCAAGGACTATTAAAGGAGTTTGGAGTCGATAATTCGTCCCTCATTTACCTTCATTGCAAGTAATCCCACCTTCCATGAGCTCACCAAACATATGAGATAGACTCTCACTTAGTCAGAGAGTCTATTTTATCCAGTCTATCTTAAAATGTATACATATAAATACATGAATATACCTTTACATATATGATGAATCCTACATATCCATCTAGGTTCTCTAGGCGACTAGGCAGTCCCTTTTTCCTAAGGGGCTGCCAAGCAGCCTAGACATTGTATTATTATTATTATTTACTTTTATGTTTTTTATATATTATGTATAATATCCTAGGTACACTTTATGATTCAATATAGTGTCTACATATGTAAATGTACACGATAAATATGGAAGCAATGGATTAGCATTGTATATATAGAAAGAACAAAAAAAATTATATATGAATGGAAGTCCAAGTAGATGAAATTGATATATAAATCAAAAGCAGAACATCTACAATGGACATCGTTTTAAAATGTAAACAAAAGGAATGGACAATGTCTTAACAAAAGAAGTTAGAGCATGGTCATCAATCATCTAGAAGAGAAAAACAAAATGACACAACCACATATGCTCATGACACGTCAGAACCATCACTCATCACTGAGATCTGCTTCATCATCATCATTGTCATCATCCTTTGTCTCAGCCTCTTCCTCTTAATTTTTCTGCTCAATGTCCTCATCCTCAAAATCATCGGATTTATCACAGGCAAAGTCCTCACAGTTATACACTCTCTATACATATACTAGTACATGTATATAAATGCATTTCAACATTTGTACATATACTAGACACACATTCCATATATATACATACATAAACATATTATACATGCATATTAATGTGTTTATATTTAAATTTATAATATATATAATAACATTATATACATTTTAGATCTATTTCTTTTATAAGATAAATAAATCTTTTATATAAAACTGTTGTTGCAAAAAATACAAAACCATATACTCCCGCATACAACATATACTCTACGCAATACTGTCTCCGCCCGTACATCGCATACCACTTTTTTGAACATTGTCGAGATAAATCCGCATTGGGATTACCTAAAATTATCATATCCCAATTTCTCTTGGGACAAATTAACTATCCATGTATATGCATTCTTGACAGTAGATATAGCACATGCTATCCATTCACAAGACCGCTGAATTACTCCCAAATCTCCGAATATGTTGTTTTTCCTGTCTTTGCTTGTGAAGGTTTCATTGCATGCGACTTTGGAGCTTTTCTCTTACGAAATAGGTGGTATTTTTTTTCCTTCTCCACAACCTTGGATGTATTTCTAGTTGCTTCCCTCTTTGGTCTAGCCACCTCTTTAATTGCTTCCCTCTTAGACTACCTCTTCAGAATGTTCTGATGCCCTCATCTACAAGTCACCAAGTGAGACTGTCATGATGTGGAACTGTACCATCATTGAGAATCCTCGTCGTCCACTCACTGCTCCACTACAACTCATCTAGAGCAATGAGATCAAAGTCACCAATTGTACTCCTTGATTTCTTGGAACCACTCCAATATGCGGTTGTATTAGATGAATATCAGTATATTCTCCCACTTACTAAACAAGCGATTCCTTCGCTTTGAGTGTAATTATAAGAAAAGGATTGTGATTTATAACTTATTACGAAAGTCAACATATTTCTTCAATATCATAAACTAGTTAACATGTTGATCAGGAGAACACTTAGGGGCCGTTTGGCCCCTGAAGTTCCAAATACAGGTAGTCTTACCTGCTGTTGGCATAATATCTCAGCACAACACTGGGTGCCAGACTGCCAACAAAAAAAATTGCAAGTTTAGGATTCACGGAGGGCATTTAAAGCAATTGGTACTCGAACTAATGCGATAGTTTCCAGTCACGCTAAATGTGGCGTGCTTCTAAATTTCATAAGTATATTAATGCAAATACTTGAGCAACCAGCTGACGGTATCATTAGCTACCAATTTGAAGAAAAAATGCACATAATTGATGGGGTTTTTAATGCTTCCATTCATTAGACCCCTTACAAATTCAAATGTGCTCCAATCACGCTCACAACTAGAGGTAGTGTAGTAAAGACTCTAAGAATCGCAAAGCCAACCTCTTTAAGGTAGAAAGACCTTCACCATATAGCTCCCACCAAGACACTACAAAGGTACTATAATCAATTATGCTATAAAGGGATGTGCAAACTATAAGAAAGAAGTTATAGTCACTTACATGCTGTCGTGGTGTTCCTATGGTGACTAGCTACTGGATTCCTAAACAAGCCATGATAAATTCTGTAAGCATCTACATCTACAACTACTTTGTCAACTAAGGACGTATCATCCACCATTTTTAGGAAACACTCAATTAATGAGTGTCCAACTGAATTTAAGTCATCTCCATAGAGGCTTGTATTTCAAGAAATGAACCATCCTTTAGGGTTAAGGAAAAATGCTGCACCATGCAATATAGTAGACATCTGATCTTTGTAGCAATGTTGGACAATGGCCACGACATGACCATAACACTTTTCATTACAACTTAAAATTAGTCGTGGTCCCTTCAACAATACGTGTCAACGCTATGGTCATGTATCCCATTCATGACTTAGCATATGAATGAACTAGTCTCAGAAGCGACACAAGTGCCTTTGTTGCCCCCGCCACTGCTTTGTAGAACTTATGAGACTTATTCCCATCCTTGGATTTAGCCCATTTGCTTGTTGTCCACAAGTCAGAATGAAGCAATGTGCCTAAGGTAAACCTAGCGTTATACAAACTTCGAAGAGGAGGAAACACCATGGCAAATGAGTGATTGAACACCTTCTCAATTCCTTCCCCTCTGTTAGCTGTAGAAAAGCATTGTAGAAGAGTATGTAGGTAAATGAAGGATGTCAACTTGTCTTTTTCATTTATATGTGTATTGAGGAAACTCTACAAAGTCCTCCAACATAAGGTCAATGCAATGTGCAACACATGCTGTCCATAATTAATGCGACTTCTTTTCCCGCAACAACCTCCTAGTTAGAACTAATTTTGTGACATTATCAATGACCACCTGAGTGACATATTCAGCTCCATCCTTCTCCATGGCTTAATCTAGAAGTTTGAAAAGAAATTCACATGTATGGATATGCACATATATATCAATAAATGTACAAAAAATGTAGCATGGGTTGAATTAACTATAAAATTTATTGGACTTCTTCCTCGCTTGTTTTACCATCCATCTGACGTAGGTGTGCCGCTAGATGTCTTCCATGCCGCTAGATGCCCCTCCCACAAGTCCCCATTCTTCTCATATTGAGCCTGTAACAAAAGAGCCCTCAGAGATTGATACTTCAGAGGTTTGAAACATCTCCCAACTTGAATAACATCCTCAAAGACAATCTCATACTAACTATACTTGACAACATTGATGGAAGATTTGCATGGTAGAATCACAATGTCATCTCACCAGCTTTAGCTTGTGCTTCTTTCTTATTGGCCGTTTCAATGTACTTAGCCTCTTTCCCTACCTTCCTAAAAGTAATCACCTCACATAGAAGAGGCGACATATGTGCATCCATGCGACCTTGATCAATAACCCCCAGATTCTTACAAAACGATGGAGGCCTTCCACTAAGTACTCACCTCCTGTGAACCAATACCAACATCCTCCTATTCACCATCACTGCCAGAGAACAAATGCATATCGATAATTAGGTTCAAGGCTTCCTCGTTGTTGTCCATGTAGTTAAGTATCTTTTTCTAATATCAGTTGTAGTGTTGTTGCACTTGACTGTATTGGAACCTTGCCTGTAAGATGATCTTTAATCCTCTTGATCCCTCCATTACAAATATGGCCACACAAGCCACATTGCACTCTGTTCTTATCACTCACAAAGGGCTAGAAAGAGTACTTCCACCTAGGACCAATGGATTTTGCCTTCCTTTTTGTATCCTTCACCAAAATTGAGGAATGATGCTCTTCTATGGCACTGTTCCCATTTGGGGTGTTACTATCTTGTTTCAACTAGCTCCACCACTTATTGTTGCTTGTTTATTAGACATCCTACAAACAAACAAATACCAAAACAAGAAGATTAAATATATATTATTGACAAATATACACAATGGTACGTTAAATAACATAAACATTAACACTTAGTAAATCAACCTATAGGATGTAGTCGTGCAATCTCTAGTTGGTAGCGATTACCATAGTAACAAGTTCGGGATTCAACAACTTTTCGGCTGGCTGGAAAAAGTTGGAATTAGGAAAAAATCGAGAAAAGTCGTGAAAAGATCGATAAATTTCGGTCAAAGTTCGGTCAACTATTCGGAATTAATCAAGAATAAGTCGGCAATATAAGTATATACATATATATATGTATGCACGTATGTGTGTGTGTGTGTGTGTGTATATATATATATATATAAATGTATGTATGTACATACATATATGATGCATGTAACTGTTACGGCCACAAGACATACAATCTTAGTGAGTGAAAAAGTAGGAAAAGAAGTAAAAAATAGTTGAGTAATAGCATGAACTGTCCAGAGGAGTGGGGGGTTTGAGGTTTAGTGTGTATTAGGAATTTTGTGTACATGGTTTGGTAAAAAAAGAACAAGCGACTTAAAAGAGAAAAATCGTGAAAAGTCATGAAGAATCGTAAAAAATCGTATAAATCGTGAAAAAGCGGGATTAATCGTGAAAAGTCGTGAAAAATCAACGATTGACATATTAACCGTGATGAATATTCGGGAGCCTATAACATCGTGAAAAATCGCCAATTTTTTGTAAAATTCGGAGACTTTTGTTACTGTGGTGATTACCAAACACCGATAGAGCAACTCAGCTCACAATAGTAAAAAATCCTACTAGTAACAAGAGGAGTAAACGTATAGTTGGAGAAAAACAAAGTACAAATATTAGAAGGAATAAACATACAATTGGACCAAAACAAAATAAAAATAATAGGAGGAATAAACATATATTTGGGGCAGAACAAAATAAAAAAAATGAACATAAAACAAGCTAATTTATATGCTGCTTGTAAGTTAGTAATATATACTAATATAGCAGCCAGATTGCTGCTTGGTAGATTAAAATAAAGAAAATAAAAAGTTGAAGTTCAAATGTGAACATTATAATATCAGGCAGCTATATTGCTGCTGTTTAGTAAAGAAAACCCATAAAAATGCAAAAAAGGTAGGATCAGTATTAATTTGGTACCTCATAATGTAGTAGTGATTTTGTTGAGTAGAGGAACAAAGGAAAAACGATGAAAATAAATAAATAATTCTTTGTACATGCAGCAACGTTGCTGTGAGGTAAGCACTAGGAAACGTTGATGAATAAGATAGATAGAGATAGGTAGAGACCAGGAGATGGTAGGAAATAACAAAAAAAAAAAACTTACCGTTCAACAGGAGCTGCTGTATAGACCATAGAATGCATGCAACTCCTTCATTCACACAAACCTGCTGTGGCTGTGGCGTGGAGAATGCAAATAAAACAGGGAGAAAGAAGAGGAGGCGGAGGTAGGGAGGGTTGGAAGGAGAAGGTCTAACTTGCCTGGTAGGAGAAGAAGACTCCGAGTTGTTCATGCAAAGGGAGAAGAAGCCTGCTGTGCCCATGGGAAAGAAGAAGATATGAGGTAGAAGAGGGAAAGGAAGAGGTGGAGGGAGAGGAGGAATAGGAGGCGGAGGTGGAGAGGCTTGGAAGGTGGAGGCAATCGAATAACCTGGGGTACACAGCCATGGAGGAATATTGGATATTTTGAGGGGGCCTTTATGTGTGTGAAGGAATGGCCGAGTCTACAAAGGACTACATGCATTAAAATTGGAGTCTACAGTTATAGCTACAAGGCTGAAAAATCTTCTATTACTCTTGATTTTTCAAACTACAACTTGAAGTATGCACCAGTTCATTAAATGAGAGGAAAAATATGTCAAGCTTATTTGTAATTTCAACCATAAATTTGTGAAATACTTTTAGATGGACGAAGTTTGCGATATTATGTGTGGATTATAACTGAAATGTGATATTTTTATGGTAGATCTAGAGATTTGAGTTGTAGATCCCCAAATTTGGCTAGATATATAAGTGGTGAATTTGCTACTTTACGATTAATTGCTGTAAATGGTGATGAAGAGGGTAAAAGCGGATGATGGTAGAAATAGGGCAAGGTTAGTGCTAATGTGCCTTTAGATTCGAGCTAGAAGACCCAATGGGACTAGTGATTCCTCTAAATTCAGCTAACAACCAGCACAACTGAATTTCTGAAATATGTGAAATTGTTGAAATTTCAAACTCAATGTCAAAATTCTGTGAGATACTTGACCTGATAAGTGGTAGTCATTTTGGTATTGTTGAAATTGAAAGTTTTATGAAATTTCACTATTTGGGTCGAAATTTGAAATATTTGGGTCGAAATTTGAACCATGGGCATGAGCTAAAAGTGACTACACATGGTCCGAGGTTTGGCCCATTAATTAATGCTCATGTAGTTTCCTAATGGTTTGTGGTTTTATTGGATTAGTGACAGGTCCGTCCTATATGGCCAGTCCCTAGGGCACACAGTTGCATTCTCATTACCAAAAAACTAAAGTGTATGTGAAATACTGAGAGTACTAGCAAAATTGATTTTTCAAAGGGTTTGCTAAAGCACCCAATCAAGCTCTTGTGAAAATTTGTTTGCATGCTTCATGCACTTTCCATGTCATATTAGTATTAAAAGCTTCCGCCTCTGAGCTTAGCTCCTAGAATCTTGCCAAAAATCCATCTCAATGTCCTCACTTGTAATGCCCAAGACGGGAGGAGTAATTGGATAACTTTCTTCTTTACTAATAGTATCCCCTCCATTGTATGAAAAAACCCGCCTTGAACTATTGAGGCTAATGCCTCGAGGCAAGACTGTCCTGTTTTTGCCTCAGGCTTACACTTCGATGTCCTGGACCGAGGCTTACGCCTGAGGCTCTAATGCATAGCTAAAGCACCATCCGAAATTGTGGATGATATTGTCTTATGTTATCCGCTCAGCTTTATACTGCTAAGACAATTATGTACATGTACACATTCAAAAGTTATATTTACAATATAGATTTTACTGTAATTTTTATTATTATTATTCTCTTATTAATGAATTTACACCACTTCATTCGTTCGAAGACTCAAAAGCTAAAATTACTTCTTATTTAGATTTATCAATTGTCATTGCTAAATTTGTTTTTGTACCATTCCATATACTATGTTGGTAATTTTAAGTTATCATTTGCATCTCTTTTGATACTTACTGATTCTGAATTATGTATCTCCTAATATTCTTTGTCCAGTTAAAAAAATGGTTTTGTTAGTACAAAATAGTGACTCCCATTAGTTGCTACATTTTTACTTTATTATTTATTTATTTTGGTGGTATTTTATTAACTTTGCTTTGAATCCCTATTTATCATTGTCAACTTAGGTGAAATCTTTCTGTTTAGTTTAAATTTTGCTCTCCTAATATTCTTTGTCCAGTTAAAAAGTCGGTTTTAAAAGTACAAAACATCGACTCCCATTATTTGCTACATTTTTACTTTACTATTTTGGTGGTATTTTTATTAACTTGCTCTGAGTTCCTATTTATCCTTTTTGACTTAGGTAAAAACAAATAATGCATATATGTATGTATATATATACATATATGCATTATTTGTTTGTGAATGCCTAACACATATTTCAAGGCTTACACCTTGCCTCATAAAGACAAAAACGCCTCACATTTTAAAACCTTGACATCCCATGAGGGACATTTTTCTATATTTAGCATTATTGTTCCTTATCATATGCAATCCAGAAAACACCATTGTTATGGGGGTTGACCTGAGTGTTTCTGACCATTAATGAAATAGGATAGTCCCATATAACAACCTCTAGTTCAGTCATAGCTCCCAGTAAAGGCCACCAAGATAGGAAAATAAGTAGCACAGCATGTAGCAGCAACACTTGTGTGGTATGAAAACATAATCCGGTACTGTAGAATTCGTACTATTGCGGTAAATTGTAGTAGTGTAGTAGTAGACGATCCTCTGAGATAATTCTGGATGGGCAACGATCTCAGAACCGAACCAACCGGTTGAACCAGGAACCGGTGGCTGGGGCGGTTTGGTTCTCTCCCAAACCCGAGAATGACCTCAAACCATCAAAAACCAGTCAACCAACTGATTGAACCAGCGAACCGGTCCTGGGTTTCCCCAGTCGGGCGGTTCTTGGCCATGTGTATACCTTCACCCTCGGACCCAAATTTCCTTTTAATCCTAATTGCTCCTTCCATGTTCTTCTCCACTTTACTCTTCGACTATAATTTGGCATAGGAAATGTAGTGATTGATTTAATTGTTGCAATTTCTATGTTATTTTCTAATGTATCATTTACCTTTCCTTCATATTTCATATATTATGAGATTTTTTAAAATAATTATGACGTCACCAATTGAACCGGTCCAACCACTGGTTGAACCAGTGAACCAAGAACCGGAAGCCTCACTGGTTTTCTCACGGCTCAGTTCTAACAACCTTGAAAATTGTAGATTTGCTAATTTCTACTGCATCAATGTGAAGAACTCAAAGATACAGCCGCTTTGCTGCTACATTACCCAAGAGAGTGGATTTCTGGATTTCCTCGGTTGTCCGGAAACTAGCAACAGCAGACCCTGTGGAGATATTCCCACCTTTTTCTTCTTCCATCAAGAACTGATAGCTTTTTGTGGAGATTTAATGCCATTCTGATAGCATACTAGAAAAAGAGAGTAAACAACTGCAAGAAGAGACCTTTTGTGGTCAGAATGATATATCCAACATCCGGGAGAATGAAGTTTGTTTTCCCACTATTTGAAGATAACAATAACTGGACCAGGCTGTATATATTATGAGGGTTTGCAAAGGGAAAATATTAGAGAAAAACTCACCGTGAAAATATAAGTAAAGGTCATTACACATCAGGCCTCCCTACAAGAGACCACTTGCATGATTATCTACCATGGGAAGTTTAGATAATAGTTTTATTCTTTTTCCACCTTTGGGATTGATTCAAAAGAAACTTTGGGCCTTATTATGTTTAGTCCTTTCAAACTGTTTTGTTGATCACATGTGAGAAAACTTTTCAATGGACAACTGGTCTTCTGTTACTCTTGCATAAAACAATTTTATGCTCAACCCAAGGTTTTCAGACCCGACCCGGAGGTCGACTCGACAAAGCTCCTGGGTCACGGGTCTCTGGTTCAACCGTTGGGTCGACCCGGTTGACCCGGTGACGTCAACATGACACCATATACATAATATTATTATATACATACATATATATGCATATATGTTACAATAATATGTATGTCCATACATATATTACTATATAAGTGTGTATATATATGTACATAATCTACTGTATGAAACCATAAGATAGTGAATTATGAAACACCAAACATACAAAACCAACTATCTATTCATAAAGAAGCAAACAAATGGTCTTGCAATACTTAAAAAAGTGGAAGAATACAAATAAGTATATGTTAATGTATGGAAAGTTGGGGTTGCATTAAAGGACATTAAAAATCAGTCAAATGGTCATTTAGAAAAATAAAACCAACAAAACCTAGGTTCGGGTCACCGGGTCGGCGGTTGAACCAACCAGGTCAACTGGTCAACTCCGGGTCTTGGCCAAAAACGGGTTTTAACCCCACCCGACCCGTAAAACTTGTCGGGTGGAGGTCCAACCGGTTCAACCGGCTGGGTCGGGTCGGGTTTCAAAACTATGTCAACCTGATGTGTGTTGAACTCAGATGGTTTGCTCATGATTAATATCTGTTATCAGTTCTTGGATTTCATTGATAGTCTTGTTTCTTTATCTCTTCTTTTTCCTTCACTGAGTTGAAATGAAGAAAAAGCAGTCTTCTTTCAATTTTTGTGCTCTTGCCTATTATGATTATTATCAGTTTGTGGTTAATGGCACTTCTATACAACAACTTGCTCGTAATAACTAGATATGCCTGTTTATGGAACTTTATAGGTATCTTCTGAATGGGATAAAAACTCTCCAATGGCTGATGGCGGGTATGTGTTAATTGAAAGGACAAGTGATGACAATGCGTGCAACGGCAATGTGAGCCATGATCAAGGGAAGTGTGCAGAGCAAACTGTTCCAACTGTAAGACCCAATGCTGTTACTTCTGATATGGCACTGTCTGGTACATCATCAAGCAGACATTGCAGTAGCAATGCCCAACAGGCCTTGACAGCTTACCATGCCTTCAACACTCATGATTCAGGTACAAACTGTAGTGAGCATATTCCGAATGGTGAGACTAGTGACTTAATTGACCAGAGATGCACAAGCTCAATAGCTGTCGAGTCAGAAGATGCTTCCCAAGAATTTGAATTCCCAGGTCAAGCAGCATATAGCAGAAGGTCGAGCACTAGTTGTGTTCAGGAAGCAGTTGGTAACTGCTCAGATGGTGTTTCTGACAGAAGTGTCAATCTAAGCTCGAATATCCTCAGACCAGTTGACAATCAATTTGACAATATTTCCTCTGTTAAGTGTTCCAAAGAGCAGTCATCCGAGAGGCAGATTCAGATTCATCATTCACTTCCTCGATCACATGATAGTAGTAGTTTGGAAGTGCTAGGATCCCTTCAGCGGGCCAAGCTATCTTTAGTTAAACAACTCAGCAGAAACCTGCAACCAACCAGTAAAGCCTGGGAATCAGCCACGGATTCGCGAGCTCTTACTGTTCAACAAAGAGTGCCCGACAAGGCTTTAAATATTCCAATTGGTTCCACTAGTCTGTTTAGATTACCAACAGATCCTCTCCCATCATCTTATCTCTTCGGTTCCAATGATACTGGCTCTTCTCTGGCTGCTAGACAGCATCATTCTGGTTTTGAGTTCAAAAGTAATAATGATCCGTACCTTGAGAGGACACTTAGAACCCCCTTGAGACCACAGGACTATGATTACCGTAGCATGTCAGGTAACCCACCGCTACCTTTGGACACCGCCAGGTATTCTTATCCTTTCTTAGACTCCTATCCAACAAGTAATATCTCTAGTTCCAGAACCCACATGCCACAAATGGACTTCCGTAATAATTCATCTCAGAATCCATATATGATCCGTAATATTGATGGCACTGATCCCTCATGGAGAATCCAGTGATTGATCGTATCTCATTAACTGTTTCTGTATACATAAATGACTTTGGTTACATTACATATATTAGTTCAGTAAGACATCCCCAAAGATGCTGAGATCATTGTTTCTGTGGTGGGATTGGGACTGTTGATTTCCTCCGTTAAGTTTGAATGTGACGTATCTTTGAGCTCTGTAGCTAACAATTGTATTGTGTATTATTCTCGTCTATAACATTCTCCAGTACATATTAACATCTGAGGCCTGTAAGGTTGTCCATATTATATTGATGACATACATAGTTAGTGAAGGGCCTATGAGGCCCATTGGTTACTTGAATGATTGAGGAATTCTGATGAGTTGTGGCATTTTCCTGTGGTAATTTTATATTATAGTTGACTCTTCAAAGCGCCAATCGTATTTTAATGTTCTTCCATTTTGATTGAGTTTGTCATCGGAGTTTGTTACTAGTACTTTCCAAAACATTCTGATTTTGCAACATAAAGCCTTCTAGCGATCCTTGCAGTGGTGAAAGCTAACTTGTTTGACGATGGCTGATTTACACTTCAAATTGAAACAACTATTGTTTTTGTAAATAGGACAAAAAACCAAAACAGCACACTTTAATAAAAACATGTTCTGAAATAGCATTAAAGCCATCTTAATTGTCTACTTTCTAAGGAAAACGTCAACACTTTTGGTGTTTTACTGTTTTCGGGACCAAAAGTGTCAAAACATGACGTTTTTAGTTGAAAACGCTCAAAACTAGGTGTTTTCATGTGAAAGCGCCAAAAATTAGGGTATTTTCAGGTGACAACGCTAAAAATTAGGCGTTTTCAGGTGTAAGTGTCAAAAAGTAGGCGTTTTGGTTAGAAAGTGCCAATTTTCCGGCGTTTTAGAACAAAGGCGCCAATTTTTTGGCGTTTTCAGACTTAGGCTACACTGTTGATGCCATTCTCAATTGAAAATCACGTCCTTCTCACGTCAGTAACTAAAGGGCCATTCATTCTCCCAAAAAAACTAAAAGGCCATTTCAACGGACCGCTATTCCAAGTGCAAAAACTATCCATGATATAATATTTTTCAGGCGTCACCTAGAGAGATGTCTAAAAAGTGATTCCACGTAGCAGAATTTCCAAATCTTAGGCAGCTCGAATGGGCAAAAGCCCTAGCTTACAGCGTTTCCAGCTCCCCTGGCGACGGCACAGAACACGACCAGGTTGTGCTCCTGCTGATGGCGCACGGAGGGTATGCCGGGCGCAGGGATGCTGAGCGAAGGCCTGTCAGCCGCCGAGGGAAGGGGCCCGGGGTGGACAAAGGTAGCAGCAAAATAAAAAAGAAACAGAAGAAGCAGAAAATCGTGTCACTGAAGAACCAAATACGGTCCACGGAACGCATGCTCCGAAAGGTGAGGGTCGGGGCTCTACTCCAAAAATGGTTGATACATGGTTGATCACTGTCCAGGACCTCCAGGTCTTCCTCCGCTTGACGCCTCTACTCGCCTTTCTGTTCTCACAACACACTACGCCTCTGCTCTCAAACTTCAGCTTCTGCCCTTCCTACCCCCGCTTGGTGCTGTTCCTCCGTGCAAGACATTTCTGAAGAGGTAAAAAAGATGAATATTGAAACTGGCTGGAGATGCGCCAGGCACCCGTCCCGCACGTTCTCCAGCTTCTGCCCCGTTTGTCTGTCCCAGAGGTTGGCTCGGGTCGACAAGGCCGAGAGAGTCGTGCTTAGGCCCTGTTTGGTAGGATGTAAGATAAAAAGATTGAGTCCAAATGTCAGGAATTTAGACTAGGTTTTTATTTGGTTGCAAAAGTGTAAGAGAAACTCACTGTTTTCTAACGCAGTGTTGACACCACATTTGCCCAGAATTCACAGAGTTGGTACCGCGCAGTGAAAGGGCGCGGTACAAATCTGGAAAAGGCAGAACACACGAGAGGAAGGGACCGTGCGTAAAAAGTTGGTACAGCTGTAGCTAACCAAATGAAATCAAGGAAACTCATGACGTGGATCCTGCAACTAACCAAATACACTACCTACTGATTAAAATCAATCTTTTTAAATTGTATGTTTAGTAATTCACATAACTACACCTGAGAACACCCTACCAAACAGGGCCTTAAGCGCAGCTCCTATGGCCTTCCTGGAGACGATGGGAGGGGGACTCTGTCGCCTCCTGGTGCGGCTGATGGTTTTGAGGAAGATTAGTCTGAAAACGTCAAAAAGTTGGCCCCTAGGTCTGAAAATGTCAAAAAGTTGGCGCCTTTGTTTTAAAACGCCAAAACACAGAAAACACCTAATTTTTAGCGCTTTCACCTGAAAACGCCTAATTTTTGGCGCATTTGGTCCCGGAAACAGTAAAACGCCAAAAGTGTTGACACTTTCCTTAGAAGTGGGCTATTTTGGGAATTAAGATGGCTTTGGTGCTATTTCAGTACATATTTTTATTAAAGTGTGCTATTTTGGTTTTTTGTCCTTGTAAATATGTCATCGAGGCCTATAGTCCTGAGCTGAGGATGTTGAAATGTAGACGGGCTTGGAACCTAAACGGATACCTATTTGTGTTAGTTGTTTCCTAGGTTCTATAAATAGGAAGAAATTTTATCAAAATATTTCTCTCTCTCTCTCTCTCTCTCTCTCTCACACACACACACACAGACACACAACATCGGAAGCAGGAACCTCTGCTCTAGATTTTTAGTAGTCAAAGATAACTTTCCTGGAGGCCTATCTCGAAAGTTTTTTACTAAATTGCTATTTCTATCTGAAGCTGTCTTGCCTACCCTTCAAGATCTTTAACTTGTGAGACATAGACCTCTAGTCGCCAACTAGTCTTGGGATGTATTCTAGATTTTACTTGCAAAATTTCTTGTAAGGTTTGTATCTCCTTTGAAGATTTCTAAGATTGCAAATTTTGACACCAACTTTCAGGGGCTTTGACGTTATCATATAACCTGATATAGAATTTCAATGCACCTGGGATTTTAATATTTCCAAGGCAGGGTCATATCAATGAACCGATGGCTGATGCAAGCCATTAGATCCACCCCAAGATACCCCCATTTGGGGCACTCACGGGTTCAACTTTGGTACAACCATATGCATTGATGTGATCTTTTCGTAGTACACTGGTTTCTCTGGATTACTGTGGATCAAAACATGGTAAGATCCATCTTGTTAGCTCACCTGGATATTGAGATCTGTTACTGTTTTCAAAGAAAAAGAAGCAAGCTGTACTTTTATGTGCGTGTGATACAACAGTGAAACCATAGTAAAGCTATTTTTCACTGCATGTCAGTTCAGTCTTTGATCGTCACACTTTTCTTTTAGGTGTTATTGAGTGCGATAAAAATTAGTAATCTGTTTCTCTTTTATGTTAGAAAAAACACTTTATCTTTTAAGCGCAGCGTTTGCCAAGCAAACCAATATACAACCACTTTATCTGTTACACAGTAAGCTGACGGCGGTACGTTCCCTACGTTTAGATCTTGTGATATCTGACGCGTTGAATTTAGAAAGAGAATCCTAGTCCTTCTACACTTTGTACGCTATGCCTATCGATTGCCATTACATTACAAATTGAAACGATCAGAATTTGACCCAAGGTCGTCAGATTGGAATAAAAAACTCGATCTAGAGAAACCAGCATAGTCATAGTTGCCAATACTAGTAAATCTTTATTGCACCCTTAATTTGCTGCACTAAGGTCCTGTTTGGTAGAATGCAGTTGCACTTCCATACATTTAAACCCCTATTTCTCACACGTTTACATTTTGTATGGTAGGGTGGTTGTTAGGGTTCCATTGATTGAATCGAATCTGCTTCCAACTTCACACTCAGCCGCAAAATTACGGAATTTGTATCGTGTCCGATCTGAGCGTGGTCCGGTGTAGAAAAATTGTCTCCCCGGTTCTCCTTGTTGCTTCTAATCTGCAGATACATCGTAATGTTTCTGACTTCTGTCCACCGGGATCACTGCACACAACACCTTCT
Source organism: Alisma plantago-aquatica (assembly GCA_963693085.1). Lineage (NCBI taxonomy): Eukaryota > Viridiplantae > Streptophyta > Magnoliopsida > Alismatales > Alismataceae > Alisma > Alisma plantago-aquatica. The sequence goes on along the minus strand of OY856412.1, from coordinate 490,559,027 downwards.
CCTGGGCAAAAAGCTATTGCTATGAGTTCTTTGTCTACCAAATGATTGCAACAGAAAACAAAAAACTCATAATGCAATGTACCAATAATTCTAGAGCAGTTTAAAAGACATGTTTATACTTGGTCAGTTTTCTTTTTCACCCAACTATACCTGACAACATCGTAGCAAACAAACCCTAAAGACTAGTCTATATGTTGGCACAACGATTCACAACTGTCATGCCATATGCACAAAATCGAATGCCCCTATTTGGTTCAAGATTTCATTGGGATCAATCTGTCTTTTGTGCCACTTCGGCATAAATCTTGACCAACTCAGTCTGAGTATAATCTTATTTTGTTTGACAAAAATTGGAATGACGAGCTCCGTTCAAGATCGGATAATCAAATTATCCAGACCAACATGTTTTAATTTAGTTTGTATAGGTTTTAATTTAGTTTGTATTATACGCTGTTTTGTTTAATGTGCAATACTGAAAACGAGACCAATTCAATCTCAATCCAGATTAGTGTCAATTAGGTTGCCAAATAAAATTACATGAAATCCAGATCAGAGTAATCCGGATTTTCCAATTAACCCAATTTTGATCAAAAAATCCTGGTCCCAAATCAAACAAGACGTGAGTTTGGACAGGCCAAGCTCGATCCGAACGTCATTTGCGTTCCATCATGTTGTCCTAGTTGGAAATGCAGAAACAAAGGTCTCAAAGACACGCGGGGAGTTAAAGGGTCCATGCTATCCTTTTGTTGAGGTTTTATGATTCTGTTCCTGTCCCTAGTAATTCTCTAAATATGCATACGCCGTCTTTGGTGAAGTAGGTTGTTGACGCCAAGATAGACCTGATGGTGTCGGTTTGGTCTTTGGAACTACAAGCTAATTCTTTGGATCGCTTGGAGGACAGATCTTTTTGACTTCTTTTCTCATTCTACTTAACTGACACCAATAAGAATAAAGGAAAGAAAAACTAAAATGGTACAGTTTGACAAAAATAATTTCAGAACAACATCTCCATGAAAATAGTTTCTAAAATAGTAAATTTATATGAGAAAACACCATTTGAATTGGCACTTTCCTAATCAAACTCGTGAAAAAGTCACTGTATTTGAAGCTTTTAATAAAAAATAAAAAAACAAAAACAAAGCAAAAGCACCAAGTAAGTTGGTGTTTCAACGTGTTGGGTGACGTTGTTACTTTTTTTTTTCTTTTCATTTTTGATTGAAAGCTCCAAACGTAGTGTCTTTTTCACAATTTTTGACCAGAATAATGTCAATTCAAGTAGTAGTTTTAAAAAAAGTAGATACTTTGACAATTATTTTCATGGATGTGCTATTCACAAAATTATTTTTGTCAAAGTCAAACTGTACTATTTTAGTTTTTTTCCCTAAGAATAATGTGAGTATATTATTCGGGTACGAATAGTCTTATACCTAACAAAAGTCAGTGCGCACTAACAAGTAGACGCAAGCCTAGTATTTTAAAGATTAAAGCGGACTCCTTGCAGATTTTATAGCACAGTAACTTTGCATGTATTCCAAGGGACATGGATTTTGATGTCCCCGATTCGTCACTGATATATGGTTGCTGATGCGAAAGTGCGAAGCCAGATGGGCTTTTGTTTGAAATCTGATAGTTGTCAACTTGATTATTGCCCTTGTGAACCTTGAATGCTCCTCATGGAAAATGACGTAGCAAATGGATGTCTACGTGGTTCTCTACGCAGTCTGTGTGGCTAGAAGCCGCACAGTGGAAGCCGCAAAACGGGCAGTAAAGTGGTGATCTTTTCCCAGCTCTAGTGAAAGTGTGCTTAACGTACAATAGATGGGGTGCATCGTTTCAATCGTTTAGTCTGTAGTGCCTAACCCCATTTGGATTGCAGTGTGTTAACACTATTGGTTTCTAGATGTTTAAGCCAAAGTTGGCAGACAAAAAATTGCTGAGATTAGAGGCTGATGTTAGTAGAAAATAAAATGGTAAACATTGTTGAGACAAACTTTCTGTTGTCGTATACAATATACTCTACAAGCGGGATACCATTATCTAGTATAATGTAAGGCTAGAAGAATTGTCTAATTCAAAACATATCGTTTACGAGTACCCATATTTCATATTTATATGTGATTTGAGCAATTCAACTTTTTGATGTGACATATACCTCTGAGATAATATGTGTATCAAAAACCACGTCAATCTAAAATTTATAGATCATCCAATAAAAGATGTATAATTTTTTAGTGAACATATGTTGTAGAAATTTTGAAAATTTTAATTGATATATTGTTATATCTCATGATATATATCAAATGTGGTTTGTTTTTATAAACATATCAAATCTATATCATGTTGAATCAACTCATAGAATTTAATTGACGGACTTTATATTTTATTTTAATATCCAATACACACAAATTACATATTCCGATAGATACATACTTTCTTCCATCATGTAAATAATGGAAAGTATTGCGGGATTTCAATTTAATTTATTAAGTTCTGCAAAGCATTCTCACTCTTTAGTATGTATGTAAGTCACTCTATTTGTGGGTCGTTGTAGTGAAGGAGAAATTGCAAATCGTTGTTGTGTGAAGAAAAAAAGAAGAAAAACTCATGGTGATTTGAGGAAAACCAGATATGTAATGTATTCCATTTTTTGTTAATCAAAATTTTAGCTTTAAATGTTGTGTAAGTCTTTTAAAGGTTTTGATCCGTCCATTTGCCAACACGCATTGTATATAAAACCGTTCTATGGCCTAGAACTCTCCATGCCCCAACCTTTTTTTTCTAGTCTTTTCTCTATATTTTATAGACACTTTATCATAATCTTATGGGTTCATATGATTATTTCCAATACTTCAATAACCCGCTTGGGTGGCAGACACATCCAACCCAGTTTTTTAGATATTATATCTATTTCGGAATTTATACAACAATAATTTTCTTATTTGTTTTTTCTTTTCTTCCAATATGTGGTTTGTCATTTAGTAGTTTATTCTATGATATTATCTCAAACAATGATCACATTTGAGTATACACTCCTTTTCTCTCAGCATGTACCTTTTTTGTCTATTCTATACTTCTCTGGTTAGTCTATTTCTCATTTGATAGTTGACCTTGCAATTTCGCTTTAAACACGCGCCATGTTAATAGAAAAAATGATGCTAGATATATGGTCTGATATCAAAATTGTCGCGTGGGTTGAAAGGTGGCTTCACTTTAGTGGAGTAATGATTATGTTAATGGTTTTAAAATATGCGTAGTGCATGATATGTCACCGTAATGACGGATATAATGGAAATAACAAAACATCATGAAATACTGTTTAATATACCCCCCCCCCCCCCCCCCCCCTTATGCATACAATGCGGATAGGATGGATGTCATCACTGAACTCGTGCTTCCTGAAAGAGAAATCAAACATTTTATCATCACTTTACATTTGGTTTAGACAATCACTTGAAAGTAGAGTTCACAAACGCAGTTTGTTGGAAAGACGATAATCAACACGTCTGCTTTAAACCGAATTTATATATGACAACACGATGCCAAATCAAACATAAATTAATAATAAATAAGCTTAGAGACTTCTCCTCCCGTATGTTATCATGAGAACGAGCTCTCCTTGCGCATTTTAACCAATTATAGAAATTTATTCTCGACTAAATTGGCCACTGCAGTAGTTAAATTCCTCTCTTTTCATTACTCTCTTAGTTACAAATTATGTACACGTAATAGCTCTATAACAATATCGTTCTAGTATTTTATAGGAGAAACTACAATATACACTATGCAGTACTGCTTTATCTTGGACCTTTTGTCGTTCTAGTATTTTATAGGAGAAACTACAATATACACTATGCAGTACTGCTTTATCTTGGACCTTTTGTCTAACTTATTTTGTTAATACCGTTGCATATCTTCAACTGTGTATAGAGTACAAATATAATGAACATCATACCCGAGTTGAACACTAGAATGAAGTCCTTGGGAGAGGAGGTTTGGGACTTTAGGCTACTGCACTGTGTAAGGTGTTGGGCCAGCGGCCTTCTTTCCAGTCCAACATGGGCGGAGCCCATTAGGGCATTACTGCTGCTCCGTGATCAGGGTATTAATACCCATCACCATGCAGCCGCGAGGGATCAGAGAAGGCAGCCGACAAATTAGAAAGCATGCCGCTCATCTTATTTGTTGCCGCTAACGCGAAGAAAATTGTTGTTGTTCGGAACGATGGCAAGAAGAAGAAAGGGCCAAGGAAGAAGGGAAGGAAAGGAAGGAGGGTCACACACTGCTCCGATTTCTTCATTTGTTCTCTACACATGTATTCATTTTGTGTATTCTCTGTAAGACATATTTTTCTGAAAGGCTACCAGTGTGGTGACATACCATCTTTTGTCACCTTTGTATCTCTTTTGTCTTGTTATATACTTCAAATTTTGAGTCAAAATTTAAGACGAGTTGATTTTCCTGTCAAGTTCGACCCCTTGGTTTTTTCCTCACACATTGTGAGGGTTTCCACATAAATCCTGATGTTGTTTGTGGTTAGTTATTTGCTATATTAATTTTACATGTCTAGTCTATGCGTGCAAGTATTTCTGATGTTACTGTGCTCGCCAAATACACACATCTTGACCTGGTAACCACCTTTTAAATAGTATCTGAGTAAATCTTGACTACGTGGACTAGATGGACGGCGTAAATAATATGGTAAAGTTGATGATATCAAACTAGTCAACGTGGAAGATAAAATATTAGATCTTCTATACTGTAATGATCTTTATAAACCGATTCAGGGCGGTGCGAGCAAGCTAGCATATACATAACAAGAGGACTGGACAAAGATGAATAAGAAATGTACTAGATTCATCTGTCCTTGGGTTGACGAGTCAGTTTACCCACTCTCTATGGAAGAAGCTTGAGTCATTGTACGAGAGGAAGACAACATGGAACGAAATATTTCTTATTAAAAAATTTGTGAATCTAAAGTTCAAGAAAGGCAAAAACAGTAATGCCCTAATGGACACCGCACCGCCTATGTTGAGCTGGAAAGAAGGTTGTTGGCCTAACAATCTCCCCTTCCAGCCCAAAGGAGAGAATGTATTATATCCTCAATTTTGATAAAATTGAATTATATAATTAGATTGATTTGTAATTTCTCCAATGGTACTATTGGTGGAATGATAATAACTTTGATCACCTCAGTATCAGGGTGCTTGTGACACAAGTTAAATAAAAGAATTTGTACGTGAATTAATATTAATGTCCTTTTGACATGATATATGTTACGACCCTGTTTTTGGGTTCATTTGGTGAGAAATATAATTTCTCATAATGAGGATATTTGAATAAATAACAAATTGTTTTGATTACATGGATTTCGTTTACAATAGCCTTGATGTTTGTGTTGTGGGCTTTATTGACTATTGGGCCCAAATAACAAGAAAATTCAATTAGTAAATCAGTAATTGAATATTTGAGAAAAGAAAAAGATGGAAACCTCTAGAAGGCAAATCCAAAGAGGAATTTCGTGCCTCTTGGGTTCCTTGGGTTCCAAGGAGTCCAAAGTTGCATAAAAAGTGTAATAAGAAAAGAAAAGATTAATTAAGTATTTCTTTATTAAGAAATAAATTGAAAATAATGATAAAATGTGGAAAATGAGTGGAAACAGGCATAAATGAGATTTCTTGGGGAAATTTCGTATCCATGAGGTTGCTAATATTAAAAGGAATGCCAATGAGGAAAATAAAAGAGAAATAAAAAGAAATCCTCAAAAAGAGATATTTAAATGAACAATATACAAGATAATGGGAAATAATGCATTTAGATGCATCTAGAAGGATAATGAGTATCCTTAAAAAGTAATTTCGAAATAATAGAGTTTCTTGGGGTACAAGCTGCCCCAATGAAGGAAGAGGAAAGAGAAAAGACCAAAATTTGCAAAATAAAAGATAATATGATACTTTTTTAATGATTTTGGTGGCTTTATGAAAAAGGAAGTAATTTCTATTAAAAGAAAATAGAAATTTGTTCTAATGGATTAAAGAGCAAGAATAAAGAGGATAAGAAAGAGGAATTTCGAATTCCTAAATATCCATGCAACAAGGAAATAAAAGTTATGAAGAGAGAGAGATGGTTGCTTCATAACCAAGGAAAAGTGTATTTCCTTTCGAGTTGGGACTTGACTCCTCATGAGGCACGCCTTAGGGCTTCATACTTCACCCTATATAAAAGGGTAAAACCCTGGTCGAGGTCCAGGGAGAAATCCCACGCAATGCAACCTCTTCTCCTTCTTCTTTCCACGCAAAACCCTAGCATAGGAAAACAACGTAACCCTGGGGCAGAAAGGAGCCCATGTGGAGTTTCACCGTGAGCTAGAGATGCCTCGAAGTCAGAGCGCGGTCAAGTTAGCAGCACCATGTCCTATACATCACGACATAGCAGCTGTATGGCTGCACTTGCGACTGCAAGTTGCAGGCCTGTTCGGCTCAGCCCAACCACCATGATCATGGTCTGGTGGCGCCCCAAGCACGGATGAGGGAGGCGGAGGTAGGGATATGGTCGGCGGCAACTCTGGAGCCCTCAGACAGGAGGGGCGGACCTCCAAAGTTCCGCAAAACTGACCTGATCGGCGGACGACGCAATACTTCCCAAGGAAGAAGATGGATAGACACTAATGGCGTTTCTGCCCCTCCGCGTGGTGAAGGGATGGTCACTTAAGCGGGGGTATAATCATAACTCGGTTATATTTTCACAAAGCAACGTTACATGGGAAAGGGGCTACGTGGCAGCTTCTGATTGGTCCATAAAGGTATCTTTTACAAAATTCATAACTCCGTAATAGTAGCTCGGATAAATACAAATAATATATGTATTTTGATCAGGAAAACGAGAGGAATCCAATAAAAATGAAATTAAAGATTGATTCCTTTCCTAATTGCAAAATTACTATAAGTTGATGAAAAGTGCATTAAAGATAAGTTAAAAACCCTATTTGTGATTAAAGGTTGAATCTAGGATGCTTAATGGGTTAATTTAAGTATTAATAACCTATTGAATGATAATGTTAGTTTCGAACCCGATCTAGATGTGGAATTGCATGATTTAGGTTTTTTACCCCATATGGTAATGATTAAGTATGTAAAAAACCTAATATAGGGGCAAAGAGGATAAGATCATAGTTAATTTGGAAAAATGTGAAAATATGTTGTTACATGATGGTTTTAATCTATTTCGAGCTTTAAAGTTCCTAATCATGGATAAAAACCCTAAAAGTAGTAATTAGGGTTTTCTCATGAATAAAAGGTAGTATTAATGGTAAATCGAGTTCATATGTGATCAGGCCCTAATTAACTATGAATTAATGATAAATGCGTATAATGATCTTGTTATGGATTAAAAGGATAAAAATAGTAGCTTTGATGTAAAAGAGGATTAATAAAATTAATTGATGGTTAATGGTGCCTTTAAATCTGAGAATAAGGTTATATATTGTTAAGATAACCTTAATGTTGAAGAATAGATAACATAATAAGGGTTTATGAGTAATTGTATAAAATTAGGGTTTGAAATAGTAAAAGATGAAGGAAAACCCTAATTGTAATGGAAACCCTAAAAGTGAGTTAGAAACTGTAGGAAGCAAGATAGATTTAATAGATCTTGATGACATGAGTAATAAAAAGGGAATTACATGATTATTTCAGGATCTTGTTGATAATGCTTTCTTGCTTGGATCTGTTGATTGGCTTGATTGTATATACATGAAGTATATGTTGAATAATCTGCATGACTCATCAAATCAGGTATGTGGTTACGCTTATGAATAATTGCTCTAGTTTCACGACGATTCCCAAAGTTTTAATCGGTTGCTTGAAAATAACTATTGGATGTTTATTTATTTCATGCAACTATAAAATGACTATGATTATCACTATAAATGTGCATATATAACTTACTAGATCTGGGTCCACCTCTATCGCTTTGAAAAGGCTAAAAAAGGGGTAATCCTAGAGTAAGGTCTAGGTTACCGAGAGTTAGAAACTGGGCTACCTACGTGTAGTGCCATGAGACTCATTAGCCTGCCATGAGTTAAGGAGTGGGCTACTTACGAGTAGTGCCATGTGACCCAACCCTAGAAATTGGTTCACTTATAGGTGGATCATGATGGGTTTAATGGGGACAACATAGAGGATAGGGTACTCTTGGATCGTGGAGTTACATCTAAAAAGTAATCTTGGTTGTTATATGATTAATTAAATGATTACATTGTTAACATAATTATTGTTTCTCCCACATACCAGCTTCGGCTGACCGACATTTTGTTTGTCGGCGTTTTAGGTACAAGCCAAAAGAACAAACAGTAAATCATCATATTGTGAAATACATGAAGTAAAATACAAGGAGGATTAGTTAGAGTAGAATCCTTAAGTGGATAAGAAGATTAGAGATCCAAGTTTTCAAAAAGGTATGCAAAAATTTATTTACAGCTTTCAGTATAGTATGTTAAAATTTGATAATTATTCTTGGTTAATTGCCGAACCTTTGATCCGGAAGTCATGGGTGCGGCTTCGACCTCTCGGTCTCCCTTAATTGGGGATTATCGGGAGGTGGGGTCGTAACAATTGGTATCAGAGCTTAGGTTTCTCAGTTAACTATTAATAATTATTAAATTTTACAAACTCTATAGAACCCAAGGGAGTTATTAGAGGATTATCTGAAAGATGGAGGTGTCTAGAAAAGGATCACGACCGGGGGCTGGCAATATTTTCCTCCGTACCGCTAGTCGGAATACGAGGACTCCCAGATCCATGTGACTGCCTGGCCAATCTTAGGATATGAATCGAAATAAGATACCTTTAGGACTTCTCATCTTATTCATCTCTTCTCATCACAAAATTCTAATAAGGACCTAAAGGATTAGGGTTTTCTTTCTTCTCCTCACCCTCTTGAGGTATGGGTAAGGTTAATAAGGTTTAAGGGATCCTCCACCAAATTAAATGAAAAGTATGTAAATAAGATGTCATGGACATAAGCTTAATCGATTGAGCGCAAATTAAAGAATAGATACATGCTTAGGTCTTATGACATAAGTTGTCATGTCCTCAGAAGAGACCTGGGGCTAGACCTTCATGTCAGGAGGATAAGTTAGTCTTGGAGATAGAGATCTCCATTGCAAGTAGAGACCTGGCACATCCTCTAAGGATGATGCTAACCCTAACCCTAAGTGAAGGTTAGAGAGAGATGAGTTAGACCAGGTGTTTGGAAGGACATGCCTTTGGGATGCCATATGATCCATGGGTGACCTAGCACCTTTGGCAACCCAACCCTGGGAAGGGTCATGCATGTTAGGGTAAAGGATAACTCCTTAGATGATGATGTTAGTAAGGGACCTTAGAAACCCTATGGGCTTATGCAAGTAGGGCATATCATGCACCCAGGGTACGTGAGTAGTGTGAGCAAAGGGCCCCGACCAGGAGAGTAGGAAGGATGGCCTATGAAATAAGCATAAAGAGCTATGGATAACCTTGAGCAAACATAAGTTAAACATATGCTTCATTCAGGTAGGGGCATGCTTTGAGGTTGATCCTTTGACGCAATTTTACTGTGCGCTAAAATGCAAGTGAACGCGTCGAGTAGTACTGGCCTTTGTGAAGCCGGAGTCGAACACATGGATACTCAGAATTGTTGGAGACTCCTACTAACTATTTGCGATCAGCTAAGCCGAATAACAAATTGAGGGTTGTTGTTGAAATTAAAAGAAAACAAAAACAAAAATAAAACAAACGATCGATTAAATGTTAATTTAATCAATTCAAAAGGGTATCTTTAGGATTGCAGTTTCACCGCGGGTTTTCATTGTATTAGATTTTATATAATGCCTCAATTTTATCTCTCTATCCGGGTAGTGGCCTGAAAACAGAATTGCCCACTGTCGTGGTGTAATTCACTACCTAGGTTTAGGTCGGTTCCACCGTTGTAGTAACCTATACCCTAAACTAGGTGCATTATGAACGATCTCTCAGTATCCACCATTAATTTTACACCACCTTGGTCAAGGGATTTATCGATTAATGTAGGTTTCATCTCTTTTCAGCCGTTAATCATTCTTTCAAAGTGATTAAGGGCATTAGGTTATTATTATGGTGATCAAGCATAACAATATATGGAAAAAACGAAACTATACCACAGATTTAAGAGATAAAATATGAATTACTATTATAAAACTATCATACAATGAATTCCCGGACTACTCCCGGTCCTAAAGACGAAGGGGATTAGCCCCGCATGTTCATCTCAACAAAGTACAAGGTAGAGATAGGGGAAATCATGTGAAAAACGTGAATTGAGAGGTGAAAACCCCTGAACAGAGAAAAACCGGTTGATCCTTTGCGTAGAACGCGTGCTCTCCCGCCTTTCGGTGGTGAAATCCGTCTTCTACGGCGTCCGAATCAACTGGTATGAACTTCTGGCCTCCGTTCTCCTCTCTACTGCTCCTTGGTACTCGTGCAATGGCTAATTAGATCCTTCTCACGTCTGGGCAGATGTCATTAGGTATAACTCCCTCATTAGGTCGCTAATTAACCACGGCCGTCCGATTGGGATCAATCTGAATCAAACGCATATCTGACGGTGTTGATACCATCGACGCAGGTCGATGGTATCGACCCAGTGTGGTAGCGGCATCCCTTCTTTCTTTTCGTCTGAGTGTCTGATGTAGGCTCGATACCATCGACGAGGGTCGATGGTATCGACTACCCTGTAGCGACGGTTTTGTCCTTTTGTGTCGCTGTAGCCTCCATGCATCGATGGTATCGACTTGGGGTCGATACTATCGACTGCTTCTTCGCCAGCAACCTGAAGGTGACTTGATACCATCGACATCGAAGTCGATAGTATCGACACTTTGCTGCTCCTTTCGACTGGCAACCTGTGATCATGTCGATGGTATCGAATTCCGTCGATGGTATCGACGGAAGCAAATACTCATTTGTCCTGAAATTCAAACACAAGATCACATAAATTCACACAAATAATAATATTTTGACAATTAATGCTCAAAATGATGAAATAAAGGGAATTTGACATAGAATAGTAGCAAAGACCAAAGTGGATGAATTATGCGATATTAACCATGAAAATGACTAATTAAAGCATAAAACACATATCAAACAGGTCTATAAATGCGACTCAAAATCATCGCATCAAACTCCCCTAAGCTTAAACATTGCTCGCCCTCGAGCAACTAATCCTTAGAATAGAATTGCCAATGTCAACTGAAAAACAACACACCACAACCAACATCCCATATGACTCCCACCGGACATTCACATACCGGCCCTCTCTAACCACGGAACGGTAATTACCCTGAAGGCGACAGTAATTATCAATAAAAGAAATTGACCTCAAAACCGATGAACACTATCACATAAGGCAGTTAACATAATAAAACTCGCCGGTTCAGACTTGGTGCATCTTGTGATCGCCTATACTACGTTGCTCGCCCTAACTACCATCTATATGGAAGCAGTTCTCCTGATATTCATTAGTGAAGAGAAATTCACGGTGGCCTACCAATCCGAGCAACGGGTGGATGAAGATAGGTGGCTCATGGAAGAAAGTGGAAGTATTGTACTGTTTCAACATGCATAATACAAAAATGTCCTAAATGTTACAAATGCACATGAAAAATGCCCTAATGCCTAAAATTGGGTGGAATGATACATGTACTAACCATCCATCTCAAAACGAGACGGATATCTAGTTAAGCTACATCATGTACGCAATTATCCTGAAATGCAGGTGATATTACGTTCCTTTCTCCTTCTTATTCTACTTTCTTCTAAATAACTCTTTTTTCATTGTGCAGATTTTTCAGATTTCTTTTTCTTTTTCTTTCTTTTTTTCCAGCCCTTATATCCATAATTGCTTAAAGATAATTACATTGGGCTAATTTTTCTTCATACTCAGAAATTTGCACTAATTAGAAGGTATGGAACAATTTAATTCACCATTGGAGAAAAATTGAGATACATGATATACTTTATGCATAAAAATTATGAATGCAACTACATGGAATGCACCTAAGGGTAATGTGCAAGTATCACTATTCTAATTTTTTTCTTTCTTTTTATGCAGAATGTATAGACAATTGCAATGCAAGTCCTATCTAGATGCTATGCAAGCAAAAAGAGTTAAAACTGTACTCTACTTCCAATTCTTGGGTGGATTATGGAAACAATGAAGTGGAACGATCACAAGACTAGATGACTGAACCTTAGAAAGATATTATGCGTCCCTCCTTACTGACCTGTGTAGTAGTTTAGGAGTTTCTCTCTTACATCCAATTAGAGTCTCATTACCATTTGGTTAGTTTAGGCTCAAACAACCATTTCCGTCCTCTTTCATGAATCATTAGGAGTCTAGTTGTGAAATTTTGTTTTAAAGTTGACAAAACCAATCATTTTCGTAGGATATGTGCCCAAGGTTAACAAGACAAGCTTTTCAAACACACAAAAAAAATTTCAAAATTCCCTTGATTTTCCCTTGCACTACTAATGAGATGAAACAACTTTATGACATCCACGATTACACTAGATAGCATGCGGATCCTACAAAAACTAAAATTGCAAGAAACAAATAACAAGAACAAAAGCAATAAAGCTAAAAACTAAAAACAATAAAAGATAAATCTGTTCCAACTACCCCCCTAAGCTTGAATTCGACTATGGCCTCATAGTCAAAAACAAACTTAAAGATTGGAACAGTGATACCAGATCAGTCCTGTGGTGGTGGAGGCGGGTATTGTGGAACTGTGGGGTCCCAAGAAGGATACTCCCCCTGGAAGCTTGGATCAAACTGGGCCCTAGGTGGAGGTTGTGGATAGCCTCCAAAGTAGCTCTAGCTCCAATAATGGTCGTAGAAGGGCTCCTGCTGCATCTCCATCTATTGCAACCGATTATGTATCTGTTGTTGGTTGTCGAGGAGAAGACATTCATTCTCGAACATCGCCCTTTGGTTGTCCAATATCCGGTTCGTAGTGTCTTGAATACCGGTATACATCGCCATGTGATGCTGCTGTGACTGCTGTATATCATGCAGCATAGTGTACATGCCCTGCATGGAATAGACATCCTCGCCTGACTGCGAGGGCGGCGGTGGTGGTGGCGTAGGCTGAGATGATGAAGATGTACCCGGATGCATCCGAGGACGCTTCCGTGGTGCTACTCGTGCTCGAAGAGGTGTGAAAGCCTCCTCTTCCTCCTCAGCCTCGTCATCATTTCCGTCGTCGCCGTCTTCATCGGAATCTGCGATGGCTATGATTGGCCATCAGAAATGCTGCGCACCGTCGATGTTGAAAACGGGATCGGGAAGAGAACATTCTTGATAAGCTTGATTCACGTGGCAATGAGCAAACGCCACACCATCTCGGAGAAGCAACAGATTGGACCAGTGTAGATGCTGCAAGTTTACCTTGCTTCTTGTAGAGAGAGGAGTGAGGGTCTGGAAATTCAATCCCAAGTATGAAGCCAGCTTGGTGATGAGCCCGCCAAAGTGAATCGGCGCTTTCCTCGTACTCCTCTTCACGTCCAATACTCATTGCAGAAAGAAAGCACTCCAATTGCATTCTTGTTTCTTCAGGAGTTTGTAAAGAAAGAAAAGATCCGACCCCTAAAATTTGCTAAGGGCCAGATCACCCCGCGCAAAAACTGTGGAACTCAGCATCCGGTGCAAGACCCGAACAAAGGGGTGCTCAAAGTCGGCTACCGCTGCATTGTGGTAGCTCACCGACTTCCCCGGCGGCACCGTCACCAGCTCGGAGAAGATTGCATCATAATCGGTGCGGTGGTCCGGCCGCCGGTGGTCGTACTGCGAATGGTTCCAGTTGAAAATCATGTTGAACTGCTTCAGCGTGAGGATGTAGTCGTGGTTGTACAGCCGGAAAGACACCCGACCTTGGATCCACTCGCGGTCGGTAGCATTGATGTCGTTGGGAACGACGCAGACGTCCAGTGACGCCATGAATTATGCTACCATCTCTTTATATGTCGGCCGGTCGCCAAAGAACGACTGGCCATCTTGGTGAAATTCCAGTTCGCCAAGCCTTATTGGTGTGTGACGGGCCTGCCCATTAAGAACATAGGCCAAGTTGGCCTCGAATCCGAGATCTCGGATCATCTCCCGGTCCACATACCGGGTAGGCTCGATCTTCCTCCGCATGATATCCTCGTAGATCTTTCGGACCTCCGAGGAAGGATGGACGAGTCGGGGACGTGCGACCGATCCTGGCGGCAGTGGCATGAACTCGGGGATGTCAACCAGATGAGCGCACGAGGAAGAAGCTCTGGTGGTATGTACCATGGTGGCGATGAGAATGAGATGAGAGAAGGAGAGCTCGGTGAAGGTTGGAGAATTAAATCTCTGCTCGGTGAAGATCGTCGCTCGGTGCTGCTATTCTTCAAGATTGGATGGCTCGGGGGAGTGCTCGGCGCAAAGGAGGAAGATCACTCTGAAGGTGTGACGTCAAATGACGTAATGACTCTCCTTATATAGACTTGGTCGGCGCCACTGTTGACCCGTTGATACCATCGACGCGAGTCGATGGTATCGACACGTCTCGATGCTATCCGCCTCCATCGCGAGTATTGACAGTTGTTGATGGCTGGATCTTGAAACCCAGATCGCTGACGTGTCGATACCATCGACATGGGTCGACGGTATCGCCGCTGCACCCAGATCGATGATGTGGAATCCGCGATCGCCGTTGATTTGTTTGCACAGATCGGTGATGTGGATGGTCGATACCATCGATGGCTGTCGATAGTATCGACCCTCGGGTTAGGGTGACTCCTCGCGAGGCCCGGTCGCCGCCTTTCACCCTTGAATGCGTCGATACCATCGACCCACCTGTTGATGGTATCAACATCACTGAGATGATTTCGTCTGTCAATCTTCAGAGATCTCGATGGTATCGACGGGCATGTCGATACCATCGACTTTATTTTCTCGACCTGCCTGGTGGATGGTCGATACCATCGACGAGGCTGTCGATGGTATCGACGCAGAACAAAATCCGCAATCGTCAACCTGTACCATGGTCGATACCATCGACCAGTGTGTCGATGGTATCGACTCTGCCCCAGCCTACACAAATAACAAACCGATCACGGTATCTTTTTTATACTAAAAACTAAGTAAAAACAAATTAAATTACGAATGTAAATGAACTAAACTAATGTACCGATGGTTGGGTTGCCTCCTAACAAGCGCCCTTATTTAACGTCTTAGGCTAGACGGCTTTCGAGCACCTCATTCATCTGAAAGTGAAATGAGTTTGACCTCATTCACCTTCCTCTTGTAATTTTCACCAAAATAGAGCTTCAGTCTTTGTCCATTCACTAAAAACGTGGTATCACCATCACACACTAAGATAGCGTCGTGCGGTTTGACCTCTTCTACCACGAACTGCCCACTCCACTGGGATTTGAGCTTCCCGGGATGCAACTTGAGTCGTGAGTTGAACAACAAAACACTATCTCCTTTCTTGAACGTGCGCAACTGGATGTGGCGACCGTGGATCAGCTTTGTGCGCTCCTTGTATATCCGTGCGTTCTCATATGCCGTCATCCGTAACTCATCTAGCTCATTCAATTCAAGCATTCTTTTCCTCCCCGCTTCATCGTAACTCAAATTGAGCCTTCTAAGCGCCCAATGGGCCTTATGCTCCAACTCTACCGGTAGGTGACAGGCCCTAACATACGCCAACCTAAAAGGCGTGGTGCCTATAGGTGTTTTGTAAGCCATCCTGTATGCCCACAATGCATCCGGTAGAAGGACACTCCAGTTCTTCCTCGTGGATGCCACTATACGCTCCAAAATCGTCTTAATTTCGCGATTGGAGACCTCCACCTGCCCTTGGGTCTGCGGGTGATATGGGGTACCTATGTTGTGCTTGACCCCATATTTCTTCAGTAAAGTCGAGAACTTTTGATTCTTAAAATGTGTACCCCCATCACTGATTATCATCCGGGGTACCCCAAACCTACAGAAAATGTTTTCTTTCATGAACCTGCACACTACATTGGAATCGTTAGTCCTTGTGGGTATTGCTTCCACCCACTTCGACACATAGTCAACTGCTAATAAAATATATAAATTGGAGTTTGAGGACACAAAGGGTCCCATGAAATCTATGCCCCACAAATCAAATACCTCCACTTCCTGAAACACATTCAGGGGCATCTCCTGTCGCTTTGAGATATTACCTGCTCTTTGGCAAGAATCACATTGCCTCACAAACTCGTAGGCATCTCGAAACAAAGTTGGCCAATAGAGGCCACTTTCCAAAACCTTAGTTGCCGTGTGCGAGCTGGCGTGGTGTCCTCCCGTAGGTGATGCGTGGAAATGACGGAGAACACTCTCGTACTCCACCTCAGGCACACACCTGTGCAAGATACTGTCCCTGCATTGCTTAAGAAGAATTGGATCATCCCAAAAATAATATCTCAAAGAATGGAAAAATCATTTCTTCTCCTGATATGACCAATCTTCCGGGATGATCCTGCAAGCCAAATAGTTTACAATCTCTGCAAACCAAGGATCCTTAGAAGTAATTTTCAAAATATGTTCATCCGGAAATGTCTCGGTTATGGGTATATGTAAATCTTTTTCATCCACCCTTTCTAACCTAGACAAATGATCAACCACTACATTTTCAATCCCAGATTTATCCTTGATTTCAATGTCAAATTCTTGTAAGAGCAAAATCCACCTAATGAGTCTAGGCTTTGCGTCTTTTTTCTCCATCAAATATTTTATTGCGGCATGGTCGGTCCATACAACTACTTTAGAACCAACTAAATACTGCTGGAATTTTTCAAAAGTGAACACAACGACGAGTAATTCTTTTTCAGTAGTTGTATAATTCAATTGGGTGTCATTCAAAGTCTTTGAAGCGTAGAAAATCACGACGGGCTTATTATCCACCCGCTGCCCCAATACGGCTCCTACCGCAAAGTCCGAAGCGTCACACATTAGTTCAAACGGTTTTGTCCAGTCCGGCGTTTGAACAACCGGTGCAGAAATCAATTTTTCTTTCAAAACATCGAACGCATGTAGGCACTTATCATTGAAATAAAAAACAGCGTCTTTCTCCAAAAGCTCGGATAGAGGTTTTGCAATTTTAGAAAAATCTTTTATAAATCGCTGATAGAACCCGGCGTGTCCCAAAAAACTTCTTACCCCTTTTACAGAATTTGGTGGGGGCAACTTGGAAATGACCTCAATTTTGACCGGATCCACCTCTAAACCTTTGCTAGACACCTTGTGTCCTAGCACTATCCCCTCAGTCACCATCATGTGACATTTCTCCCAGTTGAGGACCAAATGTGTGTCCTCGCAACGCTGTAAAACTTTGTCCAGGTTATAGAGACATTCATTAAACGATGCACCATACACCGAGAAGTCATCCATAAAAACCTCGAGACAACGCTCTACCATGTCAGAAAATATGGCGAGCATACAACGTTGAAACGTCGCCGGTGCATTGCATAAACCAAACGACATTCGGCGGTAAGCAAAAGTCCCATAGGGACAAGTGAACGTAGATTTCTCTTGATCCAAAGGATCAATCAAGATCTGGTTGTACCCCGAGTATCCGTCTAGAAAACAGAAGTGCGATCGACCGGCAAGACGCTCTAAGATTTGATCAATGAAAGGTAAAGGAAAGTGATCCTTAAGCGTGGAGACATTCAAACAGTGGTAGTCAATACAAACTCGCCACCCGGTTACCAATCGGGTGGTGACAGGTTCATTCAACAAATTTTGGGTGACAGTGATTCCCCCCTTCTTAGGGACTACCTGTGTGGGACTCACCCATGTCGAGTCTGATATGGCGTAGATAATACATGCAGCAAGAAGTTTAATGACCTCCTTCTTCACAACCTCCATCATACTTGGATTGAGACGTATTTGAGGTTGAATCACGTGCTTGGCTCCCTCCTCGAGCCGAATCTTGTGCTGACATAGAGTAGGGAAAATCCCCTTGATGTCTGCAACGGACCACCCAAAAGCTCCCCGGTGGTTCTTTAGCACTATTAACAATTGTTCCTCCTCATCCGCACTCAAATAAGCAGAGATGATCACTGGTAACTTATCTTCCTCAGCTAGAAAAACATATTTGAGATGTGGGGGCAGCGGTTTTAATTCCAACTCCGGCGGGCTTATCAGAGATGATTGAAGCGGCGGGGGAAGTTCACCTAAATCTTCATAATGCCTCGCATAAAAGCATGGAAGCATCTGAATCATTTTAGCACACTCCTTGAGTGATTTACTCCTCATCCAATCATATGTAATATTAAACAAGCAAGCCTCCAATGGTAATTCCGGGTATGCATCAGAAACAGAAATAACAATCACATCATCCTCCAGAGAAAGTGGAATGTCCTCATGCTCATCATTAGGGAATCCCACAGCTTTGCACAAAGAAACTACTTTGGTCTGTTCCATGATATCCACAGCCAAAGTTCCATTGTCCACCTTGCTCATCACATGAGCCATGTCCAGAAATGGCTTTCCAAGGCAGAGTGAAATATTACAATCCAGATGTTTCACCATATTACATTGTTCCTTTGCTTTAGATGACGCAGTACTAGAAGGCATGACCATCTCAAAGCGGTCATCGGCTATGCCCAAGGTCAAGCGACCTCTCCCCATATCTAAGATCATGTCGGCTGTAGCTTGGAAAGGACGTCCAAGTAACAACTCGTTGCCATGTTCATCCTGCATCTCCATAACCACAAAATCAGCCGGAAAGACAAACCTATCCACCTTTACTAACACATCTTCACAGATTCCATAAGGCTTCACCATAGAGTTATCCGCCAATTGAATCGTCATATTGCTTGGACGTGACTCCTTCAATCCCAAATTTTTGAATGTCGAAAGGGGCATCAAGTTGATGCTTGCCCCTGAGTCACACAACGCTTCGCCAAATTTAACCTTCCCAATATAGCAAGAAATGTTAAAGCACCCTGGATCTTGTCTCTTTGGTGGCAAAGTGCCCATGATGAAGGCACTCACTTGCTCCTTTAGCACGACGACCTCTGTATATGGAATTTTCCTCTTTTTAGTAATGACGTCCTTTAGAAACTTCCCGTATGAAGGAATTTTCTCAATGGCTTCCAGTAAAGGGATATTGACTGAAAGCTTCCTAAAACTATCCAAGAACTTCTTGAACTGCGCATCTTCCTTCCTTGCCTTAGCACTATTTGGGTACGGGACTGGAACAGCTTGTGCCCTTTGATGAGGTGGCACATAAGGCGTCTTTTTCTGAGGTTCCTCCTCTGCAACCTGTTCTTCAGTATCATCCACGGATATGTCTTCAACCTGCCCTGTGACTGGTGTGGGCTGCTCCTCATTGGTTTCACCTCCTGCTTCAGCTTGTGGTGTGCTTGTTTCTTCAGCTCTTGGATTCAACACTTTCTTGCCGCTTCTAAGCAGAATCGCCTTTGCTTGTTGGTTTCCCCCGGGAACATTAGTATTCCCCAAAAAACCTAGATGTGCCGGTTTCTTCAAGCTAGCGATCTCGGCTGCCATCTGTGCCATGGATGTCTCAATGGTCCTCATTTGAGCCCCATGGCTCTGTAATGTTTGCCCGAATTGATTCATGTATTCTCCTTGCTGCTTGATTTGCTGGCCAAATGTATTCATTAGCTCTTGATTTTGCTTTATAACTTGATTGAGCAGTTCTGTGCTCTTGTCTTCTGCAACTGGCGAGGGCTTGGCATCCGGATCCTGCAGAAAATTGTTCGGATCCTTCCACGAGAAATTTTTGTCTTTCCTCCATGAATAATCATTGTTCCTATAACCTTGCTGTTGTCTCATGTATTTGACTTGAGCCTCATCCCCAGACTCATTATCCTCCTTTTCCAGTAGCTTCTTCGCGAGAAGATCCATCTTCTCATTCAGCTCTTTCATCGCCTTGGGCTCACCTGCTACTCGAGCTTGCTCTACCGGGCCTCTTTCTCTCTCACCCCATGACTGCTTTCTAGCCATATTCTTTAGTATCTCCCAACATTTGGTGTCTGTATTGTTCAGAAAAAATCCTGACCCAGCTGAATCCAGATTACTCCTATCGTGCTCGGAGAGAGCAAAATAGAAGATCTTCACATGTGTCTCTTTATCCAGCTCGTGATGCGGGCACCTCCTCAGCATGACCTGAAATCTCTCCCAAGTCTCAAAATATGTCTCACCGACATGTTGGGTAAAATTATGAATCTTCCGGATCATGTCGTTAGTCTTCTCAGGAGGGAAGAACCTCTCAAAGAAGACTTCCACCATATGGTCCCATGACTCCACGAACTCATCATCTAAATTATGTAACCACTCTCGTGCCGCTCCCGCCAATGAACTCGGGAAAAGC
The DNA here is from genome assembly GCA_963693085.1 of Alisma plantago-aquatica. NCBI lineage: Eukaryota > Viridiplantae > Streptophyta > Magnoliopsida > Alismatales > Alismataceae > Alisma > Alisma plantago-aquatica. The sequence continues at coordinate 490,538,620 of OY856412.1, read as the reverse complement.
TTGAGATACAGTGCATCCTGTGGAAACCTATCAATTTTCACCATGTCACAGTTCTCAACAAATTGGCTGATGTGAGCGACGGGATCCTCATTCTTCAGCCCATGAAAAGCATTTGACTTCACCAGATTTATCAACGCCGGATCAATCTTATATGTAGGTATGTTGATTGCCTGCTTCTTTATAGGCCCCTTGGAAGCTGATGAGGAAGAAGCCTTGATCTTCTCCCATATAGTCTGTGGCTCAGCCATCTCTTCGTGTTCAAGTTCGGGATCTACCTCTTCTTGGTGCTCTTAATCGTAATACTCTTCGTCCTCAGGTCCCGAAAGTGGAACCTCGGGTGTGCGATTCGCGTAGTCCGTACTACACGTCTGCACCATGCAACGTACCTGAAATAAGAAAATTCGAGTTCAGTATTGTGCTTTGACGAGTATAAACAATTATAGAAAAATTTAGAAATATTTGAAGTTGTTTCCGAATAAAAAAAATGTGGCCTAGAGTGGCCGCTCATAGCACTCAAAGTGCCAATAGTTCGCCGTATCCCCGGCAACGATGCCAAAAACTTGACGCAATTTTACTGTGCGCTAAAACGCAAGTGAACGCGTCAAGTAGTACATGCCTTTGTGAAGCACGAGTCGAACACAGGGATACTCAGAATTGTTGGAGACTCCTACTAACTATTTGCGATCAGTTAAGCCGAATAACAAATTGAGGGTTGTTGTTGAAATTAAAAGAAAATAAAAACAAAAACAAAACAAACGATCGATTAAATGTTAATTTAATCAATTCAAAAGGGTATCTTTAGGATTGCGGTTTCACCGCGGGTTTTCATTGTATTAAATTTTATATAATGCCTCAATTTTATCTCTCTATCCGGGTAGTGGCCTAAAAACAGAATTGCCCATTGTCGTGGTGCAATTCACTACCTAGGTTTAGGTCGGTTCCACCGTCGTAGTAACCTATACCCTAAACTAGGTGCATTATGAACGATCTCTCAGTATCCACCATTAATTTTACACCACCTTGGTCAAGGGATTTATCGATTAATGTAGGTTTTGTCTCTTTTCAGCCGTTAATCCTTCTTTCAAAGTGATTAAGGGCATTAGGTTATTATTATGGTGATCAAGCATAACAATATATGGAGAAAACGAAACTATACCACAGATTTAAGAGATAAAATATGAATTACTATTATAAAACTGTCATACAATGAATTCCCGGGCTACTCCCGGTCCTAAAGACGAAGGGGATTAGCCCCGCATGTTCATCTCAACAAAGTACAAGGTAGAGATAGGGGAAATCATGTGAAAAATGTGAATTGAGAGGTGAAAACCCCTGAACGGAGAAGAACTGGTTGATCCTTTGCGTAGAACACATGCTCTCCCGCCTTTCAGTGGTGAAATCCGTCTTCTGCGGCGTTCGAATCAACTGGCATGAACTTCTGGCCTCCGTTCTCCTCTCTACTGCTCCTTGGTACTCGTGCAATGGCTAATCAGATCCTTCTCACGTCTGGGCGGCTGTCATTAGGTATAACTCCCTCATTAGGTCGCTAATTAACCACGGCCGTCCGATTGGGATCAATCTGAATCACACGCATATCTGACGGTGTCGATACCATCGACACAGGTCGATGATATCGACCCAGTGTGGTAGCGGCAGCCCTTCTTTCTTTTCGTCCGAGTGTCTGATGTAGGCTCGATACCATCGACGAGGGTCGATGGTATCGACTACCCTATAGCGACAGTTTTGTCCTTTTGTGTCGTTGTAGCCTCCATGCATCGATGGTATCGACTTGGGGTCGATACTATCGACTGCTTCTTCGCCAGCAACCTGAAGGTGACTCGATACCATCGACATCGAAGTCGATAGTATCGACACTTTGCTGCTCCTTTCGGCTGGCAACCTGTGATCATGTCGATGGTATCGACTTACGTCGATGGTATCGACGGAAGCAAATACTCGTTTGTCCTGAAATTCAAACACAAGATCACATAAATTCACACAAATAATAATATTTTGACAATTAATGCTCAAAACGATGAAATAAAGGGAATTTGACATAGAATAGTAGCAAAGACCAAAGTGGATGAATTATGTGATATTAACCATGAAAATGACTAATTAAAGCATAAAAACATATCAAACAGGTCTATAAATGCGACTCAAAATCATCGCATCATCCTTCATGAAGAGAGGACCTCTAATTGTGAGGTTGGTTGTAGTGTTAGCTCTAGAGAGAGAGCAGGACACCAAGCAAGGAGGTCGTAAACCTAGATCCTGAGAAATGAGGAACAGTGGGGAGTTGAGGATGATGCGACCTAAGTGAATGATAGCAGTCGCCTCATGCATAATTCCTGGAGGTTGATGATATCTTGGTTGTCTTAGAGGAACCAAACCCTAGAGAGAGGATGAGTTTGCTGGTACCTCTGTACCTATGGTATAGGTGAGAAGAAGAGTTCCTTAGACCTAGAAGAGGTATAGTAACATGTTGCGAGGCCTTGTACCTTGTCGGTTGTCCTTGGGGCGGACTCAACCCTGATGTGTTGCTCGAGTAGAAGGATGAGAGGAAGTGCATGTCATACCCTGTATATGTTTGGTTTGTGGTTAATAGGTTGAGCATGTAGTTGGTCATCAAGAAGTGAACCTAGGGTTCCTAGGCCTAAGAGGGGAAGTGGTATACCTAATGCTCATGATGAGAATTAAGTTGCTATAGTTTCGAGCATGGTATTCCTCATATATAGAGGAAAAGGAAAGTCCCTTAAGTTTAAGGTATGTTTGATGAACCCCTCACAGCTAGGTTGATGATAAAGGAAGGTATGATCTTGATCCAGCATAGAGGAAAGAGGACAAGTATGACCTAGCATGGTTCAGTAGGTGATCTGCTTGTGCCTTAATAGCTTGCTAGGGTTAAGTAGGCTCATGTGGATGTAAGCCCTAGACCTAAGAACTTTTGTGACCTTGTTGCAAAGAGATAGTCTTCCTCCCATCCTGGGAGAGGGACCCCTTTGGTAGGGTGTATACCAGTTTTGTTGGTTCAAGTTAACCTAAAGAAGTATCATAGGATCTTGAGAAGCTAAATGAAAAGTACATGGTATGAGGATGAACCGATAGACCCATAGATATCCATCTCTATGTGCATATGGATGTGTTACCATGGAGGTAGTCGGTAAGGGGCATGATCAAGATAGGCAGGTCACCATGACCCCTATGAAAGGATAAAAGTCAGCCCATGAATGCAGAGAGAGATGATGAAGGCTTGGGTAAGGTTCTAAGTTGGACATGTACTATAATGGAATCCTAAGTCTATCCTAGGGTCCTGTAGGGATAAGACCGATAGAAGAAGGAGTTTCCTAATTCCCTAGTTGCACATGACCGTAGGGTCGAGAGGTAACAGCTATCATTGTCTGAGGGCCATGGGTTAGGAGATTGATCACCTTCATGAACCCATGGGACCCAAAGGGCAGATGAGTAGGGCACTCTCTGGATGCAAAAGGGAACAGGGATAACCCCAAAAGTGCCAACACCCTATAGACCTAGAGGAGACGACCAAGGATTATGTTTAGACCAAGTAGGGTTGAGACCAGTTTTCCATGGAAGTAACTCTGATGTCAAGGCAAATGTGATGTTGAGACATATGTGGCACGTTTCAACTTAGATTTAAAGGTGTACTGGCAAGGTGGGATGTACCATCTCTACTCTTGGAACATGAAGAACTATATATTTGGACTGTAGCTAAATGCTTATTTCCTCTTGTTATGGGGGGTGAGAGATAGGACATTACGCATGCCATACACCAAGGATAAGAGATGATGTAGGTTGGAACGTTGCCACGAGAAATGGGGAAAGAGAAGATAACCTACCCTGGTAAAGTGAATGATACATGGATGGTTTGCAAACACTAAGAGGAATGAGGTAGTCACCTTATGAGGATGTTTTTATCATGAGCTATGTGGAACTTATAAGTTATACCAGGTTGAGTTTGATCACCATGATGATGAAATCAGAGAGTGTTCTTAATAAAGATAGACATAGAGTTTGAGGTGAGATGATAAGTGAAATACATGGAAGTGTATGTCTTCAACGTTACCTAATACCTAAGGATGTGAAGTGGTAATGGATTCTCTGGTTGAAGATACATCTGACTTGTTTGACTAGAAGCTAGAAGATGTTGTTTGGCTAACCCTAATTTTGAAAAGGAGAGGTGTTTGGATAACACTCAGATGTAACAAGATACAATGAAAAGTTAAGGGTTGTTTGGTTAGCCAATCTAGTCCTTGATGCAATGAAAGGATGGTGGTAGAACCTTAGATGCACTTCTTTGGAAAAGAAGGTGATGAAACTCCGACTAGAGTGGTTTAGGGTTTCAGAGAAATCAATCTTGAGGAATCATGACATACATGAAATCATGATTGAAGATCACCATACACCGTGGTAAATGGCAATAGCACTATGGATGCTTAAGGTGAAGTTGCATGTGGTTTATGGCCATGCAAGCCAGGAGGTAAAGGACGAACCCTAGTAACCCAGTGTATCGTTATAGAGGACAAAAGAGACCCTGAGAGGGAATGGGAGTTCATTACGATGGATGTTGTGATAGGTCTCCCCTAGACCAAGGAAGGTCAAGATGCAATATGGGTTATGGTATATCACCTTACCTAGATGACATAAGAAAGAAAGAGTACTGTCAAGGGGCAGATCGGGTTGAGCTACATATGAGAGAGATGGTTCAACTACACCATGATGCGAGTTCAAAAGTTCATGAGTATGACTTAAAGGTTCACTTCCATAAGGTGAAAGTAGGTACATGAAGAACTCGATGATAGTACCGTTATCACCCCTAACTAATGGTTAGTATAGTCTAGACTAAAGGGGTATGATGAGAGCATGTGTGCTCGTTCAGGGTGATATCTAGAGACAGTTCTTGTCCTATGAAAGATGTGACAATGACCACCATAGCCAGTATCGGGTTTTATAAGAAGCTCTGTAAGGGAGTTTGTGTCGGTCACCACTTCAGTAAGGTGATGTTGGTGAAAGGACCACATGATGGTTAGAAAAGGACCACAGTGTGTGTAGATGAAGTCACTTTGATCATGTAATGGCTGAAAGGAGCCTAGAGATGACGAGAGTCATGAGCAGATGCAAAGTAGACTGACATGCAGTTCACTGTGGGAGAATATGTGACATGAAAATCCGACCCTCTAAGTTACAAGAGCTGAGTTCCCGATGCATGGGTTCTTTTGACATGGTTTGGTGGAGAAGGTTAAGATTGACCTTACCCCTTAGGATAAAGTAATGTGCGAAGAGTTCCATGTGTCCAATTTAGAGCACTATGTGAGGTGCCCCGACCATGTGCTGAGCAATGAACCTAGTGAGCCCCAAGGGAGGCTGAAATGGCCTGAGTCCACCTGTGCACTTTATAGACGCCAGGATGAAAGAACTCAGAGAAAAGAATATGTGATGATAAAGGTTCTTTGGAGATGCCATGAGTGTGGTAAAGACACATAGGGGCCAATGATGGACATGGAAAAGTCTTATCCTGAATTGTTTGTTTGCTTGATTGAATTTTGAGGACAAAATTCCTATAAGAGGGGAAGGATGTTACAACGCTATTTTTGGGTTCATTTGGTGAGAAATGTAATTTCTCATAATGAGGATATTTGAATAAATAACAAATTGTTTTGAATACATGGATTTCGTTTACAATAGCCTTGATGTTTGTGTTGTGGGCTTTATTGGCTATTGGGCCCAAATAATAAGAAAATTCAATTAGTAAATGAGTAATTGAATATTTGAGAAAAGAAAAAGATGGAAACCTCTAGAAGGCAAATCCAAAGAGGGATTTCGTGCCTCTTGGGTTCCTTGGGTTCCAAGGAGTCCAAAGTTGCATAAAAAGTGCAATAAGAAAAGAAAAGATTAATTAAGTATTTCTTTATTAAGAAATAAATTGAAAATAATGATAAAATGTGGAAAATGAGTGGAAAGAAGCATAAATGAGATTTCTTGGGGAAATTTCGTATCCATGAGGTTGCTAATATTAAAAGGAATGCCAATGAGGAAAATAAAAGAGAAATAAAAAGAAATACTCAAAAAGAGATATTTAAATGAGAAATAAACAAGATAATGGGAAATAATGCATTTTAGATGCATCTAGAAGGATAATGAGTATCCTTAAAAAGTAATTTCGAAATAATAGAGTTTCTTGGGGTACAAGGAGCCCCAATGAAGGAAGAGGAAAGAGAAAATACCAAAATTTGCAAAATAAAAGATAAAATGATACTTTTTTAATGATTTTGGTGGCTTTATGAAAAAGGAAGTAATTTCTATTAAAAGAAAACAAAAATTCGTTCTAATGGATTAAAGAGCATGAATAAAGAGGATAAGAAAGAGGAATTTCGAATTCCTAAATATCCATGCAACAAGGAAATAAAAGTTATGAAGAGAGAGAGAGATGGTTGCTTCATAACCAAGGAAAAGTGTATTTCCTTTCGAGCTGGGACTTGACTCTTCATGAGGCACGCCTTAGGGCTTCATACTTCACCCTATATAAAAGGGTAAAACCCTGGTCAAGGTCCAGGGAGAAATGCCACGCAATGCAACCTCTTCTCCTTTTTCTTTCCATGCAAAACCCTAGCATAGGAAAACAACGTAACCCTGGGGCAGAAAGGAGCCCATGTGGAGTTTTGTCGTGAGCTAGAGATGCCTCGAAGTCAGAGCGGGGTCAAGTTAGCAGCACCATGTCCTATACATCATGACATAGCAGCTGTATGGCTGCACTTGCGGCTGCAAGTTGCAGGCCTGTTTGGCTCAGCCCAACCACCATGATCATGGTCTGGTGGTGCCCCAAGCATAGATGAGGGAGGCAGAGGTAGGGATATGGTCAGCGGCAACTCTGGAGCCCTCAGACAGGAGGGGCGGACCCCCGAAGTTCCGCAAAACTGACCTGATCGGCGGACGGCACAATGCTTCCCAAGGAAGAAGATGGATAGACACTAATGACGTTTCTGCCCCTCCGCATGGTGAAGGGATGGCCACTTAAGTGGGGGTATAATTGTAACTCAGTTATATTTTCACAAAGCAACATTGCATGGGAAAGGGGCTACGTGGCAACTTCTGATTGGTCCATAAAGGTATCTTTTACAAAATTCATAACTCCTTAATAATAGCTCAGATAAATACAAATAATATATGTATTTTGATCAAGATAACGAGAGGAATCCAATAAAAATGATATTAAAGATTGATTCCGTCCCTAATTGCAAAATTACTATAAGTTGATGAAAAGTGCATTAAAGATAAGTTAAAAACCCTATTTGTGATTAAAGGTTGAATCTAGTATGCTTAATGGGTTAATTTAAGTATTAATAACCTGTTGAATGATAATGTTAGTTTCGAACCCGATCTAGATGTGGAATTGCATGATTTAGGTTTTTTACCCCATATGGTAATGATTAAGTATGTAAAAACCCTAATATAGGGGCACATAGGATAAGATCATAGTTAATTTGGAAAAATGTGAAAATATGTTGTTACATGATGGTTTTAATCTATTTTGAGATTTAAAGTTCCTAATCATGGATAAAAACCCTAAAAGTAGTAATTAGGGTTTTCTCATGAATAAAAGGTAGTATTAATGGTAAATCGAGTTCATATGTGATTAGGCCCTAATTAACTATGAATTAATGATAAATGCGTATAATGATCTTGTTATGGGTTAAAAGGATAAAAATAGTAGCTTTGATCTAAAAGAGAATTAATAAAATTAATTGATGGTTAATGGTGCCTTTAAATGTGAGAATAGGGTTATATGTTGTTAAGATAACCTTAATGTTGAAGAATAGATTAAGATAATAAGGGTTTATGAGTAATGGTATAAAATTAGGGTTTGAAATAGTAAAAGATGAAGGAAAACCCTAATTGTAATGGAAACCCTAAAAGTGAGTTAGAAACTGTAGGAAGCAAGATAGGTTTAATAGATCTTGATGACATGAGTAATAAAAAGGGAATTACATGATTATTTCAGGATCTTGTTGATAATGCTTTCTTGCTTGGATCTGTTGATTGGCTTGATTATATATACATGAAGTATATGTTGAATAATCTGCATGACTCATCAAATCAGGTATGTGGTTACGCTTATGAATAATCGCTCTAGTTTCACGGCGATTCCCGAAGTTTTAATCGGTTGCTTGAAAATAACTGTTGGATGTTTATTTATTTCATGCAACTATAAAGTGACTATGATTATCACTATAAATGTGCGTATATAACTTACTAGATCCGGGTCCACCTCTATCGCTTTGAAAAGGCTAAAAAAGGGGTAATCCTAGAGCAAGGTCTAGGTTACCGAGAGTTAGAAACTGGGCTACCTACGTGTAGTGCCATGAGACTCATTAGCCTGCCATGAGTTAAGGAGTGGGCTACTTACGAGTAGTGCCATGTGACTCAACCCTAGAAATTGGTTCACTTATAGGTGGATCATGAGGGGTTTAATGGGGACAACATAGAGGACTGGGTACTCTTGGATCGCGAAGTTACATCTAAAAAGTAATCTTGGTTGTTATATGATTAATTGAATGATTACATTGTTAACATAATTATTATTTCCCCCACATACCAGCTTCGGGTGATCGACGTTTTGTTTGTCGGCGTTTTAGGTACAAACCAAAAATACAAATAGTAAATCGTCATATTATGAAATACATGAAGTAAAATACAAGGAGGATTAGTTAGAGTAGAATCCTTAAGTGGATAAGAAGATTAGAGATCCAAGTTTTCAAAAAGGTATGCAAAAATTTATTTACAGCTTTCAGTATAGTATGTTAAAATTTGATAATTATTCTTGGTTAATTGCCGAACCTTTGATCCGGAAGTCATGGGTGCGGCTTCGACCTCTCGGTCTCCCTCAATTGGGGGTTATCGGGAGGTGGGGTCATAACAATATAAGATAATTGTCAAGTTTCTAAAAGAAAATAAGATATATGGAGTTTTGAAAGGATTGATTATCTAGTCAAGAGTGACAACGAGATGTTTGAGGAAACAATTATATATTATTTTTGCTTTAATCTTTGGTATAATTGAAAAATATGAGAATTCTAGATATTTGGGAGAAAAGGATATTTCATGGGATAATGATGTTGTTTTGAGTAATTAAAGAGAAAGTCTTGTATATGAAGGACATTCCAATGAATCCCACATACTAAATATAAGTGGAAATATATTATTTGTTTTTCCTTTTTATATCCAATGTTGTAAATTTGGCACGTGACAACAAATCAATACACATTTCTTTATAGTTTTATAGTTAAATATGCATATAATAACATTTCAAAATGTTTATAGCTCTAATAGTTTATAAAGAGATTTTTCTTTAACATGATTTAGCATAAATATAATGTTATTTTGGTCTTATTTTGTTGTCAAAAAAGAAATGATATGATTGTCATATGACATACACAGAGAGAGGGAAGTTTGGTAGAGTAATGGGTTTATTGAGAAATCAATTATTAGCTTATTCAACTGAGAATATGAAAGTGAAGTTGTTGGACAAAAAGTGAACAGACAACATCAAAAGAGTTGTGATAATTGAGTTTAAAAATGATAGTAACTATATTAACAGATTTGAGGGAGTCAATATGGAATAAGATTATGAAAAAGTGTAGCTCATAGTCAATATGGAAATTTGTTGAAAAAAGCGTGAATTATTTTAGAGGGAGATAATTTGATAGAGAGTTGAGAGTAGGTTAGGATGCTTTCACAACATTGATTTTTATTGTGTTATGGAGACAGGGAGAGATTTTTAGTTATTTTCATGAGGGAAATACTTCTTTAATTATGTACCAACTCATGCACTCATGGAAATTAAATATATTATATAAATAAATTATGATTTACCAAATAATAATTGCATTATATATAATATTTTGAATGCTTAAATGTTAAATATGTTATGTATTCTTTAATGCATTTGATACATCATACATCTCTTATCTAGCTTGGAATTCAAATTATCCTTTGAGATGCCCAATCATTTCATAGGCGTCCATTTTCTTGTGTTTCATCTACAGGTTAGGCATCATGGATGCTAGCATGAGGCATGTCACATAATTGGAATAATTAGAATATATCTTCTATGCATCCCCCTTTCAACCTTTGTGCATTGGGAGTGGTCTTTTCATCAAAACCATGATCCATATGTCGATATTACTCTCATGCTTGTGAAAGATTCTCAAGTTTAGTACCAACTCACAAAATTTGTCCCACCGAACCTGTGCTTCTCAAGATTGATCAAAGGAATGGTTATTGTTATTTCTCATGCGATCTACAAAGACAATAAGTAGGAGTTAGAAATTTTATTTGAAAATCTTTGCATTTAATTAGGCCTTTACTTAAACTTTTACTCTCACTATTTTCTTCAAATTAATAATGGTCACAATTTTATTTTAAATTGACGATTCTATTCATGCTGTCACTGGGGTTTGAACATAATACCTCTTGCTAACAAACCAATGATCTAACCAGTCAGGTGTCCCATTTTGGACAATAGCCCTCCCAATTAATATAAAAAGGTATAGAAAATAACATTCTAGTGGTCCAAGGTCCATATTTCATTAAATTATGAGTCAGCTTTGGCTGACTACTCACAACTTAATTATTTAGGTAGAAAATTTTGCCAATTTACTATACGGTTCTGTACATAAAATAGACAAAATGGAAGCACCATAAGAATATTTATCCACATTTCTCACAAGTAGATCTCATCATCAAAAATATATCCGGAAGGAAGGGATTTGATGTCTACCTTTTGTACAGAGTAGATCCAACAATAGTGCTCACACGAATATAGATATACGGAGATGGCATATATGTTCTCCCAACATATACATCAACACGTCTATATCTCAATATTGTCCATGCAGATGAGAGAAACTCCACCTCACACTCCAAGAGTTGACGGGAAGGAGCATCCTTCTTGTTAGACATATGTTAGTGTTGCAAAATCTATTCTCTCTCTCCTTGTGGGTAATTATAACTTGTTCAAATATGTTACAAAAGTGTAACTAAAACCCTAACCACATGCTCTATTTATAGGAAATGTGGAGAAGTAGGATTTCTATTAAACTCTAAAAATGAAAACACAATGGTTGCCATTTATTATCTCACTTACAAACTATCATTCCATCAAATGGATCACTCCAATCGATTGAATGACCTAGTTGGGCTTCTTTATAGTGACCCTTTCATGTTATCCAATTCATTGAGTAGCTAGTCTAGTCGACCAACTATATTGAGTCAGAACTTGCTAGTCTAGTCGGTCGATCTATTGATCCAATCCAGTCAATGGACTGGACCAACTAGTCAGCCAATTGATTGATCTAATCCAGTTGGTCGACTGGGAAGATGTTGGACTAGTTGATCAAGTAGACCTTCCATTCGATTAACTAGTCTGTCGGATAAGGAAACTAGACAATCTAGTTGACTGGTTGGGCTTCCAGTCATTCCATCATTGATTCAATTGATTACCCAAACCTTTTCGTAAGCAATTAATTATGTGCCCATCAGTCTCACCCCTATGTATACTATGTGTATGAACCCATAGTATCCAAATTACACTGATAGTGATATCTATGATCATGTTATGATTTCATAGACAATGCTTGATATCTAGAAATACTTCATTGCACCCAAGTACTGGAAGAAGTTGGAGACCAACTTCAATCTAATATTGTCTCTAGTGTTATAGTGATCATATAATTCCTTTGTCTCTAATATCCAAATGGAATGAGAGGCATGGAAAATTCAATTGTTCCTTGATCTAGAGAATATTGTTTGAGATACATATCATCTCTATGTCATTTATTGACTCACATGAACATGGCCATGCATTTCATGGACTCACTCATCAAGTGGTCAAGATATCACTCCAATTGGAGTGATAAATTCCATATACATCACTCAAATAATCCACATATGTCATAGTTCACGCAAGCACTACATGTTTGACAACCTTTATTGAGGTTCACATTGAGTAGTGTTGAAAACCACTAAACAAACACTAAACAACATGTGATCATTGTAGTTACTTTAGGTCTAAGAACCATACTTGCCATTGACACTTGAGATATTATTATGACTTTGATGAATGGATTCCATGTATCATAGTCAAAGTGGGTCTGTGTAGTACACTTCTTCATAATAAGTTCCTATGTGTTTGACTTGTATCATGAATAATAAGAAGTTGTTATCAGTCAAAACACATACAAATCTTACTATATTATTTTTGTCCTAATTTCAACAATAATATTTGACCATGGACCTAGAATGGATACTCTTACCATAAATATGATCTCATGTGCAGGTCCCGGACCTTAAAATCACATATCTTTTATTCATTGTTAGGACATTGATGCGATGATTTTGAGTCGCATTTATAGACCTATTTCATATGTGTTTTGTGCTCTAATTACTCATTTTCATGGATAATATTGCATAATTCACTTAATTTGGTCTTTGCCATTATATTATATCAAATCCCCTTTGTTTTACTATTGTGAGCATCATTTATCATCTTATTATAAATTGTGTGGATTTACTTGGTCTTGTTGTGAAATTTTAGGAAAAACAAGTATCTGCTTCCGTCGATACCATCGACCAAGCCACAGGTTGTCAGCCGAGAAGAGCAATACAGAGTCGATACCATCGACACCTAAGTCGATAGCATCGAGATCACTTAAGGTTGCTGGCGAGGATGCAGTCGATACCATCGACGAAAGTCGATGCCATCGACACAAGGAGAGCTACAGCGTCGCTAGAAGACAAAACCGACGCTACAGGAGTCGATACCAACTTGACGTGTATTTTACTACGCGCTTAAACACAAGTATACGCATCGAGTAATATAGGCCTTGTGAGGCCCGAGTCGAACTCAGGGATACGTGAATTATTGGGGACTTTTAATAACTAATCACAATCAACTAGACCGATTAACAAAGTAGGGTTTTATTGTTCAAATTAAAAAGAAAATAAAAATCAAACAAAGAAAACAATCGATTAAAGGTTAATTTAATCAATTCAAAAGGATATATTTAGGATGGCGGTTTCACCGCGGGTCAACATTGTATTAGGTTTCATATAATTCCTCACACTTCTCTCTCTATCCGGGTAGTGGCCTGAATACAGAATTACCCACTGTCGTGGTGTAATTCACTACTTAGGTTTAGGTTGATTCCACCATCGTAGTAATCATTCCCCTAAACTAAGTGCATTATAAACGGTCCCTCAGTTCCCACCATTAATTTTACAACTCCTTTGTCAAGGGTTTTATTCATTAATGTAGAATTCGTCTCTTTTCAACCGTTAATCCTTCTGTCGAAGTGATTAAGGGTGTTAAATTATTATTATGGTGATCAAGCATAACAATAGAAATGGAGAAAACGAATCTATACCACGGATTTGAGAGAAAAAATGAATTATTGATATAAAAATGTCATACAATGCATTCCCGGGATACTCCCGGTCCTAAAGATTGAGGGTTTTAGCCTCTCATGTTCATCTCACACGAATACATGGTAGAAATTGGGGAATTCATAAGAAAAACGGGAAATAAATGGGAAAACCCCTGAACGGAGAAGAACCGGTGGATCCTTGGCGTAGAACACGAGCTTCCCCGCCTGTCGGTGGTGGAAATCGTCTTCGGCAGCGTCCAAATCACCCGGGATGAGCTTCTCGGCCTCCGTCCTCCTTTTTCTCCTCCTCGGCACTCGTGCAATCAAAAATTAGATCCTCCTCTCGTGTGGGCGGCCGTCATTAGGTATAAGTCCCTAATTAGGTCGTCAAATAACAACAGCCGTCCGATCGAGATCAAAACAGATCCAACGCATATTTGCCGGCGTCGATACCATCGACGCGGGTCGATGGTATCGACCCAGCGGATTAGCGGCAGCTTTCTTTTCTTTTATTCTGAGCGCCTGTGGTGATCTCGATACCATCGACTTGGGCGTCGATGGTATCGACTCCTGTAGCGTCAGTTTTGTCTTCTAGCGACGTTGTAGCTCTCCTTGTGTCGATGGCATCGACTTTCGTCGATGGTATCGACTGCATCCTCGCCAGCAACCTTAAGTGATCTCGATGCCATCGACTTAGGTGTCGATGGTATCGACTCTGTATTGCTCTTCTCGGATGACAACCTGTGGCTTGGTCGATGGTATCGACGGAAGCAGATACTTGTTTTTCCTGAAATTTCACAACAAGACCAAGTAAATCCACACAATTTATAATAAGATGATAAATGATGCTCACAATAGTAAAACAAAGGGGATTTGATATAATATAATGGCAAAGACCAAATTAAGTGAATTATGCAATATTATCCATGAAAATGAGTAATTAGAGCACAAAACACATATGAAATAGGTCTATAAATGCGACTCAAAATCATCGCATCAAACTCCCCTAAGCTTAAACATTGCTCGCCCTCGAGCAACTAATCCTTAGAATAGGATTGCAGATGTCAACTAACAATCAACATACCAACCTACATCACACATGACTCCCACTGGACGTTCTCAAACCGGCCTTTCCTAATCACAGAACAGTAATTACCCTACAGGCGAAAATAATCATCAATAAAATAAATTATCCTTCAAACCGATGAACACTATCACATAAGGCAGTTAACATAATAAAATTTTCCGATTCAGCATTGGTGCATCTTGTGATCGCCTACACTACGTTGCTCGCCCTAACTACCATCTACATGGACGCAGTTCTCCTGATAAACATGGGTGAGGAGAAAATCACGGTGGCCTACCAATCCGAGCAGCGGGTGGATGGAATGGGTGGTTCATGGAAGAACTTGGAAGTATTACACAGTTTCAAAATGCATAAAACAAAATGCCCTAAATGATGTGAATGCACATTAAAAATGCCCTAATGCCTATAATTGGGTGGAATGACGCATGCACTAACCTTCCACCTCAAAAAGAGATAGAAATCTAATTAAGCCACATCATGTACTCAATTTCCTTGTTATGCAAGTGATATCATGTTCCTTTCTCCCTCTTATTCCATTTCCTTCTAAATTCTCTCTTTTTTTTTAAAGTTGTTTTTCAGATTTTCAGAATTTTTTTTTCTTTCTTTTAGCCCACATATCCATAATTGCTTAGAGATACATGTATAAGGCCATTTTCTTCACGATTGGAAATCTTTGCATTATTTCGAGGGTATGGAAAAGTTTAGATCACTTTTTAGGAAAAACTGAGGTACATGGTGTACTTAAGCATGAAAATCATGAAAGTTATGAGTGCAACTACATGACATGCACCTAAAGGTAATGTGCATGAATCACTATACATTTTTTTTCCATTTTATGCAAAAGTATGAAAATAACAATGCAAATCCTATCTACATGCTATGCACGCAAGAAGGAATTAAAACTGTACTTTACTTCCAATTCTTTGGTAGATTATGGAAAAATATGAAGTGGAATGATCACAAGATTAAGTTACTGAACCTTAGAAAAATATCATGTGTCCCTCCTTACTGACATGTGTAGTAGTTCAAAGGGTTCTTTCTCTTATATCCAATTAAGGTCTCATTACCATTTGATTAGGTTAGGCTCAAACAACCGTTACTATCCACTTTTCATGAGTCAATGGGGGTGTGGGTGTGACATATTGCTTCAAAGTTGACATAATCAATCATTTTCATAGGACAAGTTCCCCAAGGACAACCAAGTTAAGCTATCCAAAAGACACAGAAATTTTTAAATTCCCTTAAATTTCCCATGAAAACAGCGAGATGACAATTTTTAAGACATCCACGATTACACTAGATAGATGTGGATCCTAAACAAATAACAAAGCAAAAACTAAAAACAACTAAAGAAAAGATAAAAGATAGAGCTGTTCCAGCCACCCCCCTAAGCTTGAATTCGACTATGGCCTCATAGTCAAAAACCAACTTAAGGGTGGAATAGTGATACCCTGATCAATCCTGCGGAGGCGGTGGTGGGTATTGCGGTGCCGTAGGATCCCAAGACGGGTACTCCCCCTGGAAGCTTGGATCATATTGGGTCCTCGGCAGAGGCTGTGGATAGCCTCCAAAGTAGTCTTGACTCCAGTAATGGTCGAAGAAAGGCTCCTGTTGCGTCTCTATCCGCTGCAACCGGTTGTGCATTTGCTCTTGGTTGGCGAGGATGAGCCGCTCATTCTCAAACATAGCCCGTTGGTTGTTAAGTACCCGGCTCGTAGTCTCATGAATGCCGGTATACATAACCATGTGCTGCTGCTGAGTCTGCTGGATGTCCTACAGCATGGTGTACATCCCCTGCATGGAATAGGGATCCTCGGTTGGCTGCTCGTGCTGTGGTGATGGTGGCGGGGGCTGAGATGATGAAGAAGCACCCGGATGCATCCTAGGACGCTTCCGTGGTGCCACACGTGCTCGAAGAGGTGTGAAAGCCTCCTCTTCCTCTGCAGCCTCGCCTTCTTGCTCGTCACCTCCGCCTTCTTCCTCGGAGGACTCGATGGCTATGATTGGCCACCAGAAGTGCTGCTTGCCCTCTATATTGAAGACGTCGTCCGGTAGGGAGCTCTCCTGATAAGCTTGGTTGACGTGGCTGTTGCGATCGTCGTCGATGTCTGTGTGCGGATCGGTGACATGTCCGTCGATACCATCGATGGATGTCGATGGTATCGACTTGCTTTTATTGCGACACCGCCGTTGTGTTGCATTCAACCTGTGATGATGTCGATACCATCGACGAGGCCGTCGATGGTATCAAGTTGACTGAGCAAAATTCGTCTGAACTTCTTCAGAGATCTCGATGGTATCGACTGGGGTGTCGATACCATCGACACTTTTATTGCGACCTGTCTGTGACCATGTCGATACCATCGACGGGGGTGTCGATAGTATCGACGCAGTGCGATTTTTGCTGGTGTCAACCTGAACCCATGTCGATACCATCGACGAGTGTGTCGATGGTATCGACACTGCCTGTGCCTGCACATTCAACAAACGGATCAAGGTATCATTTTTAAACTAAAATTTAAACAAAATAAAAGCAATCTATGACTCGAATTACACTATCCTAATGTACCAATGGTTGGGTTGCCTCCCAACAAGCACCCTTATTTAACGTCTTAGGCTAGACGTATGACAGTCATCATCTTTTCACCTTGGGGACTGCACTTAGAGGATCATGCGGTAATTTGAATTCAACACGATCTCCTCCAATGCCCAAAGACAAAGTACCTCTCCCTAAGGCAGTCACGACATCCGCCGTTGCTTGAAAAGGTCTTCCTAGAAGAATTTCATAGCTTTGGAGTGGTGGCATATCCATGACGACAAAGTCCACAGGAAATATGAATCTATCCACTTTGACGAGAACATCTTCACATACTCCATAGGGTCTCACGGTAGACCCATCTGCCAATTCAATTGTTGCAGCCAACTTCTTTATCTCTTTTAACCCCAACTTTTGAAATGTAGCCAAAGGCATGAGATTTATACTAGCGCCGGAATCACATTGCGCTTTAGAAACATGTTGACCACCTATTGAACACGGAATGTAAAAACCTCCTGGGTCCTTTCTCTTCTTTGGTGAACTCCCGTGAATCATCGAGCTCACCGTCTCATTCATCCAATAAATTTCATCGTCTTTTATCCGCCTCTTCTTATTAATGATTTCCTTGATGAACCTCCCATAGGCGGGTACTTTCTCAATCATCTCCACTAATGGAATATTGATGTGGAGTTTTCGGAATATCTCCAGGAATTTTTTAAAGTGACGATGCTCTTTCTTTGACTTAGGATTAACCACATTTGAAACATCTGCTGCCTCAACACGCCTATGAGGTGGCACATAAGAGCTTTTCGGGGGTACCTCCCCTAAGCTTGCTTCAATTACTCCCTCCGACATGGGCTTTGGTGAAACATCATCAACATTAATATCAACAATAGATATATCAGCACCTTGACAGACAGTCTTGACTTGCTCTTCTCGCCTAGGTGGAGGCGTGACCACCAAGGGCTCTTGGTGTCTTTTCCAAAAAGAAAAAGTTCTTCCGCCTGGTAGTCCATAGTAAGTGCGTGGATATGGTATCTCCGGTGTTGCATTCACATTGAAAGTCATTTTTCTTTCTTCTACAACTTCTTGCACCTGAGATTCCTCCTCAGTGCTTACCACAGACATGTACTTGACCTGATGGTGTGCTTGAGCCACATTTGCATTCTCGGCTGGTTTCTGTTGGTTGGCGTGCTTAATGGCCACCACTTCACTCGAAATCTGCGCCACGGTGGTCTCTAATGCCCGCATTTGTGCTCCATGGCTTTGCAGCGTCTGCCCAAACTTGGTTAGAATATCACCTTGAGATTGCAATTGTTTTCCAAACATGGCCATCATCTCTTGGTTTGGTGGACCATTTGAGTTAGTAATTCAGTGTTCTTGTCCTCGGCTTTCTGCTGTGGCTTGGCATCCGGATCCTGTAGAAAATTGTTCGGATCCTTCCATGAAAACTTTTTATCTTTCCTCCATGCATAGTCATTGTTTCTATAGCCCTGTTGTTGCATGAATTTCACTTGGGCCTCCCCATCATCAGATGCATCCTCCTTAGTTAGCACCTTCTTGGCTAGAAGATCTAACTTGGCATTCAGCTCCCTCACTATTCTGGATTCACCAGCAGCCTTGACATGTTCCACAACCCCTCTATCACCCCATGACTGTTTCGTAGCCATGTTTTTCAGTATCTCCCAACATCTGGTATCAGTGTTATTCAGAAAAAATCCGGATCCAGCTGAATCAAGATTACTTCTATCGTGCTCGGAGAGAGCAAAATAGAAGATTTTCACTTGTGTCTCCTTGTCCAATCCATGATGTGGACATCTCCTCAACATGACCTGGAATCACTCCCAAGTCTCAGAATATGTTTCACCCACTTTTTGGGTGAAATTGTGAATCTTCCTGATCATGTCATTGGTCTTCTCAGGAGGGAAAAACCTCTCGAAGAAAACCTCCACCATGTGATCCCATGATTCAACAAACTCGTCATCGAGGTTATGAAGCCACTCTCTTGCTACTCCAGCCAAGGAACTCGGGAATAACTTGAGGTAGAGCACATCCTGTGGAAATCGATCTATCTTCACCATATCGCAATTTTCAACAAACTGACTAATGTGTGCCACTGGATCTTCATTTTTCAGTCCGTGAAATGCGTTTGATTTAACCAGGTTAATCAATGCTAGATCGATCTTGTAGGTTGGAATGTTTATCCCCTGTTTCTTTATAGGCCCCTTTGATGCCGAGGAAGAAGACGCCTTGATCTTCTCCCATATTGTCTGTGCTTCAGCCATTTCTTCTTCTTGTTCTTGCTCAGATTCAGAATTTATATCACTTTGGTGTTCCTCCTTGTAGTAGTCCTCGTCCTCTGGTCCCGCAGATGGAACCTCAGGTGTGCGATTCACGTAGTCTCGACTACGTGTGTGCACCATGCAAAGTACCTGAAATATGGAAATAGGGGTTCAGTATAATGCTTTGAACGAGTCAACACAATTATAGAGAAATAAAGGAATTTTTGAAATTGTTTTAAAATAAAATAAAAATGTGGCCTAGAGTGGCCGCTCTTAGCACTCAAAGTGCCAATAATTTGCCGTATCCCCGGCAACGGCGCCAAAAATTGACGTGTATTTTACTACGCGCTTAAACGCAAGTATACGCGTCGAGTAATATAGGCCTTGTGAGGCCCGAGTCGAACTCAGGGATACGTGAATTATTGGGGACTTTTAATAACTAATCACAATCAGCTAGACCGATTAACAAAGTAGGGTTTTGTTGTTCAAATTAAAAAGAAAATAAAAATCAAACAAAGAAAACAATCGATTAAAGGTTAATTTAATCAATTCAAAAGGATATCTTTAGGATGGCGGTTTCACCGCAGGTCAACATTGTATTAGGTTTCATATAATTCCTCACACTTCTCTCTCTATCCGGGTAGTGGCCTGAATACAGAATTACCCACTGTCGTGGTGTAATTCACTACTTAGGTTTAGGTTGATTCCACCATCGTAGTAATCATTCCCCTAAACTAAGTGCATTATAAACGGTCCCTCAGTTCCCACCATTAATTTTACAACTCCTTTGTCAAGGGTTTTATTCATTAATGTAGAATTCGTCTCTTTTCAACCGTTAATCCTTCTGTCGAAGTGATTAAGGGTGTTAAATTATTATTATGGTGATCAAGCATAACAATAGAAATGGAGAAAACGAATCTATACCACGGATTTGAGAGAAAAAAATGAATTATTGATATAAAAATGTCATACAATGCATTCCCGGGATACTCCCGGTCCTAAAGATTGAGGGTTTTAGCCTCTCATGTTCATCTCACACGAATACATGGTAGAAATTGGGGAATTCATAATAAAAACGGGAAATAAATGGGAAAACCCCTGAACGGAGAAGAACCGGTGGATCCTTGGCGTAGAACACGAGCTTCCCCGCTTGTCGGTGGTGGAAATCATCTTCGGCAGCGTCCGAATCACCCGGGATGAGCTTCTCGGCCTCTGTCCTCCTTTTTCTCCTCCTCGACACTCGTGCAATCAAAAATCAGATCCTCCTCTCGTGTGGGCGGCCGTCATTAGGTATAAGTCCCTAATTAGGTCGTCAAATAACAACAGCCGTCCGATCGAGATCAAAACAGATCCAACGCATATCTGCCGGCATCGATACCATCGACGCGGGTCGATGGTATCGACCCAGCGGATTAGCGGCAGCTTTCTTTTCTTTTATTCTGAGCGCCTGTGGTGATCTCGATACCATCGACTTGGGCGTCGATGGTATCGACTCCTGTAGCGTCGGTTTTGTCTTCTAGCGACGCTGTAGCTCTCCTTGTGTCGATGGCATCGACTTTCGTCGATGGTATCGACTGCATCCTCGCCAGCAACCTTAAGTGATCTCGATGCCATCGACTTAGGTGTCGATGGTATCGACTCTGTATTGCTCTTCTCGGCTGACAACCTGTGGCTTGGTCGATGGTATCGACTTCCGTCGATGGTATCGACAGAAGCAGATACTTGTTTTTCCTGAAATTTCACAACAAGACCAAGTAAATCCACACAATTTATAATAAGATGATAAATGATGCTCACAATAGTAAAACAAAGGGGATTTGATATAATATAATGGCAAAGACCAAATTAAGTGAATTATGCAATATTATCCATGAAAATGAGTAATTAGAGCACAAAACACATATGAAATAGGTCTATAAATGCGACTCAAAATCATCGCATCAGACATTGTGATAATTATGCATTACATTTCTTGGTCAAATAAGTGTGTTTCTTTGTTGAATACAAAACTCTGGGTACAAGGTTAAAGCCTCCCACAAACAAGATAACTGAAACATAAGGACTCTAGACCTTACTTCGCATATGAATAGAGTCAAAATTC
Source organism: Alisma plantago-aquatica (assembly GCA_963693085.1). Lineage (NCBI taxonomy): Eukaryota > Viridiplantae > Streptophyta > Magnoliopsida > Alismatales > Alismataceae > Alisma > Alisma plantago-aquatica. Next base: position 490,517,175 of record OY856412.1, on the reverse strand, counting down.
TAACTAACAATACATAATAGCCTACATGGAACATAACAACAAGCCTCCTCACATGGATTGTACATGAGACTCACAACCAACAACTCCACGTAGGGAGTGCACACAATAAAACCCAAGAAATTTCCATGTGTTACATTCCCTTAGTCAAGAAGTACTAACAAATCAGATAACCATCTATAGAAAAGAATGCACAAATAAAGAAGCACACAAAATTCACCCTCTACTATAATAGATAACATCAATTAGCCTATCAAATTCGATGCTAGAGATATATGAAATCTATCTCTTTCTTGGCTTTTTATTTATTTAATATAGAGATTTCTTCACTGATATTCAATCAAGCTATCCCACAAATCATGTTTTAAGCCTTGCCCATCCAAGTGATAGTAGACATTCTCTCTTTGCTGATAGTTCAATGAGAGACTGGAGCTTTGCATTTCATTTTTCATAAGATGCAAATCACCTCCATAGCTTGGGGCACACCATACTTCTAATTATCAATATAAATTCAATCCATCCACACTCACTAGCTAATTTGAATAGAACATTTTTGGTTCATTCAAAATTGAATCATTAGTTGAAAAAAACTGGGTAGGCAGAGTGTCATTTACCAAACCACACTTTAAGACATTACCTTGACCAAGTTGTTCTGCAGAACTAGTCTCACCAACATGTGAAACATTCTAAATAGGTGTATGCCCTTGACAAGTTTCTCTTACTAGGTGTTGATCGCTTATAGTTGATGTGCAATACTGCTTTTCAGGTGTTTCTACAGTAGCACCTGTAGTTGCATAGTTTGCTGATCTACCATGCCCATCCATAGTCACAAACACTACCTACCCATTTCCCAAAATGTATTTAGAGATCACACCGTGATTCCTCCTTCCATTTCTTCATTAGGACCAAATTAAATATGTGCCCAAACCTTTTTCATCTAGAGCAAATAAGCGACTTAGCTATGTAGTCTAGCTTTAACAACATTGGCTCATCATCAATCTCAGCTAGTGAAACTTTCATAAAACTCAATGAAGCTTCAAATGCAACCTAGACTTTGGCATCACCAAGATAGCCCACCGTAAATGCAGTGTTATCAAAATCTAGTAGTATCTCCAATGTACTAGCAATTCTGACCAATGATCCCTAGTCCAAGTAAGTCCAAGGTTTTTAACTTTCACCCAAATAGGAACAAGTAAATAGGGGGAATGGCCACTCCAAGACTTCATTCTTGGGTGATGACCAAATTTCCATCTATTGTCCAAGTCACTTGATTTAGGATATGCTCCCTCTCCTTTGTAGTAGGAAATTTAACTATAATTCCTTCTTTCTCATCTGCTACTATGTCAAACTTGTAACTAAGCCTCTATTTTCTCCGAATCCATCCCGAAAATAGAGATTGGAATGGTTTCTTGCTAGTAAAACTGACTTACATGTGCTCATTTTAGTCAAGAATTGACCCATATCCCCTTGAAAAATTGACACAATTCACTCCATTCTGTATCATAGGTTCTGCATACCTGATGTGGGATTTTATCACACTAACAAACTCACTCGGGGTTGAAATCCCCGAGTTTTTACCAAAACCAAGGTCCAATAATACCACCCGCAAGCAGACGAGTCTTATCACAGTATAGTTAAGGATCAAACCTAAAGGACACCATTTTTAAGAATCTTTGTTAGTCGAATCTAGCTCAAGTAAAACTAATATTTAGAACAATTGGTTGGGTTGAGGTTAATTAAACTAATTGCAAGAAAGTAAAAGCTGAATTAAAGTTGGGTTTAGATCAATGATATGGAATCGCTGGGACGGTACCAGGTTTCATCACCGCTACACACACAAACACATTCCAACACAAACAATCCAGGCAAGATAAAATGATCCAAATAGAGCTACTGCAGAACCCCCCATATAGGCATTAGGTTTGCGTAAGAATCACCTTAGGCATCAGATGTCTCGTCACCAACCGGATCACTTACTTATGACTCCGAAGAAATAGAAATCCAACGAAGATTGTGGGCCCCTATACAGGCGTTAGGCACATAGAAGCATCACCAAAGGTTAGATGGCTCGTTTCCTCACAGATCATAAACTTACGACCTCGAAGAAATCCCATTCTATTTCTAGTTTGGAGTCAACCACATTAATTGATAAACAAGCAGGTGATAGATCAACAAACTAACTTCGACGATAAATAAGATGATACAAAATCAACTAAGGCTGTGGTCCTCCCTGAGAGATGTTTAGACCGCAGAAGCGTCACCGTAGGCTAGATGTCTCATCCCCTCACGGATCATACACTTATGACCTCAAGGAATCCTATCAGAAGTTCTCGTCAAGGAGAACTTATAAACCGCCATCCCGTCCCATATATAGAAGATTTCACAATAAGGAATAATGCCACAGTACTTTGTTTATTGGAGAAACCAAGATACTAAGCATGGTCCTAGAATGAAGCAAGTGCCACTTGTGCACTTTCTATCAACCAAACACCCTGCGTAATCCACATCACTATATTCTCTAAGAGTAAAATCTCTTGATTTAGGATACCATAGTCCAAAATTTTGGGTTTTGGCTAAGTACTTCAAAATCCTCTTAACAGCAATAAGATGCGACTTCTTAGGGCTAGATTGAAAGCGAACGCACAAGCCAACACTAAACATAATATCAGGTCTAGAGGCAGTTAAATAGAGTAAACTTCCAATCATACCTCTATAGAGCTTCTCATCTACCTTCTCACCTTCTTCATCTTTGTCTAGTTTGGCGGTGTTAGACATGGGTGTATCCATCGAATTCATGTTCTCCATCCCAAAGTGCTTGAGCAGTTCATTTGTGTACTTGCCTTGGTTGATGAAGTTCCCTTCTTTTGTTTGCTTGATTTGAAAACCAATGAAGAAAGTCAACTCACCCATCATGCTCATTTCGAATTCACTCTGCATAAGAGAACTAAACTCCTTGCAAAGATCAAGATCAGTCCCGCCAAAAATGATATCATCAACATAAATTTGAATGATAAGAAAATGATTAGAAGTGTGTTTTAGGAACAAGGTAGAATCAACTTTGCCCATGACATACCCGTTATCTAACAAAAAGTTCTTTAGTTTCTCATACCAAGCTCGAGGTGCTTGTTTGAGTCTATAGAGAGCTTTTTGCAACAAATAGACATGATTCGATAACTTGTCATTTTCAATGCCCAGAGGTTGAGCAACAAATACTTCTTCCTCGATTGTACCATTCAAAAATGCACATTTAACGTCCATTTGATATAATAAGAAATTTTTGTAACTAGCAAAGGCAAGAAACATACGAATAGATTCTAATCTAGCAACAGGAGCATAAGTATCATGAAAGTCAATACCTTCCTGTTGGTTGTAACCTTGTGCTACTAACCTTGCTTTGTTTCTTACCACTTTTCTTTTCTCATCTAGCTTGTTGCGGTAGACCCATTTGGTGCCAATGATTTTTCTATCACTTGGTCTTGGCACTAGAGTCCACACACGATTCTTCTCGAATTGCTCTAACTCTTCTTGCATGGCAAGGATCCACTCATCATCACCCAAGGCTTCTTTGATGTTCTTTGGCTCTAGTTGGGAGATGAAGGTACTATCTGCTTGTTCTTTGTTGTGAGCAGCTCGTGTCCTCACTCTCTCGAAAGGGTTGCATGTAACATACCAGATCTTGAACCCTACCCTTGAAGTTTGATCTTTTGGGTTTGACCAAACAAGTTTGAGGTTAGAGTGGTCTTAATAATCTAATGCGTGAATAATGTAATATAATATGTCAAATAATTAATTTGGATGGTAATAAGATGATAAAGAACTTAATTGAATGAGTAATTGATCTAATGGGCCTCTAATGGGCCTAATGGCATAACCCATGTAAGAAAGCCTCACATTAAAAAAAGACTTCAAATTCGTAATCTACACATCAAAATAAGCCTACATGTCAATTTTCATTTAATTTGGACCATCTTGAAATAATATGGCTAGATAGGAGAGAGAAATTGCCTAAAAGATGTAATTAATAAATAAATATAATAAATGACTCCAAAAGAGGAAAATAATCTTATATTCGTGATCTACATAATAAATATACCCTTTGGGTAAATTTTTATCCAATTTGGAGAAAGTTTGCTTAAAAGGTAAAATCAGGAGAGAGAAAGTGTGTAGAACCTTCAAAATATTAATAAAAGCTCAAACAACTCCAATATGTAAAATTGATGGCAAATTCGTAATCAACATGTTAAATATGACTTGTGGATGAAGTTTTGCCTAATTTGGATAATCCTAAAGCCATTAATGGAGGAGGAAAGAGAAAATATGATTTAATTTGTTTAACCCATTAAAAGTTTCCAAAAGGCAAATAAGTGCATATTCAAAATCTACATGCCTTAGTTGGCCTCTATGCAAAATTTTATTTAATTTAGATAATGTTTGAGCCCTCAATTAAGAAAGAGAAGAAAAGAACTAATGCTTTCCAACTTTGGTTTAATCGATTTTGATTTTGGTTTATTTTGTCACATGTCACACTATAGTCAGCTGGTTTCTGATTTTCCTTCTTATGTGCCTCTTCACAGTGATTGTTAGATCTTGAATGGACGACATCCGATCGTCTCCTACCTTGAGCAGGAGTCCGTCCCGGATTGCTCTATACTATGATTTTTCATTTTGATCGTTCTCCCTCCCTCCTCCACCGTTCATTACGATTTTTGTCCCATTGTGATCAGGAGAGGATTCCGCCCAACCAGACCCCTAACTTAACCCCTCTCGTTTCCTATATAAGAAAACCCAATTCTCCTTCTTCTTGTCTCGACGCCATGATAGGAAAACCTCTCGTCTTTGCACCCCGCCTTCACGAGTGGGCTCGGAAACACTCATCGACCCTCCTCCAACTCTTCTCCTCTTCCAATTTCTCTGTTGGTTGAATTCTGGGCCACCGACAAGATAGTTGCTCCCCATGCCTTGCGGCGAGCTATTTTGAGGCTCTGCGCTACCAACAGTTCAATTGATTTCAGCAGTAAGTTGGAGAAGCCTTACTCTTTGTTTGCTTGTTCTTGTTTTCTCGGATGATCAAGGTTTGCAGAATCGCCCAAATCATGCCTGGGATGCAGCTGCTTCATGATGCTCTTGGAGCAGGTGAGAAGGGGGAGAAGTCCCTATGCATTTTCTCTGTTTTACCTCCTTCCTTTCTTTCGAAGCTTTTTCCTCTGGGGGCAAAAATGTCTTTTTGCGCCCATGTTTCTTTGCTTGGGCGAGTCAAGGCTGAGGATTGATGCAGTGACTTGTCCGGCCCTGATTGGGCCAAGTCATGCGGGCCCAGCCCGTTCTTTCCTTTCTTTTAGTGGATTTTCTTCGTCTATGTGGCTTTATCGGATTTCTTGATTAGTCGGTTTTGGAAAATTAATAACTAAAAATCTATTGGTCAAAAAAATATAAATAAATACTCGTTGGATTCAGAAAAATACAAGCTCTCTAATGGTGTTGGTTTTGTCGCTTGGATCTGATGTTTTAAATGGATGATTTAATGGATCTAATTAAATAAGATAATAACTTGTATAATTCATAACTAATAATTTATAAGTCAGAAAAATATAATAAAATATGTTTTGAACTCAGGAAAATATAATATAAAATATGGCATGGTTTTGGAAACCTAATTCATATATTAATAAAAAGGTGGTTTAAAGGGTTTTGAATAATCAATATAAATCTAACCCTAATCCCACATATATGCTAATAGGTGCTTTGGAAGCCTAGGCTTGGACCTAGAAGTGACTTTGGAATGTTTGACTCTGAAGTTGAGGTATGTTTGCATCCCCAATTATTCTTCTTGAGTAATGATCCTATTTTTGTCTTACTTTTGGTCCTATGGACATTAGCCTACACATTGTCTTGTTCTTTTGAAATCATGCTTCATGTGAAGTATCTTATTTTGTTATTGATCTTGTGATCATGGATATTCTCTTGGAATCTTATCTTGTTTCCTTGGTGCATATTGGACTTTTGATATTATATGCCCACTGTGATGTGGAAGTTTACTTGATGATATATGCCCACTTTGAAGTGGATTTGTTTATATGTTTGAGTTGTCCATTGTGTGATGGCAACATTGTTTATTCTGACTATACTTTCTACTTGCCTCTATATTTACATGCAATATGATTCAGTAGCACTAGAGTAGTGTAAATTGCTTTAGTTTTGGGGCAGTAATCCCCTATTGTTTATTAAGGAGGGTGGCAGTATACCACTTCTCTATACTCGAGTGTGGCAGTAATCCATACTCAACTTTATATATTTGGGAGATTGGCAGTATTCCTTTATCTATCAGGTTCAAGTTTGTGCTTGGCCGCCAATTGTGTTTATATTGTTCTAGGGCTATGCTTATATCACATGCATGCAGGTTGTTGATGATATGTGCTTTGTTTCCCACCACGGTAGTGGATGTTTATATTGATAGCACATTCTTATTATTTGTTTCGTTTATGGAAAGTATCATCTTTTATCATGTTATGATGATTCTTTTCTTTTATGCCCGATTGGGTAGTCCTTATCTCTTGCATGGGAAGCCTTTTATTTTGATGTCCTTTATTCTTTATAAATTGCTCAATTTGCTTTTTAGTATGCACATACCAGCCTTTGCTGGTGTCTCCTTTTGTTTCTCTTTTGCTGGGGTATGCTTCCAACCCTAGGTAGAGGACTTGGGTGACAAGGTTTGATGACCTGGACTTAGAATATGAAGTTAAGCTTGGAGACAATCTTGAGGTGGTTTAGATTTCCTCTACATAGATCCTTATGATGTAAGTTTGTAACCCTTTGTTTTATAATTGAATATAGTCAAGTTTTATTCCGCTGCTATACTTTGGTCTTTTCTTACCATTATATGAAGATTTGAAAATTTTACACCCACTCCATCACACTTTCTGAGTGTGTTTGGATTGGAGGTTTTGTTGTTCAAATTTTTAGTAAGGAGGTGATTTCACTTCTTTACAACAGTGTATCAGAGCCCATGGTAGTCGGAATCTAACTAATTCAATTTTGTCTCCCTATAGAACCCTTGACTTTTCTAGATAGCTCTAAGTGAGATATTGACCCTAGATTTGATCTATGATGATCTTGTATGCAATAAGGTTTGGTTTGAGGTCAAGATTAGGTTATGAGGAAATATTCATATGGAAATATTGTGACTTGGTTTTTGCAATTGATTTTGGATCCACTTTTTGTTTCATCTCAAAAAGTTTTCATCGCCAAAAATCATTTTCAATTATACTACTATATATGTACAAAAGTTTTCTCTGATTTATCGATGTTTTCTTCAACTAAGTCACAATGAAGTGAAACTCTAGTTTGAGTAGAATCTAACCATAGTTTTTGACTAGGATTGATATAATGGTGTAGTTGACCTACCCTATGACTTTTTGTTTGTTCATGTAGGGTGGTTAGGTTAGAGACATGAGGACCTAAAAACTCAACCCTAGATGGTGACTTTAGTTGGATACATGAGAAATATTAATCTTTAAAAACTTTCAGAACCAAGTGATGGGGTAGCTCTAAAAAGTTGTTTAGTTTGACTTGATAGGTTGAACCCTTTAAGGGGTGGAGAATAGTTGATAGTTGATGATTGGATCTTTAGATTTCGAGGACGAAATCCTTTTTAAGGGGTGGAGTGCTGTAACATACCAGATCTTGAACCCTACCTTGGAAGTTTGATCTTTTGGGTTTGACCAAACAAGGTTGAGGTTAGAGTGATCCTAATAATCTAATGCGTGAATAATGTAATATGATACATCAAATAATTAATTTGGATGGTAATAAGATGATAAAGAACTTAATTGAATGAGTAATTGATCTAATGGGCCTCTAATGGGCCTAATGGCATAACCCATGTAATAAATCCTCAAATAAAATATTAGACTTCAAATTCGTAATCTACACATCAAAATAAGCCTACATGTCAATTTTCATTTAATTTGGACCATCTTGAAATAATATGATTAGATAGGAGAGAGAAATTGCCTAAAAGATGTAATTAATAAATAAATATAATAGATGACTTAAAAAGAGGAAAATAATATTATATTCGTGATCTACATAATAAATATAGCCTTTGGGTAAATTTTTATCCAATTTGGAGAAAGTTTTCTTAAAAGGTAAAATCAGGAGAGAGAAAGTGTGTAGAACCTTCAAAATATTAATAAAAGCTCAAACAACTCCAATATATAAAAATGATGGCAAATTCGTAATCAACATGTTAAATATGACTTGTGGATGAAGTTTTGCCTAATTTGGATAATCCTAAAGCCATTAATGGAGGAGGAAAGAGAAAATATGATTTAATTTGTTTAACCCATTAAAAGTTTCCAAAAGGCAAAACTAAGTACATAATCGGAATCTACATGCCTTAATTGTCCTCTATGCAAAATTTTATTTAATTCGGATAATGTTTGAGCCCTCAATTAAGAAAGAGAAAAAAAGAACTAATGCTTTCCAACTTTGGTTTATTCGGTTTTGATTTTGGCTTATTTTGTCACATGTCACACTATAGTCGGCTGGTTTTTGATTTTCCTTCTTATGCGCCTCTTCACAGTGACCGTTGGATCTTGAATGGATGGCATCCGGTCGTCTCCTACCTTGAGTAGGAGTCCGACTCGGATTGCTCTATACTCTGATTTTCCATTTTGATCGTTCTCCCTCCCTCCTCCACCGTTCTTTACGATTTTTGTCCCATTGTGATCAGGAGAGGATTCCGCACAACTAAACCCCTAACTTAACCCCTCTCATTTCCTATATAAGAAAAACCCAATTCTCCTTCTTCCTGTCTTGACGCCATGATAGGAAAACCTCTCCTCTTTGCACCACGCCTTCGCGAGTGGGCTCGAAAACACTCCTCGACCCTCCTCCAACTCTTCTCCTCTTCCAATTTCTCTGTTGGTTGAATTATGGGCCGCCGACAAGCTAGTTTCTCCCCATGCCTTGCAGCGAGCTATTTTGAGGCTCTGTGCTACCAACACTTCAATTGATTTTAGCAGTAAGTTCGAGAAGCCTTACTCTTTGTTTCCTTGTTCTTGTTTTCTCGGATGATCATGGTTTGCAGAATCACCCAAATCATGCCTGAGATGCAGCTGCTTCGCAATGCTCTTGGAGCGGGTGAGAAGGGGGAGAAGTCCCTATGCATTTTCTCTGTTTTACCCCTTCCTTTCTTTTGAAGTTTTTTCCTCTGGGGGCAAAAATGTCTTTTCGCGCCCATGTTTCTTTGCTTGGGCGATTCAAGGCTAAGGATTGATGCAGTGACTTATCCGACCCTGATTGGGCCAAGTCATGAGGGCCCAACCCGTTCTTCCCTTTCTTTTAGTGGATTTTCTTCGTCTATGTGGCTTTATCAGATTTCTTGATTAGTCATTTTTGGAAAATTAATAACTAAAAATCTACTGGTCAGAAAAATATAAATAAATACTCATTGGATTTAGAAAAATGTAAGCTTTCTAATGGTGTTGGTTTTGTCGTCTGGATATGATGTTTTAAAGGGGTGATTTAATGGATCTAATTAAATAATATAATAACTTGTATAATTCATAACTAATAATTTATAAGTCAGAAAAATATAATAAAATATGTTTTGAACTCAGGAAAATATAATATAAAATATGGCATGATTTTTAGGGTTTTGAATAATCAATATAAATCTAACCCTAATCCCACATATATGCTAATAGGTACTTTGGAAGCCTAGGCTTGGACCTAGAAGTGACTTTGGAATGTTCGACTCTGAAGTTGAGGTATGTTTGCATCCCCAATTATTCTTCTTGAGCAATTATCCTATTTTTGTCTTACTTTTGCTCCTATGGACATTAGCCTACACATTGTCTTGTTCTTTTGAAATCATGCTTCATGTGAAGTATCTTATTTTGTTATTGATCTTGTGATCATCGATATTCTCTTGGAATCTTATCTTGTTGCCTTGGTGCAATTTGGACTTTTGATATTATATTCCCACTATGATGTGCAAGTTTACTTGATGATATATGCCCACTTTGAAGTGGATTTGTTTATATGTTTGAGTTGTCCATTGGCAACATTGTTTATTCTGACTATACTTTCTACTTGCCTCTATATTTACATGCAATGTGATTCAGTAGCACTAGAGTAGTGTAAATTACTTTGGTTTTGGGGCAGTAATCCCCTATTGTTTATTAAGGAGGGTGGAAGTATACCACTTCTCTATACTCGAGTGTGGCAGTAATCCATACTCAACTTTATATATTTGGAAGATTGGCAGTATTCCTTTCTCTATCAGGTTCAAGTTTGCGTTTGGCCGCCAATTGTGTTTATATTGTTCTAGGGCTATGCTTATCTCACATGCATGCAGGTTGATGATTATATGTTCTTTGTTTCCCACCATGGTAGTGGATGTTTATATTGATAACACATTCTTATTATTTGTTTTGTTTATGGAAAGTATCATCTTTTATCATGTTATGATGATCTTTTCTTTTATGCCCGATTGGGTAGTCCTTATCTCTTGCATGGGAAGCCTTTTATTTTGATGTCCTTTATTCTTTATAAATTTCTCAATTTGCTTTTTAGTATGCACATACCAGTCTATGCTGATGTCTCCTTTTGTTTCTCTTTTGCTAGGGTATGCTTCCAACCCTAGGTGGAGGACTTGGGTGACAAGGTTTGATGACCTGGACTTAGAATATGAAGTTAAGCTTGGAGACAATCTTGAGGTGGTTTAGATTTCCTCTACATGGATCCTTATGATGTAAGTTTATAACCCTTTGTTTTATAATTGAATATAGTCAAGTTTTATTCCGATGCTATACTTCGGTCTTTTGTTACCATTATATGAAGATTTGAAAATTTTACACCCACTCCATCATACTTTCTGAGTGTGTTTGGATTGGAGGTTTTATTGTTCAAATTTTTAGTAAGGAGGTGATTTCACTTCTTTATATTGCCAATGATCAACTCCTTGGGATGATTCTTTGCAAAGCGGAGAGTGGGATCCTTCTTTTCTTCTTCTTCTTCTTATATCACCTGCTTACCTTTATTTTCGATGTTGAGGTCTTTTAAGATAGGAATCAAATCATCTGCAACATCATTATCAACAACATGCTTGCGAACAACAGGGTTAGTTTCAATAAACTTAACATTGATTGATTCTTCAATTTTAGACAATTCAATGTTGAATACTCTATATGCCCTGCTAGTAGTGCTATAGCCTAGAAAGAAAGCCTTATAAGATTTCAGATCAAACTTGTTAAGAGAATCCTTCGTGTTTAAAACAAAACAAGGACATACGGAGACATGAAAGAAATCAATAGACGGCTTTCTACCACGCCATAGTTCATAGGGGGTTTTCTTTAAAGAAGGATGTGTGAAAACTCAGTTTTGCACAAAGCATGAGGTGCTAACAGCTTCAGCCCAAAACTTCTTAGGAGTGTCATACTCAAGAAGCATGGTCCTAGTCATCTCTTGTAGCGACCTATTCTTTCTCTCTACAACCCCATTTTGTTGAGGCACATGAGGAGAAGAGAAATTGTGCGAATAACCAGATTTTTCACATAAATGCTCAAAAAGATAATTTTCAAATTCTCCCCCATGATCACTACAGATAGAAACAATTCGGCAAGAAGCTTCATTTTTAGCTCATTTACAAAAGCTCGAGAAAACATCAAGAGTATCACTTTTAGAAATGAGAAAGAAGGTCCAAGTATATCACGAGAAATCATCAACAATAACAAGACAATACTTGGAACCACAAAGCGTTTGCGTTCTCATTGGTCCGAATAGATCAATATGAAGAAGTTCAAGAACTCTCTTGGTACTCATGAATCCTTTGGATTTGAAGGAGGATTTGGTTTGTTTCCCTTGTGTACAAGGTTGGCATTCCTCATCCTTTTCAAAATCCAATTTGGGAAGTCCTTTGACCAAGTCCTTTTTGCTTAATTTCTTCATTTGATGCATATTCACATGACCCAAACGGTGATGCCAAAGAGAAATATCACTTTTATCCACTACCAAGCATCTATTTAGTATGGGCTTAAGAGCATCAAGAACAATAACATAAAGATTACCATTTCTAGTTCCCTTATATATAACATTGTAGGAGAGGGAATCTAGAAGCAAGCATTCTAAAGAAGTAAACAACATAAGATATCCATTAAATTGTGATGTAGGCCATCAATAAGCAACACATTTTTAATACATAGCTCATTGCCCACATCACCCTCACCAATGACCTTACCCTTCTTGTTGTCCCCGAAGGTTACCGATCCTCCTTTCGTTTTTACAAACTTGTTGAAATGGCTGATTTCTCCAGTCATGTGCTTAGAGAAACCACTATCAACAATCCATCTCTTTTTAACCTGCAAGAAAGAAGGATGTCGGAATCCAACTCAAACTTTGGGATCTGGGGTTAGCTTAGGGACCCATTTCATCTTTGGGTTGCCCCCCTTGGGCTTGTAAGGACAATAAGTGGAGTAATGGTCGTCACATTTACAATGAACACAAACCATAGGGTTCTTAGAGTCGGAAGTCTCTCCATGGAAAATGGGAGGTTCCACACTCTTCTTCTTACCCTTGTTCTTGCTCTTTTTCTTACCTTTAGGAGCAGTCCCATCATATCCCAAACCACTAGTACCAACATGCTTGGTAGAGTGTTCTAGGACATCATTGAGGGATTTCTTTCCTGAGAGAAACCTTTGCAAAGAAGATCTTAACTTGGAATTATCATCACTAAGGTTAATGACAGTAGTAGAAAGACTAGCAAGATCATCTCTAGCATGCAATAGGTCGGCCTCAAGACAGAGGGCTTTAGTATGAAAAGAATCTCTTTCTAAAGCTATGCTAGCAACTTCATTACTTTACAAAATAGGTCTGGAAGATAAGTCATTTACTTGAGCAAGCAATTTGGCATTTTCAGATTTAAGCAAAACAATTTCTCTTTGATAAGCATAGACTTCATCTCTCCTAGCATCATCAATAAGTTTGAGTTCTACATTTTTAGTTTTAAGAACATCAAGCTCATCTAGGCACTTTTGGTTTTCTATCTTAAAATTTTCAATATTTTTAAGATATACACCATTCTCAACCTCTATTCCATTGTATTGAAGTTCAAGGTCAATAAATTGCCCTTGCAAGGTATCTATACTCTCAAGATGCAATTTTTCATTTTGATCAAGAATATCAATTTTAGCATAAAGATCATCAACTATCTTGCCTAACCTTTTCCTCTTAGATTTGCATTTAGTAAAGGATGATTGGCATTCATTTAGCATATCAATGATAGTTTCTTTAGGAAGCTCTAGCAAATTTACTTCACTTACCTTGCTTACCTCACTTACCTCACATACATCTTCACTAGTAGAGGCCATGAGAGCTAGATGACATTCTCCATCTTCGGAGCTTGAGGAACTTGAAGAAGACCCCTCCCAAGCTGCATGGGCTGCATCTCTTGATCTTCTTTCTTTCTTGTCCTTCCTCTTGTACTTGCCTTCTCTCTTGTGCTCCTTGTCTTTCTTGTGGCTGCTCTTGTGGTGGCTCTTCTTGGCCTTGGGGCAGTCATTCTTGTAGTGGCATTTTTGACCACACTCATAGCACCTTGGAGTTGAAGAGGAGGGCTTGCTCCTGAAGTGCTTGCCCTTTGAGTAGTTTGCCTCATGCTCATTTGAGCCTTCATCTTCACTTGAGGAAGGGATGGGAGACTTCAAGGCAAGTTGTTGTTGCTGGACCATTTCTTCAATTTGTGCTTTGAAGGCTGTATCCTTTATCTTCTTAGACTCTTTTTCTTCTCTCCTCTCTTCCTCTTCTTGCTTATCAAGCCTAGGTTCATGGGCTTGGAGGTTACCAACCATCTCCTCAGTTGACAACTCACTTAGCTTGTACACCTCTTCAATTGAAGTAACCTTAGGCTCCCATATCTTAGGAAGAGATCTCAAGATCTTAGAGTTGATAGTACCTCTATCCATCACACTCCCAAGGGCTGCCAAACCATTTAAGATGACATTGAGCCTAGTGTACATATCAGCCACTCTCTCATTCTTACCCATCTTGAAGTTCTCTAGAAGACCACCAAGCATGTAGACCTTGGCTTCCTTCACTTGCTCGGTTCCTTCATAGGTGACACACAATTTGTGCCATATCTCATGTGCGGTGTCCCATGAGGAGATCCAATTGAACTCGGATGGAGTAAGGGCGACATAGATGATGCTCACAACTTTGGCATTGAGTTGAGCATGCTTCATTTCAACTTCAGTCCATGTGGTGATGTCCCCCTTTGGATCTTCATATTTGAGATGGACTATCTTCCACATTTCTTAGCTCACAACTTGAAGGTAGAACTGCATCCTTCTCTTCCAATAGAGGAAGTTGGTGTCGTCGAAGACCAGAGGTCTCATGGAAAAGCTTCCTTCTAGGTTAAGCGAACCAAGTGCCGAATCGCCCATCTTCTCCTACTTGTTGAAGTAGCTTGGAGAAGACCTGCTTTGATACCACTTGTTGGATCAATGGGCTCTAGAAGGGGGGGTTGAATAGAGATTCACAATTCTCACAAAATTGATTAGACCACCAATTTATATTAATTGCAGAAACTTAAACAAGCAGCAATTTGATGACCTAATCTATCATGCACAACAAGGATAAGAGACAAGGAAGAGAAAGCACATGGACAGGTGGTTTAGAGTGGTTCCATGTCCTAAACTTAGGAGCAATGTCAGTCCACTACCTAGAGTGGGTTAGTCTCTAGGATTTGTAATCTTGGTACTCTTATATTTCACAATAAGATTACAAGATACAAAAACCACACATCCAAGGGATTAGTACCTCAAGAAAAGATCTTCAACCTATAGAAGGTGCTTACCCACTTGAAGCATGGAGTCTTCAGCCATCAACATGGACTTACCCCCTCCTTTCTTCAAGTCTTCTGCCTTCAAGGGACTACCTATCTTCCTTGAGCGTCACCTTGCTTATCTCCTTCACTTGGAGATCTGGAGAACCTATCTCCTTCACTTGGAGACCTGGAGCAGCTTTCCTTCTTCAACCTTGAAGAACAACACCACCTTCTCCTTCACTTGGAGAGGAATCTTCAACAATCTTCAAAGGAATGGAGGTTGGAAGATGGAGAAGGAGAGCTTTTACATCAACACATGGAGTAGCTCTCTTACACATGGACCTATCTCACTCATACTCACGAATTTGACTTGAAGGTAGAGAGAGAAAGGGGCTCAAAGGGTTAGAACACTCTCAACAATGCTAGCACCAAGTTTGCAATGAATGAGCAGCCTTGGAATGAACTCCAAGAGGGTCTATTTATAGTTGAGGGTGCCCCTTTAAGTTGTGGGACACTTGTATACAAAAATAGCCATTTTTGTTCAAAGAAACGACTCTATTTTCGCTCAAAACACTCACCAACGGTCACATCACTTTTTTCTACAAATTCCATACCGTGCAATCGATCGAGTTTCAATAAAGGTAACTCGACCAATCAAGTAAACGACAAAGACGATATTCAAATGATCGGTCAAGTTTGTCCTGACAAAACTCGACCGACCATTTGAGTTCGAAATGGTCAGTTACCTGATCGGTCGAGTTCTGTGTAAACACAACTCGACCGATGCAATCTGCAGAAAATTGACTAAGGATTAATCGATCGAGTTTTAAGGCTTGGAAACTCGACCGACAAAGTGCCTGAAATAAAATTTCAAAGTTGCATCTAAAGTAATTAAAACTTGGTGATTTTTGTCCCAAACAATTTTTCTCACTTAAGTTACAAGTCAATTCATCATTACAAGTGATTACATAAAGGTTCTAAGGACATATACATAGAAATCCCAAAAAGCACACTTGTAGCTATTTTGACTTGAATTTGACCCATTCTAGGGCTTTGGATTTTAGATCCTTTTCATGTACCTAATGCCTACAAACAATCTTAAACACACATATTAGATACATATGAATGGAATGGTTAAGTCATTATCAAAATATAGGCAATGTATAACCTCTAGGTCAACAGTTCTTACTGTTATAAGTCATGGACAACAGTCTCATGAAGCTTTTAGAACTCAAATGCTCATCAATTATTCAAGAGAAATCGAAATTGCAAGTAGATCAACAAGTATGACAGAATTGAAAGTGCATAATAATATAATTGGGTTCAAATTATATAGCCCGCCTCAAGAACAACTTCAAGGCTCCAAGCTCCAAAGCTCTACGTTCCTAAGGTTGAATATGACTTCACAACTCCTCTATATGCAAAGAATCACCATGGATAAACATTTGGTGAAGAAGAAAAGAAAGGAAGATCATAACCCTAGATTCATGCTTTAATCCAAGGTTGAAGATGATCATGGCCTCACCTTAGGGTTAAGTATTGAGCTCCCTCTTTATCCTTAGCACCTTGAACGATACCTCACTACTCATGAACGATATGTGTTACGACCCATATCAGGGTTAGTCAATAAATACCTCAATTAACATGAAACATCTTGATTAATGTTGAGTATATTATTTAATAGCATGGTTGATTAAGATAAGATAATATGTGAATCAATAGCTGAGATTGAATCACCTGAGGCAATTAATGATAATAGCAATGTTGATTATTAAGTTAAATTAAGTACACAGATGCGATTAGTGCTTTGGTCAAGTGTTACTAATTGATTAGCATGATTTCTTGCACTGAGGGTGTAGAAGATCTTACACTTGAAAATTTGCAAGAGAAATCGTCTCAATCGGACACTCGAGGCGAGAGTTATAATATTTCCTAGAACTTAGACCTAGTATGCAATTTCTCCAATAATAGGTTATTAATCTTTTCCCTTTTTCCTTTATTTACTTTCACGCTTATCTTCCTTCTTCAGCGATCGGTTATAGGAACCGACTAAACGGCCCGATAGAACAGGAGCAGGAGGCCACACCTAGGGCTGGAGTGGCGATTTGGGCGAGAGGAAGAAGGGCGATGGCTTGGGACCCTTTAGCTTCAAATCCCCGACGCCCTACTTCTCTTCTTCTTCTTCTTCCTCGTTCTCTTCCTTCCCTTATTCTTTCCCCATCCTAGCAGGTGCCCGACCTACAGCAGCAGTGGCCGGTGGCTAGCTGCTTTGGCCTCGATAGAGGCTGCTTTAGCCCGGCCAACACCACCAAATGAAGAGCTTGACTCCGACCAAGAGCCTAAGGCAAGAAAACGCAGCATTTCCGCATCCATTGCGCCACCTGCACCTTGAAGTAGTAGGGGCGATGCCCCTTTTTTCCGTTGCGGTCAGCAGCTTCAGCCACGGCTAGGAGCCGTTTGGGCGCGAGGAGTAGCGCCAAGAAGCCCTCGACCTCGACCATGAGGCCCTAGCCCGAAACTATAGCCCTAGATTTGATTCAACTCCTAGTTGAGCTTCTTCCTCCACCTGTGCGTGTGCAAATCACCTGTTGCTTGCAGCAGGTCCGACCAGGAGCATCAAGGGCGCGGGCTAGCACTCCAAAGTGATGTCGTCGAACTCGTCTGGAGGTCCAGATCAGGGATCCGTAGCCCTAGCTGCGTCTAGCACCAAGAACGGCCGTCGTCTCCTACCTGTACGTATGTGCAGGGTACTGTTCTATTGTAACAGATCCGAACAAGTCCGAATCGAAGTTCGATTGGCGCACGAAAGAGAAAGGTAAGACCAGAACGGAGTTCGGTTTTGAGGATAGAATTAGAATCCGTAGTCTTAGCTTAAGACCTAGCTTTTAATTGAACCAATTTCAATTCTGTGCGTGAAGAAACCATTCTTCTGTCAAGTTGCAGGAACAACGTTTTGATCGGCCGAATTGGGTGTGATTCGGCCGAGTTTCTTTTATAGGAAATCGATCAGGGTTTTGATCGGCCGAGTTGCAGGTGGATCGGCTGAGTTTCCAGCTGATCGGCCGAGTTCCCAGATTGGTCGGCCGAGTTTCATTACAGTGAGTAGTAGTTCATTCAGAAATCATTATTTAACTCAATTTAAATGCTTAATTGCTTCTGTATCAGTTAGTATAACTTTTAAACAGTGTATGATCTACTCCAGTTTAATGGCTTCTGTATATGTGTGTAATCCTTCCGTCACCCTAATCTCGTGTGTTATCGGTCACCTCTAGACTCTTGTTCTTACTATTCTAAGTCATGGACAACAGTCCCATGAAGCTTTTAGAACTCAAAGGATCATCAATTTTTCAAGATAAATCGAAATTGCAAGTAGATCAACAAGTATGACAGAATTGAAAGTGCATAATAATATAGTTGGGTTCAAGTTCTATAACCCACCTCAAGAACAACTTCAAAGCTCCAAACTCCAAAGATCCACGTTCCTAAGTTTGAAGATGACTTCACAACTCCTCTATATGCAAAGAATCACCATGGATAAGCATTTGGTGAAGTAGAAAAGAAAGGAAGATCATAACCCTAGATTCATGCTTCAATCCAAGGTTGAAGATTATCATGGCCTCACCTTAGGGTTGAGTATTGAGCTCCCTCTTGCTCCTTAGCACCTTGCATGATACCTCACTACTCGTGCACGATATGAAATCACTTGTGGCAGATATCCCCTTCACTTGTGGCAAAAAACACTTCACTATGGCCGATATCACATTGCTAGGCCGATATCAACTTGCTAAGGCCAATACCCAAGGCCTATGCATGATACCACATCACCTATGCACGATACCATGTCTTTATGCATGATATAAAATCTAAGAGAAAGGAGGTGGTATAATTTGAAAAAAATTCCACTAAGGGGTGAAAGGAAGGGTATATATACTTATGGTTCATGGGAGAGAGTGTAAGAGGTATCATCACCTTACTACTAGTAGGTGGCACATGGACATGCATGGGTTGACAACTGTTATTGCATGCACTCCATCTTTATCTTCCCATGAAAAATAAAAACTTGAGGATAATGCAAGGGATACGGGTCGGCCCCCTTTGGCTATCTTCTAGGACAAGCCACTTCCACTCACATTATTATATTCACAATTCAATGCAACCTTTCCCAAGGAAAGTTGCAAGCCGATATCCATTGCTTTATTGAGGTGCTTAGATCGTTTTTGAAAATTCAAAGAGTTAAAAACATGATATGGGGGTCTCCTCTTTGGATCCTTGGCCGATAGGGACTCCCATTTAACACTACAACCCGATACACTTAACACAAGCTCAAATTAGGGTTTCCATTCAACCCCTTTCTTGGTCTTTTCATCACCAAGAATAATACCACTCATAAATGATTCAAACATAGTGTATCATTCATTGTATCTCCTCTAAATGATACATAGAGGAAGTATGGACACTCTAGAGGTGGTAATTTGCAATCAACCCTACATTTTGGGTGAATTACAAATTGTACCAAAATTGGTGCACAAGGTACTAACATTATTCAAACAAGTTCAAACTTGGGTTTTAGGCTTTCCATAAGCCACCACTTAGCATCATTATCTTTCTTATGATGCTAAAGAACTTAATGCACGTTCAACATGTGACATGTTGCAATATAACCCCTTATCTTGGGTAAATTGCACTTTGGTCCAAAATAAAGGAACATTGCTCAAACATCATTCAATCAGGTCCAAACTTAGAACTATAAGTGTTTCACATGATAAAAAACACCTTAGAGGATTATATTAAAGTTCTAAGCAACTTAATTAGTCAAAACAAATAGGGTTACCTCATAACCCAGTTCATGGTCATTACAGTTAGTGTAACCCTTTACAACCAACTTTGCCTCACCATTATAAATAAATAATTGATCCTTAGTTATTCTCAAGTACTTAAGGATGTTCCTTAGAAATCTAGTAACATTATTTGGGATCTAACTGGTACCTACTCGCTATGCTCAAAGCATACGAGACCTCAGACCGTGTACATAAAAATGCATACATGATAGATCCAATTATAGATGCATATGGAATCAAATCATGCATCCCCCTTTTTAGAGTAGTTGGTACATAGAGCTATACTGAGAGTTATTCCATGATACATCGGTAAATTTCCTCTCTTATACTATTTGATGTTGAACTTTGTCAACACTTTGTCAATGTATGTACTTTGAATTAGACTAAGAAGCCTTCTAGATTTGTATCTACAAATCTTGCTTCCTATTATGTTAGATGTTTCTTCTAAGTTCTTCATGAATAAGTTATTTACTAACCATGTTTTAACCAATTTTAATGTAGGGATGTCATTCCCCATCCAATAGTATGCCATCTACATACAATATGAGGAATACATAGAGTGGCTCTTACGAGAGCCAACATCTTGGGTCTTATCACTTTTTGGGTCATGCAAGGCCACATACCCAGTGCTGTTCTAGAAAGACTCCAGACAATTGCTGCCCATTTCCTATGGGGTGGTAAAGTGCACACCATTGCTTGGGAGAAGATGGCCTACCGAATCGAAGAAGGTGGATTGGGGCTTAAAAATTTCTAAGACATGGCAAAGTGGGCAATGAGAAAGAAAGTGGACAAGTTTCTCACTAACATCGACTCGGTTTGGACACAATGGATGAGGAGACATTATGAACACTCACTTTATGTACAACATCTTATGAGACAAGGATTCTCATGCACATGGAGGAGAATGGTTGACGAATATAGAAATTGCTAAGCCTTATATACACTCAATGATAGAGGTGAACACTTATGCAGTGAGATATTTCCTAATTTTTGGCAAGCTGTTCGTCCACGTAGACCAAAGTGTACGTTTGCCAAAGCACTCTGACATGCATGATGCATCCCATGATGGGCAGCTACAGTCCATAAGGCACGCAACAAAGGACTACTCACAGCGGATCAAATTGTGAGATGGAGTGTGGACTATGACACCTACTTTATTTTGATGGAAAGAAACAAAAGATAACATGGTGAACATGGACAATCTAGTGCCACGCTGGCAACACGAGTTAGGATGTTGGTGAGGAACTAACTGTTTGCACATCTAGAATGGAAGGAACAACTACCGCGTGGGCTTGCCATCGCATGGGATGCCCACTAATTTGTAGACACCAGATGAGGCCAGATGGTGCGAGGCGACACAACACACTTCCTGGTCATTGTATCTGGCTCAAGTGGCATTGGGTACGAGCATGATCGCATGCACGAGGAGTACGACTGAAATCAATTGTGCCCATCTTACCAGTATGCTTTATACTGTTATGTTTGTGGCCAGGCGGAGTGACTATGATACAACCTTATTAGGTACTTTATACAAATCACCTCCCATTAACAGGGGTGAGGTTTGGCCTCAGGGCTTGTTTGGTTTTGTTTCCTTTGTGTAAAAAAAATCTTTGTATTAGCACATAGTGCTAAGGGATGGGTTTTTCCTAAGTCCTTCTTGAAATAAAATTACCTAATATTCAAAAGAAATACAGTTGTGCTCCCACTAACCTTCTTGCAAACACAGGGTTCATCTTCATTTTAAATAAAGCCAAACTATGTGAACATCTCATCAAAATAAAGATTCCCTATCTAAGATGATTGATTCAATATATAGATTGACCTTTGTAGGTTACATGCCTTTCTGGGTTCATTTAGAGTGATAAAACCTTTGGCTGGTATCATATACTCATCCTCAAGGAGATTCCCATTAAGGAATGTGATTTTTGCATCCATTTTCCATATTTCATATTAGTAAAAAAATTCATCATAATCAACACCTTACACTTGTTTGAAACCTTTTGCTACCAATTGACTATTATAGGTTTGTACATTACCATCCATGTTGGTCATATCGTTGAATACCCATTTGCACCCTATGGTTGTTACCTCTTTAGGTGGATCAAAAACGGTCCATAACTTGTTGGTATACATGAAGTCCATCTTTGATCTCATAATTTCAAGCCATTAACTAGAACTTGGTCCCGCAATAGCCTCATTGAATATTCTTGGTTCATCATCATAATTGACAAAGACATCATATTTTTGAGTCACTAGAAATCCATTTCTATTTGGATCAAGACTTTCCCTTCCAGACCTTCGAGGTTCTTGTGTTACATTATGAACTTATGATTCCATAAAATTTTTGTGATCCCTCTGGTTCCTTATTGAACTTAATAGGTTCAATGTTATCATTTTTAGACTGAAACTTCTTTGATTTGTATCTTCCTCCTGTTGTTTCCTTTGGAAATGAGTTTCTATTTGAGGTATACAATAGTTATGGAAACAATAATTTTGTTGTTTGATGGAATACATAAGTAATATGCCTTGGTTTCCTTAGGATATCCAACAAAATGACATTTGTCAAATTTGGGTCCAAGCTTTTTAAAAAATAGTTTCTGGTCATAAGATTTACATCCCCAAGTCCTCACAAAAGACATATCAGGACGTTTCCCAGTCCATATATTATATGATGTCTTTTAAACCAATCTAGAAGGTGCATGGTTAAGTGTAAATGCTAAAATTTCTATGGAAGTTGTAAGAACAACAAAAGTCATCATATATTGTACCATATCCAACATGGTGTGATCCCTTTTGTATGATACACAATCATTTTGTGGTGTTCTAGGTGGAGTCCATTGTGATACAATATCACAACTCCAATGAAGACCCTTAAAAACTTGGCTTAAACATTCACCATCTCAATCTCATCAAAGAGATTTGACACTATTACTGATATGATTTTGTACTTCATACACGAATTGCTTGAACTTTTTGATGGATCCTAACTTGTGTTTCACTAGATACACATAGACATTGCTACTAAGGTCATAAGTAAATGTGATGAAGTATTGATAACCAACTCTGCAATTTGTGATAAAAAGGTTCATATACATTAGTATGTATGAGTAGTCATAAGTCAATTACCCTTCCATTATTTCCAATAAAGGGTTCTTTTGTCATATTGTCTAATAAAAAAGATTATTATGTCTCAATTGATTCAAAATCAAATGAGTCTAGATATCCATCTTTGTGGAGTCTAGAAATGTGTTTCTCATTTATAGTATCTAAACAATGATGACATATATAAGTTTCGTTTGAGTTGTAAAGTTTAATCTTCTTAGTATTTATGTAGAAGAAATTTTTTCTCTAGCTCTAGTAAATAATGAGAAGACAATTTCTCTTCCAATGTCCAACATGGTTACAATTTCCTTACTTACCTACCCCTCCTTTTGCCTTAAGTGCAAAAGACTTAGACTCTTGGCCATAATTAGAACCTTTCTTGGATTTACCTTTTCCCTTAGACTTTACTTTTTTTTTTGTTGACCATCAACACAGGATTAGGCTTGTCTTTCATTTGCCCCTCAGTTGTTCTCAACATGCCAAAGTAAGTTTCTTAGCAGTTTAACAATATTGTTCATGTTGTAGTCATGACAAGTTAATTATATGAATAAAATAATGATTTCATGATCACATCCATGTACAACTCTTGGGCTAAAGGAAATCACAGTATATCCAAACTTTTCACATATCCAATTTAACTTGAGTAGATGGGGTTCAATTGGATCATCTTCCATTATTTTGTACTTAAATACTACTTTCGAGACATCACATGTTTCATCTTACTTGGTCTTGGTGCATGCTCCTAAGATGTGTTATCATCTCAACAATTCCCATGTTCTCATTTTTCTTCTAAATCTCATAATTCATCGAGCATAGCGTAAGACATTTGATGTCACAATGTCTTTTTTTGGTCGGTTTTGATGTCACAATGTCAATGGAATGCTTCTTGTAAGCTTCCTTTTCCACCTAGGTGCATTCAGAGTTGGTCATTTGGTATTGGTATGTCCATGACATAGATCTTATTCTCAAGTGTGAGAACAATTCTCAAAGTCCTAAACCAGACATAGAAGCTACTTCCATTAGATTTCTCCTTCTCAATGATCACAGTGAAAGGTGTTGTTGTTTGTTGTCATATGTTCTATAAGAAGTATTTGCAAGAGTAAATATTTGATTTGGAAATGTTTTTATTGATATTAATTTGGTATTTAATTAAATATATCTCCCATCTTTATTTAAATAATAGCCCTAACTATAGATTAGAAGATTTGTATCATATAATCTTCTAGTGAGACTGGTCCTTATTTCATCAATTCATGAGTTCGCTTGGGTTGATCACCCAACAATTAATTATTTAAGTAGGAAACATTTTCCAATTTCATGTAATGCAACTCTTAGTAGATGGATGCACAACCATTTTTCATAACATCTATACACCTTTGAGTGCTTAATCCTATTGAGGCCACCTAGTTAATTTCAATCCAAAGGCCAGCATTATAGAATATGCACCTTGCTTTGGAAAACTGACATATTCATTCTTACACTTCCCTGAGGTAGATAGTGCACCATGCTTTGGCGTGACCACACTTAATCGATCAAGGTTTTCGTGTATCTTGCAAAATGGAAAGCATTTAAGACTTAACATTGAATTTGATGGATGTATATACATATACATATACATATCCAAACACAACATACTTGTCATATATATCACACACACATTATATCAAAAATAACAGTCCACAAACAATACACAATGGTTATGTCCATACGAAGGTAATCCTTAAGAGCAACAAAGGATAACTATATGACTAAGGTCCATTGCATCATATTTATCAATATGTGAATGTGCATCTATGTTGAATCGCATCAATGACTCCATGGATGCTCTGATCTTCATGCCTGCCTCATCACATCAAGCACTCCAATACTTATTCTATCCTATAAAAAATTTCCATAATATGTAAAAACCTTGAGTTACATCCAAGGGAGTTAGAAGAAATAGAACTATTACATATATAATTAAAGATGAGTCTTGGCATAAAATATGTATACTTTTCAACTAGAAAGATTCATTCACATCCATTTATGTACACACAAAGGGGTCTTTCATCATAACCATGCACACATCCACCAAACAAAACATATTTTGATCCTGACGTGTATGATATATATATACATATACGTATATATTGTTGGATCCTAAGATGGGTGATTGAATGATATAGAGGGGGGTGAATAGAACTGAATGTAGGGAAATACAACATGACATAGGCAGTGGAAATAATTTTTTTTACTAACATATTTTCCATTAAACAACAGGAAGGATGGTTTAACAAAGATATTCCTGGTTCTGAAGATAGTGCAGTGACAATCCTCATCGATGTAGATGTGCACTCTATCTTGGATGGTGTTTGTTAGCTCCTGGATGCACTCAGACTCATCTGACTGCTCCTCTATGGACACCAGACTCAAACAACTGCTATAATGGCTCCTCTGATCTCATCACAGACTACGAGTTAATGTTGCCGTCCTAGCAGTAGCCAAAGGACTCTTGCCTCTAGTGTCGGGACCCACTCTTTTGATTAGAATAAATACCAACCATTAGAGATAATCCCAAACCTAAACCCAGATTATGAAATAAAATAATGAATTCTCGACAAAGGCAATTAAAAAATATACGAAAAACACAGATAAAATTTTCCTTTTTCTTTCTTCACAAACTCAAAAATCAATGTCACATCAAGGACATCACATTTAGGTATCACAAATCATATTTAACTCCATTAAATCTAGAATCAAATCTTGTTCTCATATGCAGTTCAGTTTACATCAGATACATGTACATTGATGAACAAACTTAACCTACAACCCATCCCGGGAAAGAGAGAGTACAAGGACATTCTAATCTATCTATATTATGCTATTTATATCTTCCTTGTCATGACCTCTCCGCTAGATAAAATTATACCTAAAAACATTTGAAACAACCTCATGAGACTCATATAGAGCCCCAGTGAGTGGATATATACCTCCCACTCAAGCTAGGTACATACATCAACATCAGATTAAGTATAATAAACTTAACAGAAACATGCAGATATTAAAAAGTCTAGAAGATAGATATATCATAAGTCATTTCTAACTTGCAATGATAATCTGATCCAACATATAAGGTAATCACTTAAACCAATTATAACTTTGAAACATATTTTAAAGCATGTCTATGAACAAATCAACAGATACTTCTTAGTTCAGATTAAAAATCCTAATGCATGAGTAATAAGTCAAGTTATAGCATTTTGAATCAATACATAACAATAACATTAACTTTGTGAAACTCCACCAGTAGGACCAGGAACACATCCTGCAATCCTGGAGCTGAAGTACACATAATACATATCTACCAAACAATACTATGAAATAGCAAGCAATCCAACTCATATTCAGAATGGATATAAATCACAACATTTATAACTTGTTAACATGACAGATCATAATATGAAATAGAAACTGTCCATAGCAACATGATTACTTTCCACAACATGAAAATTAATCAATAATGAAAAATCATCAACTAGCAGTACAAGGAATGTAATAATCATTCAAATCATGTTCTACATGGCTTACCATCTTTTAGTCATTTGCCCTAAAACTACTTGGCTTGTACCTCACCAAGTAGAAGTCGTTGCGCCTGATTATCGTGTCAATGACTTACCGTCACTATCTTAGGGTTTATCCGGCCACCCTATGATATCAACAACAGACCCTAGCCACCTCAGGGTTGCCTAAAGAGGCTCACGTCCTCATCTCGGGTACACAAGATAGGAACCAACAAAGCAGTATATCACATATCACAATATTTCACATAATTTTCATTTCACATTTCACATATTTCATTTAAACAGAGTCTATTCCATTTGTACATAGACTTTCACAACAAGGATTTAGGGCCAGAGCCACTCCAGATAACTCACTCCTAAATCCTGGTGGTCTAACCCTCTAAGGTCTCGATCCACACTCTAGAAATCCTTCTCATAATTCATCTATTACTACAAGGAGATCCGTTTTGTTTCCCCAATGTGGTCCTCAGGGGAAACTCATGGTGTTCAGGGCACCTAACTAGATGTTCCATCATTTCACTTGTTATTAATCTTTTTTACTCATCTTAAAAGAATTCAAAACATCATATATCGTATCTATGTGTTCTTGCATAACTAGAATAACATGAAACAGATCAAGTTTAACAATAAGGACAATGATCAAAGCAAGAAGCACAATAAATCTATATATTGCAACACATATGACTATTTCTATCTTCTACTTCATCTCATAGCAATCATCAACAATGGGCTTTCTACCATAGACATAATCTTATTGTCCAAAATTTACCCCATCAGGGTTTTATCATCATCAGTGGGCTTTCAACCCTAGACATGATCTCATTATGCAATATTTACCCTTATCATTGTTTCTCAATATGTAAGGAGTGCATATTAATTGAAATTTCAACATATTCCTTATCAGTTCATTATATATCATAGTTCTTAACAAATATTAGCAGAGGCATTAGAACTAGCAACAGTAAAAGTATATAGACATCATGTATCATTCATCATATTCAGAATAGATTTATCATACAACATATGCTTGTTCCATCCAATCTCAATAGATACAAATAAATTTCATGCATATACATGCATAACAGACTTAGTTCTCTTCTTCTTTTATTTCACATTCTTCATACAGGTTACTGATCAACACAAGTTGGTTATCATTTTAATTCCATCAAAATAGTTCATTCTCGTAGTACAAGTATTATATCAAACAATCACAATACAAGAACACATTCTTGTAAATCAATTCAAATACTTGAGTTTCATCTTTTAGTTGAATTAAACTACAATTATGTACATTCCTTAATCCCTCATTTGAGATTGTTATTCATTAGCACCATCTAGCTCAGCATTTTAGGGTTAGAGTTTGTTTCTTAAATTTGTCTACTAATTCTCATCTTCCTTCAATTTCATATTCATTAATCTCAATTCTCTCATGTCATGTTCATTAAATTACCGGAACCAATCATTTTTAACTCACTTGGCATACAATACTTCTATTTTCATTGATATCCATCAAAGTCTAGTTTTAGTATGTTTCATTCAATTTGGATTAAGCCACATGTAATTAAAACAAAGGATTAAAGACTTCATCATAATAACTTCATTAGTTTCATCTTTAACTTGCCATCACCATCAATACAATTTTTTTCTTCATATCATTTCTTATATTTAGATAAGTGTACCATGTCATTGACTTCTAATGTCATTCCCATAATCAACAATGATTATTCTTTATTGTACTAAAACAAATGCATTAGACTTAGACAATAATAATAAGACTCATCATATTCAATTGAAGTATTAATACTTTCAACTTCAACATTTGATCACATTTACAACATCATATACAAGTTCTAGCTTTATCACTCATAATATTCTTAATAATAAACTTTTAGGGTTTTCAAGAAGTCATTCCTTAGTTCAACATATCATAAGAATCATATCATTCAGTAATCCAATCATGACTCAAGGCTTCATTAGGGTTATTCACAAACATGGAAACCCTAGTTTCCATTTTCACACATTTCATTCATCAATCATAAGTATACATTGATCAATTGACTCATTTGATTCACTTCCTCAACACAAATCCTAATCCGGATATGTGGTCATTCAAATCCATTAACATTAAAGAATACATATGTATAATATGATATAATACAATTCAAATATGAATCTATCCATGTTAATTCAATTCCAAGCATATCAGCCATTAGGCTGACATTTAGGCAAAATTCGCATGAAATATAATTTTCATCTATCCGTAGGATTCTACATGGATACTAAATCAATATATCAGGAACTAATCAAGTTTTAATCAATGAGAAATAATCAAAATCAGTAGAAGTTGATCCCCTAATATCTTTCCCAAATCAAATCCAGTCACATACATATACAAGCAAGGTTTATGATTGTTTTAGCCAGATGGAATTAGGCTTTCAACATGAATACAAAGATTAGGAGGGAGAAAAACACTCACCTCAGGTGCCAATCACCTTCAAAACATAGGTTAGCGTCATAATTTTTGGAAACCCAATCAAACTCTCGCAAAAGAATCCAATTCTTTCTCCTCTCAGCTCGGAAACCCTAGAAATGGGGGTTAGAAGAGAAAGAGTGAGAAAAGGGGGAGATTTGATGTGATTTCGAATCAAATCAAAGGAGGGACGAAATCTTGACATGTGAGAGAAGATTCACCATAAAATGATATGCAAAGAAGCTAAGCTTACTTGATTTCATCATATCTTGGATAGAGAAACCCTAGGTCAACATCTCCACCACTTTCTCTTCTCAAAACCCTAGCTCTCCTCTCTCTCAAGAATTTCATTTCTTTGACAGGAAGGACGAGTTATGAGAGATCCTTGTGTGTTAGGTTAGTGATATAGATGAATTGAGGTGCTTAGAACATTTGCAAACAAGCCCCTCAATGTATTTTTATCTTGCAAACAAG
The DNA here is from genome assembly GCA_963693085.1 of Alisma plantago-aquatica. Taxonomy (NCBI): domain Eukaryota; kingdom Viridiplantae; phylum Streptophyta; class Magnoliopsida; order Alismatales; family Alismataceae; genus Alisma; species Alisma plantago-aquatica. Next base: position 490,487,910 of record OY856412.1, on the reverse strand, counting down.
CCCCTCAGACTGGTTGGTCGACTGAGTTATAAACTCTACCGAAACCACTAGTTTCAGAACTCAAAACTCATCCAAAAATTATGAAACTTTAACCCAATGTATAAATTGAGATTAAAAGATAAATTAAAAAATTTAGATCATTTAGAATTACCAATAAATAATTAAAAATCAAATACTACATTGCTATATTGCAGTCAGCTACATGGTCGGTGGAGTTTGTCCTTCACAGAACTCGACCGACGCCCCTCTCGGTAGAGATAAAAAATCATCCAAAAATTACAAAAATTTAATATTATGTCTATAATGAAGTTTAACAACTACATTTAAAATTTTAGACCAATTGGATGTACAAATAAAATGATAAAATTCAATTACCACACTGTTATATCAATATGAATATATGGTCGGTCGAGTTTCATTAACAGATCAAAAAATTCTTCAAAAATTCTGATATTTTTCAATATTGTTCATATTTTATATATCGAAATCATATAAATTTTTTATTTAAATCAGAGTTAAACATAAAATACTAAAAATACTTTAGTAAGACACTATATTTACCAAATTCTGTATTCATATGTCATTAAAACCCTAATTTCGGCCGATTAGGGTTTCCAAATATTAACCCTAATTATGTGAATCAAATTATGATTAAACCTTCTTGTTATATTTAAAACATAAAAACTTAACTACCATAATTAATCAAGGTTTAAACAATTATCAACTTAATTAAGCATACAATCATCCAAGTAAACCCTAATTAGATGGCTAATTTGAAAATGGGTCATTACATCTAGAGTAGTCCACACGGACCAAGTCGAACTCCTATCATCCTGCTAGAACAGATAGGAAGGAGTTGTTCCTCCCATTGGTGTACTAGTCACCAACATGCTCTCTCACAACAATGATCCTCAATTGTTTCTCTCCCTTGGCTATCCCTCCCTAGATGGGTAGGACTTGCCTGGGCTCTCATGGTTACCACAACTAGAGAGGACAACAATTATCAGAGCAATTGATTCTTAATTGTCTGTATTGTGCTCTAGGAAGCCCCCAATACCCCTCTATTTATAGTAGAGGCTAGGATCAGGGTTCTCAATTTGTACAGGAGTGGAAAGGACCGGAAGATCTCAAATTTTTGCAACAATTCTAGAAGTTTTGCAACCTGTGATAGCTGAGACATTCGTCTGGGACATGAGATGGTCCTCTGGCTCAATGAGATAGTCATTTCATACTTTCTAGTTGTACATGAAATTGGCAACTCAAATCCCATCAATGTTGGACATTGATTTCCTTGCACAACAAGTAATGTACAAGCAAAACAAATAGGGAAATGTATAGAACCTTCCCTTGAGAAAAGGGACCATCTCACCCATGCGAGACAGTCGTCTCGGTCACCCAGGTGATCGTTTGGTGTACCGATTTGAGCCATCCGGTTGGGTCAGTTTGCTTGTTATCCAATTTCAACTCAAAACAACCTTGACTATCCGGACGCCCATCGCAACACATGAGACGATCATTTGGCACTCTCCAGATTCCCATCTCAACCCTTCAGATTGTTGTTTGGCATTGTTGTTAGGTTGTTTGTTGCATGAATCAAATACCTAAACACTTTAGTACTTAATTCAATTGTCATTCAAGATCTGAACTCCTTATATAGGTGAGTTCCTATGTGTGTGACCCTATAGGTCCCATATCACATTGGCAGTGAACGTCCATAACAACTTATGACATTACAGGCAAAGAGTGGTGCCTAGTCGCACATCAGTGCCACCTAAGTGAATGGAAATTTGGGGAGCAAATTCAACCTACAATATGTGTATGGTGTTACAGTGTTTGTATAGTTCCTTTATCACTGATATCCAGATTGAACTAGTGGCATGGAGTAGTCATCCTCGTTATTATTCAATCTTGTTCCTTGAACCAGAGTAAATTGCATGAGTTATATGTAAGCTCAATATCACATATTGACTCACATGCGTATTGTAAGGAGTGCGGGATCACCCCTTACTAAAATTTTAAAATTTGAAGAATAAAACATCCATTCCAAACACACTCAAAGGTATGCTAGAATAGGTGCTAAATTTTCAACCTTCAGTAAATGGTATTCAAAACAACCAAAGTATAGCAGTGGAATACAAATAATGACTATATTCAATTTTCATAAAAGATTAAAAAAGTACATCATAATATCCCATAAGGGTTTACATGTATAATACAACATAAGGATCTTAGTAGAGGGAAATCTAAACCATAACAACTTTGTCTCCAGGCTTTAATTCCTTAAGCTAGTCTAAAACTTCATGCTTTATCATTCAAGTCCTTCACCTAGGGTTGGAAGTATATCCCAACAAGAAGAGAAAATAGATGACATCAACAAAGGTTGGTATGTACATACTAAATAGGAAAATTGAGCAATATATGGAATATAGGACATCAAATATAAAAGGCTTCCCATAGAAAGGATAAGGACCACCCAAATGGGTATCAAGAGAAAAGGAATTGAAATCATATGATAACAAAATAATACTTGCCATTAATAAAACATAAAGATTGTGCCACACAAACACATGTAAAGAATTAGGGCACACACCCCATATCACCAACATGCATGATGTGAGATAAACATAGCCCTAGAACAATATAAACACAAATACGGCCAGGTCTCATAAACTTGAAACCTGATAGGGAAAGGAATACTGCCAATCTCCCAAATATATAAAACATGGGCCAAGAATCACACATATTACCCTGGGTATGAGGTTCCTTTCCATCCTAAAAGAGTAGGAAATATCACATTTGCTCGGCAGGAAATAACACATCTGCCATAAAAACCAATGCAATTACACTACTCTAGTGCTACCGAATCACATAGCATGTTAATTTTACATGCAAGTAGAAAGTATAGTCAGAATATATAAACTAATCACCACATAAGTGACCAACATATAAATCCACCTCATAAGTGGGAAAAAGACATCACATGTCATATTTTAGAGTTCCATCATGAAAAAAGCATAAGATAAGAGTTCAAAAGAATATCCATGATCACATGATCAATATCAAATGAGGCAGTTCACATGAACCATGATTTTCAAAAGAAAAGACATTGTGTATAGGCTAATGTCCATAGGGTAAAGAGAATGAATAAGCATAGGTGAATTTCTCGACATAGAAGAATAGGGAATACATCATACAACAAGAGAAAGAAATTGCTCAACATAGAAGAATAGGAGATACATCATACAATAAGAGAAAGAAATTGCTCAACATAGAAGAATAGGGGATACATCATACCTCAACTTCAGAGTCTAAACAGTCCAAGTCAGTCCTAGATCCAAGACTAGGCCTCCAAAGAACCTCTAGGGAAGGTGGACATGTCCAATAAGTAAGGTTCCCAAGATTAGAGAGGTTGGTTTCTCCAACAAAGCTCCTATCTCGAGCAAGAAGCACCTTCTCCACTTTAGAGGTGAAAAATCCTAACAAAAGAACATGGAGATGAGGTGTTTATGGGTTCTAGGTGGGGTTTCACCATGGAAGGCCATGGTTCCAACCTGGAGGAAGGTGGAAGGAAGACTAAAAACATGAATATAGGGAAGGAAAGGAGGATACTTACTAGTTTTGGTCAAAATCACCAAGGAGGAGCTTAAGAAATCCTAAATAGAGAAATTTGGAACCCCATGAGTCTTCTTCACCAAGGTAGGCACCTCCTTTTACCTTGGGACAACACCTTCATGGAAAAATCGAGTAGGAATGATGTTCTAAGCTAGAGGGAATAAAGGAGAGCAAGAGTTTTCGAATTGGGAGTTGGGAGGGGGCAGATATGGCTATATAAAGAAAGAGGTCAAGTATGATGTGTCTATGAGACTTTCCATGTGTCATGTATAAGGGTGTCCATGGACATGCAAGCCTTTATGGATAAGGAAGAAGTCAAGCAAGAGGTGTCAAGTTACTTTCCATGTGACCAATGCTAAGGGTGCCTATGGACATCAAACCTTTATAGATAAGGAAGAAGTCAAACATGAGGTGTCCATGGAGCTTTCCATTTGTCCTTAGCCTAGGGATTTCATGGCCATGCAAGAGGACAACTCATAGAGGCTTCTCGAATATCAAATGTCAGTTTATGGATACTTATAGACCATCCCAACTGACCTCCAATCAAAGAAATAACTCCATTGGTTGATAGCTTCTAAAGATAAGCTCATTTATAAAGAGAGTAATCCCTAAAATGCTCTTGGAAAGAAACACCTTCAAACCAAGGTGCAACTAGGTGCCCTATGGTTCAAAAACTCGATAATGGTAAGGTAATATATAAGGATTATAATGCATGTGATAATTTGCTAAGAAAACATCCCAATTGGGTAAATTGCAGAAAAGTCTAGAATGTACCTAAAATTGCATAACTTGCACAAACAACATCCAAATTGGAACAAACTTCATCCACAAGTTATCTTTGATGTGCTGAATATGCATTCACCATTATTTCCATATTTTGAAGTTATATAATTACATTATTCATTACTTAGTCTTTTAGTCATTTTCTTTCTCCTAAACTTATCCTAATATTTCAAGATGGTCCAAATTAGATGAAATTTGACATGTAGGCTAATTTTGATATGTAGATTTCAAATTTGAAGTTTGTTTCCACCTTTGAGACTTCTTTTCATGAGATATGTCATATGGCCCATTAACGACCCATTATCTAAAGTATTCATCCAATTAAGATTCTTATCTTCATAATACCACCAAAATGGGTTATGTGGCATATTTTATGTATCCATTATAAACCTAAGATTAATGTTAGAATATTAGGTTACATTAAGGTGATATATACATGCATTAGATCATTGGGGTTATACTAAAAATCTATTTAGGTCTAACCTTCAACCTTGTTTGGCTAAGTCTAAAATGTCAACTTCCAGGGTAGGGTCTTAGATCTAGTATGTTACAACACACCACCCCTTAAAGGGATTTTTTCCTCAAAATCAAAACATCCACATACAAGAAAACAATTATTCACCACCCCTTAAAGGATTTAACCTACCCAGACAAACTAATCTAGAGGTAAAAGGGTGAGTCTAACTAGACAATATACCAGATCCATTACGCTTCATTGTGCACTCTGATTGCTTACTAAACACCAAACTTCAAAGTCTAGGTTCTAGGGATAACTATCCAAACATGTGGTTCTATGGGTCATAAGAGAACTATATTGGGCATCCATCCTCAAACATGTAATTACACTTGGAAGAGTAGTTCAACATATTAGGGTCACTAAAGATAAATCATATAGATTTCTAAGGCTATTATTGCCTAAAAGCATGATATTTCAGACAATTCATATCAACTCAGGCCAGACTGGTATATATGGATTCGGGAGTCCTCGTAAACCAAGCTAGTGGTGGTAGAGGAAAATCTTTCCAGCCCCCGAATCTTGATACTTTCTAGGCACCTTTGCTTTAAACTTCATGTCCTAGTAGCTGCCTAAAGGCAGGCTAAACAACCTCAAGTTAGTACTATGGTTACTTTTGCATCTTTTACTTGTAAGTATTTTAAGGATCTATTCATCATTATTCTAATGTGAAACTATATGAACCTAAATCAACCCTTCATCATCTATTGATCAACTCTAGGGCAAACATGTCACTTAAAGGTAAGGCAAGAATTCTAACTAGGGAGACAAAATTGAAATAGTCAGATTCCAACTACCATGGGCTCTGATACCATGCTGTAAGGAGTGCGGGATCACCCCCTTACTAAAATTTTAAAATTTGAAGAATAAGACATCCATTCCAAACACACTCAAAGGTATGCTAGAATAGGTGCTAAATTTTCAAACTTCAATAAATGATATTCAAAACAACTAAAGTATAGCGGAGGAACAAAAATAATGACTATATTCAATTTTCACAAAAGATTACAAAAGTACATCGTAATATCCCATAAGGGTTTGCATGTATGATACAAAATAAGGATCTAAGTAGAGGGCAATCTAAACCATAAAAACTTTGTCTCCAAGCTTTAACTCCTTAAGCTAGTCCAAAACTTCATGCCTTATCATCGGAGTCCTTCACCTAGGGTTGGAAGCATACCCCAGCAAGAAGAGAAAATAGATGACATAACAAATACAGGTATGTGCATACTAAATAGGAAAATTGAGCAATATATGGAATAAAGGACATCAAATATAAAATGCTTCCCATAGAAAGGATAAGGACCACTCAAATAGGTATCAAGAGAAAAGGAATTGAAATTATATGATAACAAAAGAATACTTGCCATTAATATAAAAAAAGATTGTGCCATACAAGCACATGTAAAGAATTAGGGCACACACCCCATATAACCAACATGCATAATGTGAGATAAACATAGCCCTAGAACAATATAAACACAAATACGGCCAGGTCTCATAAACTTGAAACCTGATCGAGAAAGGAATACTGCCAATCTCCCAAATATATAAAACATGGGCCAAGAATCACACATATTACCCTGGGTATGAGGTTCCTTTCCATCCTAAAAGAGTAGGAAATATCACATATGCTCGGTAGGAAATAACACATCTGCCATAAAAACAATGCAATTACACTACTCTAGTACTACTGAATCACTTAGCATGTTAATTGTAGATGCAAGTAGAAAGTATAGTCAGAATATATAAACTAGTCACCACATAAGTGACCAACATATACATCCACCTCATAAGTGGGAAAAAGACATCATATGTCATCTTGTAGAGTTCCATGATGAACAAAGCATAAGATAAGAGTTCAAAAGAATATTCATGATCACATGATCAATATCAAATAAGGTAGTTCACATGAACCATGATTTTCAAAATAAAAGACATTGTATATAGGCTAATGTCCATAAGATAAAGAGAATGAATAAGCATAGGTAAATTTCTCAACATAGAAGAATAGGGGATACATCATACAACAAGAGAAAGAAATTGCTCAACATAGAAGAATAGGGGATACATCATAGAACAAGAGAAAGAAATTGTTCAACATAGAAGAATAGGGAATACATCATACCTCAACTTCAGAGTCTAAACAGTCCAAGTCAGTCCTAGATCCAAGTCTAGGACTTCAAAAAACCTCTAGGAAGGTGGACAGGTCCAATAAGTAAGGTTCCCAAGCTTAGAGAGGTTGGTTTCTCCAACAAAGCTCCTATCTCGAGCAAGAAGCACCTTCTCCACTTTAGAGGTGAAAAATCTTAACAAAAGAACATGGAGATGAGGTGTTTATGGGTTGTAGGTGGGTTTTCACCATGGAAGGCCATGGTTCCGACCTGGAGGAAGGTGGAAGGAAGACTAAAAACATGAAAATAGGGAAGGAAAGGATGATACTTACTAGTTTTGGTCAAAATCACAAAGGAAGAGCTTAAGAAATCCTAAATAGAGAAATTTGGAACCCTAGGAGCCTTCTTCACCAAGGTAGGCACCTCCTTTTACCTTGGGACATCACCTTCATGGAAAAATAGAGTAGGAATGATGCTCTAAGCTAGAGGGAATAAAGAAGAGCAAGAGTTTTTGAATTGGGAGTTGAGAGGGGGTAGATATGGCTATATAAAGAAAGAGGTCAAGTATGAGGTGTCTATGAGACTTTCCATGTGTCATGTATAAGGGTGTCCATGGACATGCAAGCCTTTATAGATGAGTAAGAAGTCAACAATGAGGTGTCAAGTTACTTTCCATGTCTTCAATGCTAAAGATGCCTATGGACATGCAAACCTTTATGGATAAGGAAGAAGTCAAACATGAGGTGTCCATGGAGCTTTCTGTGTGTCCTTAGCCTAGGGATTTCATGGCCATGCAAGAGGACAGCTCATAGAGGCTTCTTGAATATCAAATGTTAGTTTATAGACACTTATAGACCATCCCAACTGACCTCAAATCAAAGAAATAACCCCATTGATTGATAGCTTCTAAAGATAAGCCCATTTATAAAGAGAGTAATCCCTAAAATGCCCTTGGAAAGAAACACCTTCAAACCAAGGTGCAACTAGGTGCCCTATGGTTCAAAAACTCGAGAATGGTAAGGTAATATATAAGGATTAATGCATGTGACAATTTGCAAAGAAAACCTCCCGATTGGGTAAATTGTAGAAAAGTTTAGAATGTACCTAAAATTGCATAACTTGCACAAGCAACATCCAAATTGGACCGAACTTCATTCACAAGTTATCTTTGATGTGTTGAATATGAATTTGCCATTATTTCCATATTTTGAAGTTATATAATTACATTATTCATTATTTATGCCTTTTACTCATTTTCTCTTTCCTAAACTTATCCTAATATTTCAAGATTGTCCAAATTAGAAGAAATTGGACTTGTAGGCTAATTTTGATATGTAGATTTCAAATTTGAGGTTTGTTTCCACTTTTAAGACTTATTTTCATGATATATGTCATATGGCCCATTAACGGCCCATTATCTAAATTATTCATACAATTAAGATTCTTATCTTCATATTACCACCAAAATGAGTTATGTGGCCTATTTTATGTATCCATTATAAACCTAAGATTAATGTTTGAATATTAGGTTACATTAAGGTGATATATACATGAATTAGCTCATTGGGGTTGTACTAAACATCTATTTAGGTCTAACCTTCAACCTTGTTTGGCTAAGTCCAAAATGTAAACTTCTAGGGTAGGGTCTGAGATCTAGTATGTTACACGTATGGCCCTACTTTTCTTAGTCTCGCTAATCAAGAGTCCTTGAATATCATACTCTTGTAGGAGGGACAAATCCAATCTCTATCACTTATAGTTAGTCACCATGTGTCATAGTCACCCAATCATCACTGTTATAACAACCCATGTTTTAGGACTGCATTTGATGATGTCAAAGTGTGCCCAATGACATGTGATGAGTGCAATGATTTCAAGTCTAAGAACCACAATCAACACCATCACTTTGAGAGATGACTATGACTTCCATGTATCAGTTTCATGGTGGGTCTGTCTGATACATTGTTCTCTAACATGTATCTATGTGCTTGGTTTAATATTTCCATATCATGACTAATGAGATTTAGTGATCAACCAACTCACACTCTGATCTTATGTGTTATTATTGTCTATCAACCTTCCCCAATAATAATTGAATAGGAACATAATGAGAATATATATGTACTCTTAACATCCTTATGATCTCATCCACAAGATTAATAACTTGAATACATACGTCATTGAGTATATAATTCTCTAGACATTTATTATGTTATTCATTATCTCATAACTAAATATATGAAATAAATTGGAAGCTTGCCTTTATTTATTTAATCAAAGCATTTAGAATTATGCCATTACAATCATCACATGATTGCCTCTCTAGGCATACTTACTAACAGACTTTCATTTGCACTTAGATCAATCACCCACATATATCACCCCAAGTGACCTATCATGACCATCATGTTTTTTCTATGCAAGTTCTTTAACAACAGGTTTAGCAACATTTTCTTTGAGTTGATATTGTGCAATTTTCACATCTCTTTGCTGAATGACTACTCATATGAGATGGAAGTGTCGTAGTATGCTATCTGAGATTTCCATCCTAACTAGTAGTTCCATTATTGTCATCAATATTTTTATTGTGTCATCAAAGGTTGGAACCTCACATAAGTTCACACATATGAACTTCTTGATCCATATAGTATCCTCTGTTGTCCTTACAAAATAGAGATACTTGACTTCTTTTGTAGATTTGAACAATTGTCATTAGCTCAGAATCCTTTCTAGCTTAAAGTTCTCATTTGATGTCAAGCATAAATTTAGACCGTGGTAATATTTTTAGTTTGGAAGCTTGCATGGGTGTAACCCTTTACGTCCAACTCTTCCTTATTACCATAACCAAGGAACCAATCCTTTATGTGCTTGACAAGCACCTAAGGATGTTCTTTATGGTAGTCTTGTGAATCTCATTGAAATCTGACATATACCTTCTTGTCATGTCCAAAACATACAAGATTGCTAGGTAGGTATATATATGTCTTCTTGTCATGTCCAATACATATGAGATGACTGAATATCCTCTTGTCATGTCCAATACACACGAGATAACATGACATACTCTCGTCATGTCCAATACATATGAGATAACAAGATAAGTACATTATATTGCATTCAAGATAGATCCAATTGTGAATACATATGGCATCTATCCATGTGGTCATGTTCTTCATAAGAACTGGGACACTAGGCTCTTAAAAGGGTAACTCCATGGAACATGGACAAGTTTTCTCTTACTTAGTCTTGTATGTTGAACCCTTCAACATATTTCAAATGTATGTGCTCTTACTTAGGTCAAGAAGTGTGACACCCCACGCCACACATGCGAGATTAATCAAAACAAAACCACGGAAGAAAGATTAAACAAACATGTTACTGGAAAATAATGAAAATTAAAACCATTTCATAAAACTGCCAAATGACAAAAACCTTTACATACAAGTCCTTTCAGGTCACAAGCACTTATTGTGGGTTCCATCAGTCTGATACAAGAAAACCTATTCCAGAACATATATACATATATCCACCACAACTATGCACAAAAGGGACACACAAGCCAACCATATATTGAAAGCACATCTACAAAACATCCCCAAAGACCCGAGTGTACAAGGACGACTCTAGGACTCTAATGACAAAAGACATCCTGCAACACTTCCAAGCTTGTTAGCTACTATCTTTCTTACCGCTGCCCAACTTCCGCTGCATGATCTCTGCCGTCTTGTGTACATCCACCTAAAAAGGATGTGGGAAACCCATAGGGTGAGATTTCAAATCTCAGCAGGAGATATAACTCTTTACCAACTCTATTATTAACACGGATAAGATGATTAAAGCAAGTAGTAAAGTTACAACCATGATAAGTAGGAAATCATTATGAACAGAATAAGCAATCACTATTGGATTATGAAACATCTTAACATTTTAAAAGGAATATGAATAACATGTATAATTGCTACTAACAAAACTGTAAAAATCAGTCAAGGCTTCATCCAATGTTTCTGTATTTGATCCTATACAAGTATACTACACAACTATTTACATATTTTATTTGCCCTGAGGATTTGGGTCATACCACCCAAATCCAACCGACCACTGCTAAGTCGAAATCAGTGCCATACAAGGTCTAATGGAAGAGCTGGAATCCATGACCTCACCAAACCTTGTAGTTAGTACATGAGAAACACCGTAGAGACATGCCAATCATCTACACAAGTGATTCATGGTCAACTAAAGGAGTAGCTCACGCATGGTCATCCACATATATCAACACCTAGCCCACCTCGGTACATGTAATGGTGCTATAAAAATAGGCTCATGCATGGTCATTCTAACAAGGAGTGGCTCACGCATGGCATCCAGATCACAATGAGACCAACTTACACGTGGTTCTTTAACACAACTTATAATTAAGGATGCAAGGGGATACTCGACTTGCACCCCACATATTAAAAAATATGCGCTTCGAGTTAAACTCGTGTCACCATTTAGCAGATGCTGACACTGAATGGATCCATGGCACATGGCAAGCTACATGATAAAATTCCACTTGATTAGTTAGGTCATTTGAGTTCCTTCTAGCATCAATAAAGTTACAACATATAAAATTTAAACAAGTTCTACAAAGATAAGGGCATAATGCATTATCAAAAAATATTTGAGCATAAAAGGTGTGATATCATCTCATATCACTTGATGTTTGCCAATCAACACAATTTTAATCACAAGGACCACATACTTTGAGGTTGCAACCCCTCATCTCATTGCTGAGAAAAGCATCACCTAATATTAGGCAATAAACCATATTAGGTCATAAGACCCATTTAACTCCTCAATATATGATACCAACATCTTACATGCCTCATAAGGCCCATTCAATAATATCATAAACACCATAGATCTTATATAGCTATGCTTATGAACTTGTGTCACATGCATGGTTACAGACTTATAACAAGAAAGATAATACTTCATTATTACTACTGTCTCATAAAGACTTCATGTCATTCACACCACATCATTAGGGTTAGGGTTCTCTTTATGCAATTAGGGTTTACAAGGTTGGATCAACAACCAACCTCCATTCATCACTACAATTATCACTATAGAGCATCTTATGAGATTAAAGGTTACAAAAAACAACACTCCCTTATTACTAATATAAACACCTCATAGGTATCCTACCATACCCTATAACCCCATCATTAACATGATGTATCATGACTACCATTATAAGTTATCAGTTTCCTATGGCTAGAGGGATCCTGGTTCATCATCTACCCATGTCAGCCTGATCATACTAAGGTGTGTCAGGAAAGCTACACTTGAGGTGTATCGGTTTAGCACTCAAGGAGTCAGGTTGGTACTTGACATTGAGTGTCAACTTGTCAACACCATAACATGTCGACTACCTCTATGAAAGGCTCAAGGGGTTAACCTCTCCAATATGTATTGTCTTAACCCTAATTGAAAGGGCTTCGAGTTAGGCATTTTCATGTTGGCCTCTTACCCAACCAAGGGCGTCACAATTTAACACTTCAAAGCATACCATCTCACAAGATATCATCCTAGTCATGATGGGCTAGCACCCTCAACCTATTGGTCTAAGGTGTCGGCTAACAAGCATGTCAGGTTAGCTCCTCTAGAGCATGACAGGTTATCCCCATCAAAGCATATCAACTTGGTATTCCCATGTGTGTTGCCTTGCTACATGATGTGTCGGTTTAAGCACCACAAGTCACGATGACCACTCACAACTTAGTGCATGTGTTGACTTATCATCTTCAAACTTTGGATGTCGGACACTAGTCCCTATATTATCATGGCAAGAAGGTACACGATATGAGAAATAATATAGGCACATGAAAGAGTGAAAATAACAAAGAAGGCTAAGAGTTATATAACACGCCTCAAAGATCACCACCAAGATCTGAGCTCCAAGGTCAAGCTTCAAGCTCACGAGCTCAAGGTTGAATATGGCCTTCAACTTGATCGCCATGACACCAAGGTATAAGATGAAAGATGATCAAGGAACACCACAAGCTTGGAACTCGTCCTCTAAGCTCTAAGAGAACCTCTCTAGCTCCTAAAGTTTCTCAAGGTTGTCCACCAAGAAGGAGGGAAAGCAAGAATTTCCAAAAGGATCCTCTTGGATGGAGAGAAAGAAGACTATATACTAGGGGATGAGAGAGATTATCAGAGAGATGTCATCACCTTAGAAGCCTAGGTAGCACTTGTCCACAAAAAAAGGGCCACATGCAACAACATGCAAGACATGGTGATATGATCTCAGCTAGATCTTGCCCTCTTGGTCCCCTACCAAGATCATGACCTTACTAACCCGATATGACATAGTCCTACACACTCAAAAACTAATATTCCATAATCCTACACACTCCCAAACTGATACATAGCCTCTCCAAGGCTCTCTAACTCGAGATAACACATTTAGGTGCAAGACACACCTCACTCATGTGTCCTAAACATCGCCAAGGATGTTACCACACAACCAAGACCCAAACAAGGTGCCCATCTCTCTCTCCCCTTTAGATGGTGCAAAGAGAGAAGGAACACTCTACAGGTGGCAAACTTGCACATCAATCCCTACTCTGGGTGAATTGTAATTTACACCAAAACCACACCACAAAACACAAGCATCATCCAAACAATCTCAAACGTGAAACTTAAGCTTTATACATGCCCTAATTACATCTCAAATGATTAGAGAAAGGTTCTAAACAACAAAATTAGGAAAAACAAACATGGTTATCCCAAAACGTCGGTCAGGGTCCTTACAAGACATAAACCCCTAACAGGGATTTTCCCCCTGAAATCCTAAGAGAAAAGGGAGGGGTACTTCCTCCTCATCTCTTCTTCGAGCTCCCAGGTGGATTCATCAACACCACAATGATGCCATAGAACCTTCACAAGCACTAGGTCCTTCCTCTTCAGTTTCTTCATTCTCTAGACAAGGATCAACATTGGGCCTTCCACATAGGTCATATCCTCATCAAGCACTACCTCCATAGGTTGTAACATCAACTATGTATCAAGATGGAACTTCCTCAACAAACTCACATGAAACACTGGTTGGAACATGTGTATCTCAGGTGACAACTCCAACCTGTAGGCCACCTTCCCAATACATTCCACCACTAAGTAAGGTCCCATAAACCTGGGGGCTAGCTTACCCTTCTTCCCAAACCTCTAAACACCCTTCCAAGAAGAGACTTTCAAATATACCTTGTCTCCCACTTGGAATTCCAAGGGTCTATGATGGTTGTCTACATACGACTTCTATTTGTCCTATGCTGCCTTCAATTGTTGCTAGATTACCTTGATCTTATCTGTCGTATGTTGTATAAGTTCATGACCAAGAAGCTGATACTCACCTGTCTCATACCAACACAATAGAGATCTACAACGTATCCCATACAATGCCTCAAAAGGTGCCATGTCGATGCTACTTTGATAGTTGTTGGTGTAGGCAAACTCTATCAAACTAAAGTGTATGTCCCAACTTCTTAAAAACTAAAGAACATATGCTCTCAACAGATCCTCCAAGGTCTGAATGGTCCTCTCAGATTGACCATCTGTTTGTGGGTGGAAAGTAGTGCTAAACTGGAACTACATACCAAAGCTGTGTGCAGTTTCTCCCAAAAGTGACTCATGAACTTGGGTCCTCTATCATACACAATAGTTTCAGAAACACCATGAAAACACACTATCTCATCCACATAGATTTGGGCAAGCTTCTCTACTCTGTACATCATCTTCACGGGAAGGAAATGCACTGACTTGGTCAATCTGTCAATGATAACCCAGATGGAATCATGAATTTTGGCTGTCCTAGACAGACCAACCACAAAGTCCATAGTCACATAATCCTATTTCCAATGTGGTATAGGAAACAGTTGCAACATCCCTGCAAGCTTCTGATGCTCAGCTTTAACCTACTGACATACAACACATCTTGCAACAAACTCAGCCACGTCCTTCTTCAAGCCTGAACACTAATACATATCCTTGAGGTTATGGTACATTTTGGTGCTACCTGGGTGCATAGCATACATGGATGAGTGAGCCCTTCCAGCACCATCTTTCTTAGATCATCAACATCAGGAACCATAAATCTACCATGGTAACAAATTGTCCTATCGTCTGACTCGTAGAAGCCATCACACTTCTGGTTTCCAAACTCTGATCTAATATTCTGTATCACGGTATCAATCTATTGCACCTCTTTGATCTACTATCTCAGTCTAGGATTCACCTATAAATGTGCCAACAGACCTGCTAGCAAGGAGACTTCCAACTCAACATTCATCTGACACAAGGAGACCAACATGTCTCTCTTGTGGCACATCAAAGAACTCAACTAAACTCTATCCATAGGTGAAGATGAAGACTTCCTACTCAAAGCATCTGCCATGACATTTGCCTTCCCTGGATGATAATCAATTGTGCAATTGTAGTCTTTGATTAACTCCATCTAGTGAAACTGTCTCATATTCAACTCATGTCGTGAAAAATGTACTTCAAGTTTTGTTATCCATGAAGATCTGACACTTCTCCCCATATAGGTAGTGCCTCCAAATCTCAAAAGCATGAACTACAATATCGAACTCCAAGTTGTGGGTCGGGTAATTCTCCTCATATTTCTTAAGTTGTCAGGAAGCAAAAGAAACCACTTGCTTGTCCTGCATCAACACACAACCCAAGCCATTCCAGGATGCATCACAGAAGACTATGTATCCTTTTCCTTTCCCCAGAAAGACCAGAAACAATGCACTTGTAAACTTCTCCTTTAATGTCTAAAAAGCACGTTGACATCTATCATTCCTGACGAACATTGTGTCCTTCCTTGTTAACTTTGTTAGAGGTAAAGCAATAGCACTGAATTCCTTGATGAACCTCCTATAATAGCCTACCAAACCTAGAAAACTGGGTACTTCTGTCAGCATCTTTGGCTGTTCCCACTCTGTCACCGAATCCACCTTCTTGGGATCCACACATACTCCATCAACAGATATAACATGCCCCATAAAAGCTACCATCTTCAACCAGAACTCACACTTGCTAAACTTGGCATAAAGCTGATGCTGTCATAGCATGGTCAACATCTGACGAAGATGATGTTCATATTATTGATTGTCACAAGTGTATATCAAGATGTCATCAATGAAGACCACCACAAACTGATCAAGAAATGGCCAGAACACTCTCTTCATCAAGTCCATGAATGTTGCTAGTGCATTGGTACTTTGGAGCAGGTTCCTCTGGCATTGGTCTATCAAGGACATAGAGCTTTCACTCATTGATGAGAGCATTTCTCAAAGTCCTTAACCAATGGTGAAACTTTATCCCGTTTTTCCTTCTAAAGAACTGATCGCAATTTGAATGTGTTTGTGTTTGACATTTGATTCTACAAAGAAATATTGCAACATTTCAAAACATTTTTATTTGGTTTGATTCTGATAATTTTGATGATATTAATTAGGTCCTTAATTATTATCACTTCCACTATTTTATTCAAATTGATATCCCTCAATATCAAATTGGAATATTGCAACATACAATATTCTAGTGGGCTAAGATCTAAAATAATTGCATCAATACCCAGCCAACACTGGCACTCTTGGCCAATTATTAAGGTAGGAAATCATGCCAATTGCATCATATGCAACTTTTGGATAGATGATATGCACAACTCCCTGCCATGATCATCTACATGCCTCTGGGCCTAGACTCTGTGAGAATCATCAGTCAATCCTGACCCAAAAGCCAACACGATAATTGTGACGACCGACAAACAAATTGATACTGATTAAGCAGAATTAAACGTAAGCAGCGGATTACTAAAAATCACTAAAAATTAAAACCTTTTTCAGAGAGATCCAACCGTAGGAAAACTCTTTCAACAAGCACCAATGTATTACATTTATGTCCTGGTTCATTAGTACATATCTTGTACCATCTCTTCTCGAGGGTTACAATATCAACTGCCTTGTTAAAAGCTAAACACAGACAACATAAGAACCTCGAGGCATCAAGCCAAAATCTCAAAACGATTCAATAAAAGCATTAACTATTAAATCCGAGGACCTGAGAGTACAGAGACGACACATAGGAGATCTATCTACAAGACATGACAGACAATACACTCAACCTAAGCTGTCACTATTGTCCCTGCTACTGCTAAAGTTCTACCTCTCCTCTGTGCTCATTGACCTATAATAATGTTGGATCCCACGGGGGTGAGACAATTGAAAATTGCCCCAGCGAGAGATATAACTCTCCGCCAAAAACATTATTATTGAAATTCATAATATAAATCTAAGCAGAGGATAAGCAGTTTAGATCATTCTCATCTTTAAATATTGCAAATATCTATGTTAGAGCATTAAATCATCTATTCTCTTTATAAAGAATAGGAAGAACATGTGTATCATTTATCTGTTATATTAACTCAACATCCCATGCTTTTCTCATGATACTCATTACTCTGATATGTCACCCATGAGTCTTTCTTGTTTCTATCGGTTTGCCTTAGCCAATCTTCTAAACAAATTTCGGTTTATACTGGACATGAGAGTGTACATCATCATGTCTTGTTCAGGCATTGGTCTATACCAATCCTGTATAATTATTCCAGGAATTGGATTATACCAATCCTGTGTGACTAGTACAAGCATTAGATTTATATTATTCCTGTGTATCCATTCCAGGTATTACACTATGCCAAACCTGTGCATCCATTCCAGGTATTAAACTATGCCAAACCTGTGCAACTATTCTAGGTATTGAACTATGCCAATCATGTACAAGTATTCCAGGTATTGAACTATGCCAATCCTGTGCAACTATTCCAGGTATTGAACTATGCCAATCCTATGCAACTATTCCAGGTATTGGGTTGTGACCAATCCTATGACATTATTCCAGGTATTGGGTTGTGACCAATCTTGTGACATTATTCCAGGTATTGGGTTATTACCAATCCTGTGACATTATTCCAGGTATTGGGTTATTACCAATCCTGTGACATTATTTCAGGTATTGGGTTATTACCAATCCTGTGACATTATTCCAGGTATTAGGTTATTACCAATCATGTGACATTATTCCAGGTATTGGGTTATTACCAATCCTGTGACATTATTCTAGGTATTGGGATATTACCAATCCTGTGACATTATTCCAAGTATTGGGTTATTACCAATCCTGTGACATTATTCTAGGTATTGTCTTATTACCAATCCTGTGACATTATTCCAGGAATTTGGTTATTACCATCCTGTGACATTATTCCAGGTATTGGGTTATTACCAATCATGTGACATTATTCCAGGTATTAGGTTATTACCAATGCTGTGACATTATTCCAGGTATTGGGTTATTACCAATCCTATGACATCATTCTAGGTATTGGGTTATTACCAATCCTGTGACATTTTTCTAGGTATTGGGTTGTTACCAATCCTGTGACATTATTCCAAGTATTGGGTTATTACCAATCCGGTGACATTATTCTAGGTATTGAACTATGACAATCCTGTGCATCTATTCCAGGTATTGGATTATAACAATCATGTGCATCTTATCACCAATTACCACATCTTGTCACCTCACACTAGGCAATAACCATTCTCATAGCTCATAGAGCACATTTAATATCTTGTCACCTCTCACAAGGTAACAATTAACATCATGGCTTACAAGGCCCATAAAACATCTTGTTACCTCTCACTAGGTAACCATTAATATCATTCTTAAAGAGTTGGATGTGATATCTATGATGTCTTGAAGCATTACTTTCTTTATTACTTTTAACTTAATTAAGTTTATCAACTTGTATTTTATTAAGGTATTTCCCATCTTAATACTTTTATCCACTAACCTATCACCTTTATTATAAAGTGCATCGGTTATAGAACACACATTAAAATTGTCCAACTATCTTCAATGATATGGACTCATCTCAGGTTAAGGCATTGCTTGCTATAAAGTTGCCCATAATCAATCACTTTAGGTATTTCCCTTATTATGGTATTATTCACCATTTCCTTATTAGGATTAGGGTCTCACAGATCATCACCTTTTATTAGGGTTAGGGTTTCACATATTATCACCCTTCATTAGGATTAGGATTTCACCTACCATCACCCTTTATTAGGGTTAGGATTTCACATACCATCACCCTTCATTAAGGTTACATATCACATTGCCCATAATTAGGGTTTACTATTCCAATTAGGGTTTTCTCATGGCATCACTCTCAATTATGGTTTTTTATGGAATCACTCTCAATTAGGGTTTCTCAATTCATGTCAATTGGGGATACTCATCCCATTACCCAAATTAGGATAATTTATAACAATATTGTCCAAGATTAAGGTTTCATATAGCATTACATAACATCACCATGGATTTGAGTTCTACATTATATCAACACATCAAGGTTTTACATCACATTACCCTAGTTTAGAGTTTCATGCACTTTACCTTAAAATTTGGGTTTCTTATTCAACTATCCATAATTAGGATTTACTATTCATCCCAATTAGGGTTTCATATTCCATTACCCATAATTAGGGTTTACATTATGTTACCCTGAATTAGGGTTAGGGTTCGTTAACCTTCTTGATTAGGGTTTCATGATCTCTTTACTAAGGATCATACCCTAATCACCACATGATTAATACTCATGTATGAATTTCTTTCTATCATCCTTTTAACTTGATTAGGTTATATCAACCCTCCAATCAAGTACATACAACTATGCTTGACATAGTGTACTAAGTTATTGCTTTACTTAAGCTTCAAGGATTAACTCATCTAAGGATTATCAGTCACTTAGTATCTTAAAGGTACAACTCTAGTGATTATCTTTGAGATAGATCAGTAACAATTATAGAGTCAATTGATCCTTCATCATAATAAGTTTTCAATTGATATGATCACATTGAATTACTAAATGACCTTGACCCTTACTCTCTAAACGGTTTGAAACCGTTTGGGAAAATTGCCCTTGAAACCGTTGAGCAAGAAGTACATTGAAATCGAATGGACTTGGGTCTCCAAACGGTTTGAGATCGTTTGGATCCAAAAGGTCTTGAGACCGTTTGGACTCAAACGGTCTTAAGACTGTTTGGTCCAAAACCTCTCAAAATCGAATGGACCAAAAAGGTCTTTCAACACTT
Organism: Alisma plantago-aquatica; assembly: GCA_963693085.1. Taxonomy (NCBI): domain Eukaryota; kingdom Viridiplantae; phylum Streptophyta; class Magnoliopsida; order Alismatales; family Alismataceae; genus Alisma; species Alisma plantago-aquatica. The sequence continues at coordinate 490,467,682 of OY856412.1, read as the reverse complement.
AATCAATTCAAGCTTTCAATCAATGAACCGACTATCAATTGAATCCTTGATTCATTCATCAATTGAACTATTGAATCATCCTTCAATTGGACCATCAATTAGGGTTTTGAACCCAATTGAATTAGGATTTATAATCAAGAAATCTTCAATTAGGGTTTTGAAATCGAGGAACCTTCAATGATTAACATTGTGGAACTGATTCAATTGAAATCAATGAATCGTCATCAAATAATGATATGACCTGACCTAAAATGGTCTTGAGGTTGTTTGGATGACCTCCAAATGGTATTGAGACCGTTTACCCCATCCATCATTGAAATTTTGTGAAATTCAATTAGGGTTCAGATCGTTAGATTGATCACCGATTGAACTATTGATTGCATTTCAATTTGCTATCTCTGGTCCTTCAATTATTCAACCATACACAACCCTAGACCTCAAAACGGTCTTGGTTTACCTCCAAATGGTCTTGAGACCGTTTGGGTGATATTCAAATGGTCTTGAGACCGTTTGGGTTAATCAACCCAAAATTTTAAATCAACCAATTGAAATTTCAGCACTTAACCCGATTAGGGTTTGATAACTGATTAACCTTCAACTGATGCACCCTTTGAAACTAATCAATTGAATTTAATGGGTAATAAACCATCAACACCAGCCTATGAGATCCAAATGGTCAACCATTGCAAATGGTCAACCACTCCAAATGGTTTGAAACCGTTTGGTTTCTAACGGTTTGTTGAAACCGTTTAACCAATTTCAATGAAACTGATTGGTTACCAACTTTTGAAACCGTTTGCCTAGGATATTTTTTAGGTGTGTGCTTAGGATGATATCATCATCATCAAGCTACGATTCTTCATATTTTTCTATAATTTTCATGGTGGTTCTATCGATTTGATCAAGTGAATTTCAAGAAGAACAAATGATTAACAATTGATAAGGAATTGAATGCTATAACAATATTAAGGGTTCAAGTTATAAAACCCGCCTCCAATTGAGATTCAAAGCTTCAAACTCCACGTATTTAATGGTGAAAGTAACACGTTCAACTATCCCAAGCTCATCCTCAAGCTTTGAGTGAAAAGGAATGGCTAGAATTGAAGATCGAGTGAACATAAGAAGAAATCAAGCATTGATTCGTGATTTCCACCATTGAATCAAGGTGAAAGAGGGCCATGGAGCTTACCTACAGGTTGGGAGTCCTCCTTCTGTTGCTCCTAAGATCCCTTGGTCGTTTTTCAAGAAATAAGTGAAAGTGGCTTCGAAATTACCCATTCAAGCTATGGATAAATGAGTATATATGCATTTTTATTGAAAATTCATTTAAGAGAGAGAAAGTAGGAATTATCTCCTCCATTTCCTTGCTACTTGCCCCATTCTCTTTCTTGGATACGAGGCTATATTCCTTGCCTCCTATTACTATCACTTATCTATGATTTAAAGAAAAGCAAATTAAGCACCTTAAGTCATATTATAATAATATCCATAAGTGAGTGGATATTTCTTTTTCTTATAATAATGTGAGTGGGTTCTTCACCTCCTTAAGATATTTTCGTTGCCTTTGCAAGGCACAAGGACGTACACATATATGGATTTCAACATTTCAATTTTGGTTGAAGGGCACTTCAATTAATATAATAATTTTTGCATTAAATTGAATTAGGGTTTCAATTATGCTTAAATCTTGATTATTTTAATATCAAGATTCTCTTTCCTCCAAAATGATACAAATGAGATGCCCCTCTCATTTTATTTGCTATACATGATTCCAAGAAACATTAGGGACTATTTTGAAGTGGTAATTTTTATATTGAACCCTGGGTTTTGGGTAAATTGCACATCACACCAAAACTAGGTTTTAATGCATAAACATTGCTTTATCAGCTCTTTCTTGGTACTCAGGATTCTCCCAAGCCATATCTCTGCATCATATTCATTCTAATGATGCTTCAACACATGAGGAACATTTTATCATGTAACATTTGCAATTTAACCCCTCAAATTGGGTAATTTGCACTTTAGTCCAAAATAGGCAAAACATTATTTCAACATTATTCAAAAAGGACTAAAATTGAAATATAAGTTCCTCTTAAACCTTAATTACATTTCAAAATATAAGAGCAATCATATAATTATCTTTCTTAAACAAAACATCTAGGGTTCAAGCATAACCCAGGTCAGGGATGTTATAAGTTATAAACCCCTAACAAGGATTTTGTCCCCGAAATCCCAGATAAAGGGAGACAAATATTATTCATATATCATCTCATCAAGTCTTCACATAACATCTCAATGTCATGTTTATGCAAAGCATAAACCCCTAACATATGATGTCCATGCTATATAATATAGCTAAACTGATTTCACAGTTAACCCCTTCTAGGTAGTCAACATAAATTATCTGATACCAGAATTCCTTACCCCGGTATTCATCACATGTCCTGGAAACACATCACATTTTCATCTTTCATCCTGAGACATTACTTGTTATATATGTCTTTTTCTTGGAACCCAAGTCCAAGAAAAACTGATACTTTTCTCAGTATCCATCAGATAAACATTTTTAATTGTGCACATCAAGTGTCCTAAAAACCCACTTGATTGCCATGTCCCTGAAAGGATAGAAAATAAGGATCATATTCTTCTTATCACCCCATCATTATCCAGGGTTGTCTATCTATGAAAAGAGGTTATCATCTCCTCTAATTATTGCATGAACTTTCTGTGTTCATGAGTTATTTACCCTTATTTTATCCTTGGTTCCTTGCCATCAACATAGGAATTATAAGGATGATTACATCTCATCATTCCTTATTCTCATTATCATCATGATCACTAGATGTGGGTATTCAAACCCTCAATTCATCATTTTTATTATTACCTCTTATCTGGTAACTATTACCTCTTGGTCTTTAGACCATGGTATACATTGTACCAAACATCTTCTTTTGTTTATAAGTTGATTCATAATCAAATTCCTTCGTATATCAATTAAATGTGGTGGAAATATCCATACCACATATCCTACCTCTTTAGGTTCTTTTAGATTGTTTCAGACTGAATACTTGATCAGGGTAATCAGAAAGATAACAATCTAGATATGTCATACTTACCTTGCCTTCAATAAATGAATACCTGGCCAGGGTATTCAAGAACAGAAATTAGGTAGTATGTATTTATTTTATATTATGTTCCATATATATAGAGACAAACTTCAAAACATATTAGAGAATATTAAACTAAACATAAGTTTTCATCCTTCTTATCTCTTCCTCATATCCTTAAATGATTATACAGATGAACTAAACAACTACCTTTCTTATAGTAGGGAACATAAGATAATTCAAAATAGAAAGTTCTATCTTGACAAGTCTACCTTTTACAAGTTATCTAGCATCTTATCTGACCCAAAACATGGAGTTAGTTGTTATCTATTATTGCCTTTGTCCTCTACTACCAGAAGTAGATGGACCAAACTATGACACTTGTCTTCGTCCTCCACCATATGCTCCACTGGGCTGAGGTCCTTGTGGATTTTACAGATTATGCCTTGACTGTTGGGTCACCTCACTATTTCTCCTTGGACATTGTTGTATAAAATGTCTTGGCTGTCCACATTTATGACAAGCTCGACCCCAACTCGATGACCCCTGCATAGGTATACTATATTGTGGTTGAACTGGTGAAGATTTTGGTTGTTTGTTGTCACTACTCCACTGTTCCCGTGACTGTGTAGACTTCCTTTTAAGGTTTGTCTCATGTTTCTTTATCGTAGACCTTTCTATCCTCCGTATAGACTCCACAAATGTGGCAAACCTCTCTCTACTTTATAGGGAAGATGCCGCGATGGACATCTCAACATTCAATCCCTTCTCAAAAAGTCAGATCTTCTCCTCCTCAGTAGCCTCCATTTGAGGACAAATCACAAAAGTTCCATAAACTTAACCTCATATTCATTTATCGACATGAATCCTTGTCGAATCTTCTCAAAATGTGAGATCTTTTCATCTAAGTATGTCTTTGGAAAATACTTATTGATGAATTCTCGACGAAATTCCTCCCATTCAACCTCTTCATCATTCCTTTTTATTTCTTATATAGCCCATTAGTGTCCATCACTACCCTTCAAAAGGTACACCGCATGTTTAACTTTGTCAGCCTCTGGGATACTAAGGATCTTAAAGGATTTTTCTAACTCAGTGAGCCAGAGATCAGCATTTACTGGGTCAGATGTTCCAACATATTCTATGGCTCCTACACGACATAGTCGTTCAAAGATCTTACCAGACCCATATCCCTCGTTGGAAAGTGGTTCCCTAGGTGTCGATGCTGGCATCCGGTCTGCCATATACCTCAGTGTGGTCATGAGTTGCCCAAAAAGATTATGAACATCTATTTTTCCTCTCATGACTTCATCAACATGGGGATTTTCAGGCACTGGTTCCTCCCTTGCCTGATCCCTTGCACCTCCCACTGGTGCATCAACATTGCTCTCAGCAACGTGTCCCTCATGTTCTCTAGACATCCTTGAGTTATATATCTTCTTCTGCATAAGCAGAAGTCACTATAAGAGATACTGGGTATACTTAGAATAGACTCAACACATTAGTCCTATGTCTCTGTAGACTCAGCGAACCTAGAGCTCTAATACCAATGAATTGTGATGACCGACAAACAAATCATTATTGATAAGAGGAATTAAATGTAAGCAACGGATTACTGAAAATCACTAAAAATTAAAACATTTTTTAGAGAGATCCAATCGTAGGAAAACTCTATCAACAAGAACCAATGTATTACATTTACGTCCTAGTTCATAAGTACATATCTTGTACCATCTCTTCTTGAGGGTTACAACATCAACTGCCTTGTTAAAAGCTAAACACAGACAACATAAGAACCTCGAGGCATAAAGCCAAAATCTCAAAATGATTCATTAAAAGCACCAACTATTAACTCCCAGGACCTGAGAGTACAGAGACGACACATAGGACATCTATCTACAAGACACGACAGGCAATACACTCAACCTGAGCTGTCACTGCTATCCCTGCTGCTGCTGAAGTTCTTCCTCTGCAAGATGTTCTCAATCTCCTCTGCGCTCGTCCACCTAAAAAAATGTTGGATCCCACGGGGGTGAGATAATTGAAAATTGCCCCAGCGAGAGATATAACTCTCCACCAAAAACATTATTATTGCAGTTTATAATATAAATCTGAGCAGAGGATAATAAGTTTAGATCATTCACATCTTTAATTATTGCAACTATCTATGATAGAGCATTAAATCATCTATTCTCTTTATAAGGAATAGGAAGAACATGTATATCATTTATCTGTTATATTTACTCAACATCCCATGCTTTTCTCATGATACTCATTACTCTGATATGTCACCCATGAGTCTTTCTTGTTTGTATCAGTTTGCCTTAGCCAATCTGCTAAACAGATTTTGGTTTATACTTTTTTTGATCGGAAAAGCGTGGGACCCTCTTTATATATTTTTCTACTGAAACTGTAAAGAAAAGAGCAAAAGCTCAAACAAAAACAAAAGCTGAAAAACCAAAACTATACAAGAATATCTATATCCTTCTTCAACTTCCTCCATCTCCTATCTGCACACATCTTACTATCATTAAAAATTCTATGATTTCTCTCCTCCCAAAGCCCATGAAAAATCACCAAGATGGTGATCCTCTCCCTCTTCTTTACAAACAAACAAGCATCAGTTAAAGAACTAGGGCACCTGCCCAAATAGCTTTCTCCAGCAGCAACATCCCATACCTGCAAAGAATACACACATCTAAACAGGATGTGAAACAGGTCCTCCTCATCATTCTCACATAACACGCATCTGAAAGGGAAATGAACCCCCCTACTCTTCAAATGGTCCAAGGTAAGCAGCTTGTCCAAGAAACATTTCCAGCCATGCGTTTTGTGCCTCATAGCAGCCTTTGAATTCCACAACCAACTCGACCATTTCTGAACAGGAGCAGATAATCTAACTGCCTCCCAAGTATCCTTGACTCTCGTAGGAGTCTTCCCTTTCAGCATAATAGCATCATCCTTCTCAGAGATTGACAAGTCAGCACTCTGAATAACATCCACAATGGCATTCACATGTCTAGACCTGGATTCAGTCCAGTTGCCATTAATAATAAGGCAACTTACACTAGCAAACCGACCTGTACCACTTCTCATGACACATCCGGCAGCCAACTTCTCCTCCAAATACCCCCCTAAAAACCAGGGGTCTCTCCAAAGTTTATTACCTTTTCCATTCCCAACAGAGAAGGATATAAGATCTATAATACTCTCTCTGTGATAAAGGCACTGTTTCCAGACCCACGATGCATTAGAGGCAACCTTGCACCTCCAAATTGAATCTCCTTTCAAGTACATGCCATGCACCCAACGGACCCACAACCTATCCTTCTTAACAGCAACATTCCACAGATTCAAAGTAATACAAGCATTCACAATATCTCTAGATATTTTCAAACCCAAACCTCCTTCTTCTTTCGGCAGACACACTTGATTCCACGAAACAAGATGAGTCTTCTTCTCACGTTCAGGTCCTCCCCACAAGAAATCTCTACACAATCTATCAATATCCTCCGTAACCGCAACAGGTAAAGGAAACGATGAGGCCCAGTAAATATGAAAAGAAGATAAAGTAGACCTTATAAGCTCCATTCTCCCTGCAAAAGACAAGTGTCTAGCCTTCCACCCTTCAAGACGACTCCTGACTTTATCAATAATGGGAGCACATAAGGATCTCGACAGTCTACCTACAAACAACGGCAGACCAAGATATTTAACAGGAAGAACATCATATTTAATATTCAACACCTTTTCAATCATCTCTATGTCCACCCCCTTATTTGCAAAGAAATTAGACTTCTGACTACTGAGTTTCAAACCAGAAATAGTGCCAAAATCCTCAATAATCCTAGCAACAGCCCTCACGGACTCCTCATTTCCATCAGAGAAAAGGACCACATCATCAACAAACAACGTATGAGAAACCCTCATGTCAATACCATTCTTCAAAGGCTGAAACCGGTTGTTTCTAACAGCACTAGCCAACATAGCAGACAACCCCTCCATCGCAATGACAAAAAGATAAGGTGCAAGCGGATCTCCTTGCCGTATACCATTAGATGGACAAAAAGAATCCGAAGGCTGCCCATTGATAAGAATTTGAAAACTTGTAGAATGAAGAATTTCAGAAATCCAACCTATCCAGCAATTGGGAAAACCCATCTCCAATAGAACAACCTGCAAGTACTGCCATTTAATAGAATCATAAGCCTTCATAAGATCTGCCTTAATACAGATTTTGGTCGAGGAACTCTTCATAATCATGTTCAGAAGCTCATTCACTAACATGGTAGCATCAGCAATAGACCTGCCTTTTATGAAAGCACACTGAGCTTTATCAATGATCTCAGGTAAAATAGACTGCAACATGTTAGCCAAAACCTTCGAAATAATCTTATTAATCAAATTACATAATGAAATAGGTCTCCAATCTCTAACATCAACAGCATTAGAGCACTTTGGAATAAGGGTAATAAAGGTTTTATTCACCTCCCTCAACATACGACCACTTCTAAAGAAATTCTGAACAGCTCTCACAACATCCTCACCAATCACACTCCAACAGGCTTTATAAAATGTGAAGTTAAAACCATCAGGCCCAGGGGCCTTTTCCCCATCACTTCCCATAACAACCTTCTCAATTTCCTCCCTTGTAACAATCTTACTCAAGTCTTCAATATGAGCTGCAGTTAAATGGGGCAACTTCCAATCCTCATCCCAGTGCACCATATCACCCCCTTCAGAATTAAAAATGCCCCTATAGAAAGAAACAAACTCATCATGAATAACCTGCTCCTCAGAGATACACAAACCATTCACATTAACACTCCTTATGGCATTCCTCATTCTTCTAGTGTTAATCGATGAGTAAAAGAACTTAGAGTTCTTGTCACCCAGCTTCAACCAATTGAACCGAGACTTTTGTTTAAGGAAAGATTCTTCAGCATTATAAGCTTTCAACGCTTCCTTTCTTTTAGTAGCAGCATTTTGAACTCCCACAACATCACTAAGATTAAGATCAACATAGTTCTGAGCCACACAAGCCTCATACTCCTTCATATGTCTATTCTCAGTAAGATCACCCACTTTAACCTTGTTCCACTTCAACAGCAAAAACCTGACATTATCCAACTTCCTACACACTTGATACATAGGATTCCCAACAATCTCCACATTCCAAGCTTCTTTAACAACAGATAAAAAGTCATTTCTCTGACACCAAGCATTAACAAAATGAAAAGGGGCCTTCTTCCTATTACTCCTTTTATCCATATGCAACAAAATGATCCTATGATCACTATGGATGTTAGCCACCACCTCACCCTAAGAGTTAGGGAAGCTATCCAAAAACTCCAGGTTATAGAAAACCCTGTCCAACTTAGACATCACCAAATTATCACCCATTTGTCTATTGTCCCACGTGTATTTGGACCCTCTTAAATCCAACTCCACCAGTGAGGACTAAAGAATACACTCATTAAAAGCAACCATAGAACTATAGCAGGGCTCACAAGTCCCAAACTTCTCATGCACAAAACGGACAGCATTAAAATCTCCACAAAGAATCCACGGACCATTGATAGTACTCTGAAGATCCTTAATTGAACTCCAGAGCAGATCTCTTTTGTTAAGATTATTATGAGCATACACAGCAGTAAGAAAGAAATTACCAGTAGGGGACTCCACAAAGACATGAACAAGCTGATCAGATTCTTTAATACTAATAAATCTAATATCCTCTTTTAGCTTCACCAAGACAATTCTCCCTAAGGCATGACTCTCATGATTCGATATCCAGGACCCAGCTCCAAACAATCTGTCCAACACCTTCCCAACCTTCTTTCTTCTTAACTTTGTTTCAAGAATACAACCAATAGAAACCCCATTCCCCACTATATACTCCTGAAGTGCGGACTGTCTTCCCCCATAGTTCAGTCCCCTCACGTTCCAGGAGGCAATAGCAAGGGAACTATCCATTAGAGATGATAGTAGCTGGATCCCTGCCAGCCTCAGTAACCTCCTGCACACCCTCATTCACAAACAACTGCTGAAATGAGTTAGGAGAAATATTTACCCCAGACCTGAAAGCGACCTCCAAAGATTTAGCTGGACCCTTTGGAGGAGAGGAATTCTTCCTTCTGTTCTTTCTTGACCCATTAGAGACTGGAATAAAACCATCACTTCTAACTATGCTGTTCTCCAGAGTAATGAGCTCTTTATCATTGCAGACTGGAGACCCAGTAACCACCTCCGCCTCAATCTCCTTCGCAGGCACATCCGAGGCATCTACAAAATACTCTGTTTCAGTCCCAGAATCAACCTCCACCATATCTCCTTTATCTTTGATGTTCGCCATCACATTCTTAGGAACCCACACCTTTAACTTCTTACCTTTCTCCACAACCTTCGCACACCCAGCATTTTCATGACCGAAAGTCCCACAGGTCTCACACCTATTCGGAACCCATTCGTATTGAATCGACACCTTATCCTCCAACCCATCATCACTCACCAGTGGAATGGTAGTATCGACGATGCAGGAATCAACACCAGCATCCTAGCGAACTCCAATCTTCTAAACTCCAACGTAGCTTTATCCACCTTCAACGGACTACCGATGTATGAACCTATCATACTGAAAATTTCCTCATCCCATAGTTCCAGAGGTAGATCAAAGATTCGCACCCAAACTGGAACCTCAGTAAGCTTCAACTTATCCAACGAGCAACCTCTTTCCCATTTCTTCATAATAAGAGGCTTACCCGCCATGAACCACGGCCCTCCATCAATAGCTGTGTCCATATCACCTGCATCAGAGAAGTTCACAATGAAATAACCATTTCCTCTCGAGATGATCTCTATGGTTCCCTTGATCTTCCACAACCCCTGAAGATACGATTGCAGAGACGGCCAATGGGGCTTCAGATCAACAATGTAGCCTGCCGCCGAGAGCTTCCACCTAGCAGCATTCCTCTCCGGGATCGATTTAGAATACACTATCGCCCCGTCCTTCATCTCTACCTCCTTGGTCTGTAATGCCCCCAGATCTACTTCCTTTGACGACCTTTTGAACAGATCTGACCATTGCCTGGGCTCCTTCTCTACTCCGATGTAGGCATTTCTTCTGAGTGCAGGAGCCTGAATCCGCCGGGTATTAGGAACATCAGGCCTCGTATCACGCCTAGCCTCAGTACCTCCCCCGGAACCACCTCTGCTACCTTCTGGAATCCCTCCGCCGCCACCACGAGAAGCTCTATGGGAATCGCCTCCACCATCGCCAGAGCCTCCTTCAGACATCGCTAATTTTTTTATACTGGACATGAGAGTGTACATCATCATGTCTTGCTCATGCATTGGTCTATACCAATCCTGTATAAATATTCCAGGCATTGGATTATACCAATCATGTGCGACTAGTACAAGCATTAGACTTATATTATTCCTGTGTATCCATTCTAGGTATTAAACTATGCCAAACATGTGCATTCATTCTAGGTATTAGACTATGCCAAACCTATGTAACTATTCCAGGTATTGAACTATGCCAATCCCGTGCAACTATTCCAGGTATTGAACTATGCCAATCCTGTGCAACTACTCCAGGTATTGGGTTGTGACCAATCCTGTGACATTATTCTAGGTATTGGGTTGTGACCAATCCTATGACATTATTCCAGGTATTGGGTTATTACCAATCCTGTGACATCATTCTAGGTATTGGGTTATTACCAATCCTGTGACATTATTCCAGGTATTGGGTTATTACCAATCCTGTGACATCATTCCAGGTATTGGGTTATTACAAATCATGTGACATCATTCCAGGTATTGGGATATTACCAATCCTGTGACATTATTCCAGGTATTGGGTTATTACCAATCCTGTGACATTATTCCAGGTATTGGGTTATTACCAATCCTGTGACATTATTCCAGGTATTGGGTTATTACCAATCCTGTGACATTATTCCAGGTATTGGGTTATTACCAATCCTGTGACATTATTCCAGGTATTGGGTTATTACCATTCCTGTGACATTATTCCAGGTATTGGGTTATTACCAATCCTGTGATATTATTCTAGCTATTGGGTTATCACCAATCATGTGACATTATTCCAGGTATTGGGTTATTACCAATCTTGTGACATTATTCCAGGTATTGGGTTGTTACCAATCTTGTGACATTATTCTAGGTATTGGGTTATTACCAATCCTATGACATTATTCCAGGTATTGAACTATGTCAATCTTGTGCATCTATTCCAGGTATTGGATTATACCAATCATGTGCACCTATCACCAATTACCACATCTTGTCACCTCACACTAGGCAATAACCATTCTCATAGCTCATACAGCACATTTAATATCTTGTCACCTCTCACTAGGTAACAATTAACACCACGGCTTACAAGGCCCATAAAACATCTTGTTACCTCTCACTAGGTAACCATTAATATCATTCTTAAAGAGTTGGATGTGATATCTATGATGTCTTGAAGCATTACTTTCTTTATTACTTTTAACTTAATTAACTTTATCAACTTGTATTTTATTAAGGTATCTCCCATCTTAATACTTTTATCCACTAACCTATCACCTTTATTATAAAGTGCATAGGTTATAGAACACACATTAGAATTGTCCAACTATCTTCAATGATATGGACTCATCTCAGGTTAAGGCATTGCTTGCTATAAAGTTGCCCATAATCAACCACTTTAGGTATTTCCCTTATTATGGTATTAGTCACCATTTCCTTATTAGGATTAGGGTCTCATAGATCATCACCCTTTATTAGGGTTAGGGTTTCACATATTATCACCCTTCATTAGGATTAGGATTTCATCTACCATCACCCTTTATTAGGGTTAGAATTTCACATACCATCACCCTTCATTAAGGTTACATATCACATTGCCCATAATTAGGGTTTACAATTCATTCCAATTAGGGTTTTCTCATAGCATCACTCTCAATTAGGGTTTCTTATGGAGTCACCCTCAATTAGGGTTTCTCAATTCATGTCAATTGGGGATACTCATCCCATTACCCAAATCAGGATATAATTTATCACAATATTGTCCAAGACTAAGGTTTCATATAGAATTACATAGCATCACCCTGGATTTGAGTTCTACATTATATCAATACATTAGGGTTTTACATCACATTACCCTAGTTTAGGGTTTCATGCACTTTACCCTAAAATTTGGGTTTCTTATTCAACTATCCATAATTAGGATTTACTATTCATCCCAATTAGGGTTTCATATTCCATTACCCATAAATAGGGTTTACAATATGTTACCCTGAATTAGGGTTAGGGTTCATTAACCTTCTTGATTAGGGTTTCATGATCTCTTTACTAAGGATCATACCCTAATCACCACATGATTAATACTCATGTATGAATTTCTTTCTATCATCCTTTTAACTTGATTAGGTTATATCAACCCTCCAATCAAGTACATACAACTATGCTTGACATAGTGTATTGAGTTATTGCTTACTTAAGCTTCAAGGATTAACTCATCTAAGGATTATCAATCACTTAGTATCTTAAAGGTACAACTCTAGTGATTATCTTTGAGATAGATCAGTAACAATCATAGAGTCAATTGATCCTTCATCATAATAAGTTTTCGATTGATATGATCACATTGAATTACTAAACGACCTTGACCCTTACTCTAAACAGTTTGAAACTGTTTGGGCAAATTGCCCTTGAAACTGTTGAGCAAGAAGTACATTGAAACCGAATGGACTTGGGTCTCCAAACAATTTGAGATCGTTTGGACCCAAACAGTCTTGAGACCATTTGGACCAAAACCTCTAAAAACCGAATGGACCAAAAAGGTCTTTCAACACTTAATCAATTCAAGGTTTCAATCAATGAACCGACTATAAATTGAATCCTTGATTCATTCATCAATTGAACTATTGAATCATCCTTCAATTGGACCGTCAATTAGGGTTTTGAACCCAATTGAACTAGGATCTATAATCAAGAAATCTTCAATTAGGGTTTTGAAATCGAGGAACTTTCAATGATTAACATTATGGAACTGATTCAATTGAAATCAATGAATCATCATCAAATTATGATATGACCTGACCGCAAACGGTCTTGAGGTTGTTTGGATGACCTCCAAATGGTCGTGAGACCGTTTGCCCCATCCATCATTGAAATTTTGTGAAATTCAATTAGGGTTCATATCATTAGATTGATCACCAATTGAACTATTGATTGCATTTAAATTTGCTATCTTTGGTCCTTCAATTATTCAACCATACTCAATCCTATACCTCCAAACGGTCTTGGTTGAACTTCAAACAGTCTTGAGACCGTTTGGGTGATCTCAAAATGGTCTTGAGACCGTTTGGGTTAATCAACCCAAAATTTTAAATCAACCAATTGAAATTTCAGCACTTAACCCGATTAGGGTTTGATAATTGATTAACCTTCAACTGATGAACCCTTTGAAACTAATCAATTGAATTTAATGGGTCATCAACCATCAACACCAGACTATGAGCTCCAAATGGTCAACCATTGCAAATGGTAAACCACTCCAAATGGTTTGAAACCGTTTGGTTTCTAACGGTTTGTTGAAACCGTTTAACCAATTTCAATGAAACCGATTGGTTTCCAACTTTTGAAACCATTTGCCTAGGATATTTTTTAGGTGTGTGCTTAGGATGATGTCATCATCATCAATCTACTATTCTTCATATTTTTCTGTAATTTTCATGGTGGTTCTATCGATTTGATCAAGTGAATTTCAAGAAGAACAAATGATCAACAATTCATAAGGAATTGATTGCAATAACAATATTAAGAGTTCAAGTTATAAAACCCACCTCCAATTGAGCTTCAAAGCTTCAAACTCCACGTCTTTAATGGCGGAAGTAACATATTCAACTATCCCAAGCTCGTCCTCAAGCTTTGAGTGAAAAGGAATGGCTAGAATTGAAGATCAAGTGAAGATAAGAAGAAATCAAGCATTGATTCGTGATTTCCACCATGGAATCAAGGTGAAAGAGGGCCATGGAGCTTACCTACAGGTTGGGAGTCATACTCCTGTTGCTCCTAAGCTCCCTTGGTCGTTGTGCAAGCAAGAAGTGAAAGTGGATTCGAAATTACCCATTCAAGCTATGGATAAATGAGTATATATGAATTTTTATTGAAAATTCGTTTAAGAGAGAGAAAGTAGGAATTATCTGCTCCATTTCCTTGCCACTTGCCCCCTTATCTTCCTTGGATACGAGTCTATCTTCCTTGCCTCCTATTCCTCTCACTTATCCATGATTTAAAGAAAAGCAAATTAAGCACCTTAAGTCATATTATAATAATATCCATAAGTGAGTGGATATTTCTTTTTCTTATAATAATGTGTGTGAGTTCTTCACCTCCTTAAGATATTTTCGTTGCCTTTGCAAGGAAAAAGTACGTCCACATATATGGATTTCAACCATTTCAATTTTGGTTGAAGGGCACTTCAATTAATATAAATATTTTTGCATTAAATTGAATCAGGGTTTCAATTATGCTTAAATCTTGATTATTTTAATATCAAGATTCTCTTTCCTCCAAAATGATACAAATGAGACGCCCCTCTCATTTTATTTGCTCTAAATGATGCCAAGAAACATTAGGGACTATTTTGAAGTGGTAATTTGCATATTGAACCCTGGGTTTTGGGTAAATTGAACATCACACCAAAATTAGGTTTTAATGCATAAACATTGCTTTATCATCTCTTCCTTGGTACTCAGGATTTTCCCAAGCCATACCTCTACATCATCTTCATTCTCATGATGGTTCAACACATGAGGAACATTTTATCATGTAACATTTGCAATTTAACCCCTCAACTTGGGTAATTTGCACTTTAGTCCAAAACATGCAAAACATTATTTCAACATTATTCAAAAAGGACTAAAATTGAAATATAAGTTCCTATTGAAACTTAATTACTTTTCAAAAGATAAGAGTAAGCATATAATTATCTTTCTTAAACAAAACACCTAGGGTTAAAGCATAACCCAGGTCAGGGATGTTACAATAATAATGCAACCCGTTTGGTGGGCCCACATTACTACCATCACACTTCCACGAGATAGACATCACACCTCCCTTGGGGAGCCCACACTTAGTCGATCAAGCTTTTGATGCGTGCCACTTTTGGAAAGCATCTAATACTTGATATTATATTTGATGAATTTGTATAAATACATATACTTTATCCAATCACCACACATATAGTATGTATCATATACATGTTGTAACCACAAATGAGAACATGCAATAAATAGAACACTCACATGATGTTTATGGCCATACTAATGTAACTCCATGGAGCCACAAGGAATTACTACCACCTATGGTCCACATCATATGCAAATTATTGTTGGTGAAAATTGTTGGTATGTATGCCCATAGAGAAAGTCATGTGATGATTGTAATGGGATACTTTGTAAATGATTAGAATAATAATAAAGGCAATTTCCAATCTATATGTTTTAACTATTTCTGAGATGACAATATAACATGATAGATGTCTAGAGAATTGTTTTACTCAATGACATATGCTTTTAGGTTAAGGACCTAAACGATGACATCATATGGATGTTAAGAGTATACATTCTTGTTTAGTCCCTAGTCGGTTGTTATTGTGGAAATAACCATAGACATCAATAACATTAAAGGCTAGATTGTGTTTTGGTTGATGACAAAATCTCATTAGTCATGATATAGTGATATCAAACCAAGCACATAGGTACTTGTTAGGGAACAAGTGTACCAGACAGACCCACCGTGAGAGTGACACATGGGACCATGATTTGGTAGTCATAGTCAGCTCTCACAGTGATGGTGGTGAGTGTGATTCTTTGACCTGAAATCACTACACTCAACACATGTCATTGGGTATGCTTTGACATCATCAAACGCAGTCCTGAAACATGGGTTGTTATAAAGGTGATGATTGGGTGACTTTGACACATGGGGCTTTGAAGGGTGAGTGATAGATATGCGATTTGTCCTTCCTAAGGGAGTTTAATGTCCATGGACACTTGATGAGTAGGATTGAGAAAGGCATGCACATGCATGTGTGAATCAATATGTGATATTGATGTCACACACATCTCACCCAGTCTTCTCTGAGATCAAGGAAATGGATGAACGTTGAAAGGATGACTGTACCATGCCTTGAGTTCATTCAGGACATTAGTGACAAAGGAATTATACATTCATTGTAACACCATTCACATATTGTAGGATTGAAAGTTGTTCTCCAACTTTCTATTCACTTGGGTAGCACTGATGTGCAACTAGGCACCGCTCTTTGCTTGTGAAGTCATAAGTGTTATGGACTTTCACTGCCAACGTGAAATGGACCTGCAGGGTCACACACATAGGATTTAACCTGGAAGAGGAGTTTATCCACAAATGATGTTTAGATTGATTACTAAAGGAATTTAGTAGTTCAATTAAACATTCAATCAATTGATAGCTCAATATCATAGTGTTCAAGGTGATTGGGCTGATTGGTTAGAGTATCAGATTGATTGAAACTACATTTGACAGATTTTGCACAATCTGCACTTCCAACCGATCGGCTCATATGATGAACTGATCGGCTCAACTTGGTGAACTGATCGTCTCATGAGATGAACCAATCGACTCAGGACAGGCTGAACCGACCGGTTCAAGGGTTGAACTTATCGGCTCAACTGGTCCAAATGAGCAAGTTTGGAAGGTCAAGTTGGTAAGAAATTTCTTTTCATTTCACTTGTCCAATTTTATTGGAACAAGGATTGGTATTTGGATCAATTCGAAACAAAAAGAGGAAAAAGTCAACCGGGAACTGACCAGGGCAGTGAAACGATCGTTTCAGAAGTGAACCAATTGGCTCAGGTGCCCCAACCGATCAATTTAGGTGTGAATCGATCGGCTCAGGTCCCCAACCAATCGGTTCATGCTTGAAACGATCGGTTCAGCTGGGGCAGTTGGTTGTTTTGTGGAAAATATCGAACCCTTCTACTCCCGCATTAATCCCACATTGCCCGGGGTAGAGAACTCTGTCCCATGATCCTCCTATATATAGGGGTATTGGGGGCTTGTCAAAAGTACAACTCAGAACAACAGTTGCTCTGCAAAGTTGTCGTTCTCTCTAGTTGTGGTAACCGAGAGAGCCCGAGTAAGTGCTACCCGATAAGGGAGGCACAACAAGGGAAAGACAACTGCAAAAAAGTGACTAGTTGCAGGAGAGTGTGTCAGTGACTAGTACGCTGACAGGAGGGTACGACTCCTTCCGGTGCCTTGTGCGACAAGGCGATCGGAGTTCCAGGCAGTCGTGTGGACGACTGCAGAGGCGGGAGACTTCTGTCGATCAGAGGACAACTGTCAAGCCCGACAGTCCTGGTGAGACCAGGAGCTGCATAGACACCATCCAAGACCGGAGGTGAAGACCGTGCAAGCCACAAGGTAATGTCTCCAAGCAAGCCTTGGGACAAGGTACACCTTTACAAACCATCTTTCCTATTGTATAGACGTTGACGCGATTCCTTTATTCTGGGTTTGGGAGAAGAAATGTTTAGTTTTCGCTACCTTCCCTGTCTCCCCTAAAACCCAACAGTGGTATCAGAGCCACATCAACTGCTCTATACTTTAGGATTATCGATGTGATCAATTTTGGTTTATCGTCTTTATGATGCGAATAAAATTGGCTTTATGCATGTCCAATCTTAAATCCACAAATCCCAATATACATATATGATATGTAATATAAATGCACTTGATGCGCGTCGCCCTTAAATGAGTTTTGTTGTGGATGTATAACATGGTTATGACCTATAAACCCTATGTATGTGTGCTTAGTTGAATGTGTTTGCTTTCATCTCGGTCTGTGCACCAATTCCCTATCTCCCATTCCTGATGTAACTTGAGATAACTCGAGATTTCTTTCCTACCTTTGCTCCCTCCAAATGTAACTCGGGGTTTACTTTTTCAAATGTAAAATAGGATAGATTTTTATTTCCTGTTATGTCAAAGAACGACTGACATTTTGATGACCGGTTGTGGCAGCCTGAGGAGATGTACGATGACCAGTGAATCGATCAGCTGGAGGCGCCAGTAGATCGGCTGGTGGCACCCAACCGACTGGTCTGATGGCGAGCCGATCAATCATGGAGATAAGTTGATCAAACCCAGAAAGGCAAAGCACAGAATTCATCTTGTATAGGTTGCATGTGATGTGGACCTAGATGACCGTGATTCCTCTTGGCTCGAGGAATCACATTAGGATGGCCATAATCATTGCTTTTATCGTTTCACATGTTTTCTGTGGGATATAGCATGTATATGATACTTACTATATTGTGGTGATTGGATATGTATATGTATCTATAAAAACCAAATTCCTCATCTAAATATTATGTCTTTCACGCCTTCCATTAGCGACACACATGAAAAACTTGATCGACCAAGCATAAGTTACACCAAAGCGTGGTGCATCATCTATCTCATAGAAGTGTGAAGGGTAAATATGTAGGTTCTCCCAAAGCAGGGTGCATGTTTACCGTGTCAGCTTTTGGGATAGACTTAACTGGTGATTGTTAGAGCGTCTAAGCCCAGAGGCACAAAATGTTCATGACAAGGTGTTGCACATGTTCATTCATCAAGAGTTGCATATGATGTAATTGGCATGATAGCCTACATAAATAGTCAAGTTGTGGGCGACCAGCCAAAGCTGACTCATAACTTGATGAAATACAGATCTTGCCCACTAGAAGATTGTGCGCTGCAATCTTTCGAATTGATGGTGAAGGCTATCAATTTGAATCAAAATAGTAGGAGTGGTAATTAATTAAAGGCCTAATTAACTATCGTCAAATTTTATTCAAATCAAATCAAATCAAAAGGAGTTTTGACAAATGCAATTTTCTCTTGTAGAATGGAAAAGAATCATCTTTTAAAATGGGAAAATTAATTGAGAATAAGTTCCATAACTGGTTGAGGATTGTGAGAAGTGTTCTGCACAATCTTGATATACCGGTAGCCTTTGAATCCACTCCACGTATGCTTAATGCGTTGTTTGAGAAGAAGGATAGTTCATTGATGAAGATCAATGGAACAAACTCCAAGGAAAAAGGTGAGGGAGAGAAAGGTTCTCTCGCCAAACCAATGTCAAAGTCTTCTGCATGGAAAGGATGGAAGGAACAATGGAAGAAGAAGCGAGAGATAGAGATCTCTACTTCTGGTGTATATGTGATAGAGATTAACTTTACTACTTCTTTGTCATGGGTACTTGATACCGGATGTGGATCTCACATTTGTTCAAATGTGAAGGATCTTAAGAGAAGTAGGCCTTTGGGGAAAGGCGAGGTTGAACTATGTGATGCCAATGGGGCAAGGGTTGCTGCCAGTGCCGTAGGAACCTATGAGTTAACTCTACTTAGTGGGATAATAATAGAGTTGAAGAACTTCTATTATGTACCTACCATAAATAGGAATATCATTTCCGTTTCTTATTTAGACAAGGATGGTCTTGAATTTCTTATTAAGAATGGAAAGTGTTCCATTTCAAAAGATGGGATCTTTTCTGGTAGTGCCACAATGTCTTATGGTCTATACTTGATAGATCTAGAGACAAGTGTATACAACGTAAACACCAAAAGGCAAAAACTCAACAACTCAAACAAAACATATCTTTGGCATTGTCGTCTAGGGCACATAAATGAGAAGCGCATCTCTAGACTCCATAAAGATGGCTATCTAGACTCTTTTGATTATGAATCAATAGAGACATGTGAATCTTGTTTGTTGGGTAAGATGACCAAGACTCCCTTTTCAGGTAAAGGTGAGAGAGCTAGTGATCTATTAGGACTCATACATTCTGATGTATGTGGGCCCTTTAGAACTAATGCCAGAAATGGGTATCGGTACTTCATTACCTTCACTGATGACTTCAGTAGGTATGGCTATGTGTACCTGATGAAACATAAGTCAGAAACCCTTGAAAGGTTCAAGAATTTCATGAATGAAGTACATAACCAACTTGGTAAAAGTATTAAAGAACTTCGATCCGATCGAGGTGGAGAATACTTAAACCAGGAGTTTGAGGACCTTCTGCGAGCCCGTGGTATTGTATCATAATGGACTCTGCCTGGAACACCACAACATAATGGTGTGTCTGAAAAAAGGAATCACACTTTACTGGATATGGTGTGATCAATGCTGAGTTTTGTTGATCTTCCGATTTCCTTCTAGGGTCATGCTCTTGAAACTGCCACGTTTACACTTAACCTAGTACCATCTAAATCGGTTCAAAAGACACCATATGAGATATGGACTGGGAAGCATCCCAATATGTCTTTTATGAGGATTTGGGGGTGTGAGGCATATGTCAAGAAAATGTTTCCTGACAAGCTAGGCCCTAGATCTGATAAATGTTATTTTGTTGGATATCCCAAGGAAACCAAGGGATATTACTTATACCACCCAGCTGACAACAAAGTGTTTGTTTCCAGGGATGCTGTGTTCCTAGAAAAGGAATTTATTTCTAAAGGAAGCAGTGGGAGGAAAATAGAGCTTGAAGAGGTTCAAGACCAACAAGAAAACATTGAACCAGTAGATGTATAAGAGGAACATAGAGATTCACAAGGTGTTGTGGAGACTCAATCTTCTCAAGTAACACAAGGACCTCGTAGATCTAGTAGGACATGCCTTGAACCTGAGAGGTTTGGATACCTTGTGACTCAGGAAGGCAGTGAGTTGATCATAAATGATGATCTAACTACCTATCTAAAGGCTATGGAGGGACCAAATTCTGGGAAATGGCTTGAGGCCATGACATCTGAGATGGAATCCATGTACTCCAAAAAACTATGGACTTTGGTGGAACCACCTGAAGGGGTAAAACCCATAGGGTGCAAGTGGGTCCTCAAGAAGAAGACTGACTTGGATGGCAATGTGCAAACTTATAAAGGCAGATTGGTTGCAAAGGGTTTCTGACAAGTTCAAGGTGTTGACTATGACAAAAAAATTTCTCCAGTTGCCATGATTAAGTCCATCATGATCATGCTTACTATTACGACTTACTATGACTATGAGATTTGGCAAATGGATGTTAAAACCGCATTCCTTAATGGGAATATAAATGAGGATGTGTACATGACACAACTTGAAGGTTTTGTAAATCCAAAGAATGCCAATAAAGTCTGTAAGCTACAAAAGTCAATCTATGGATTGAAGCAAGAATCTCAGAGTTGGAATCTTCGATTTAATGAAGAAGTCAAAGTGTTTGGCTTTATTCAAAATGAAGATGAACCTTGTGTGTAGGGATGAGAATCGGGCCAGGTTATACCGGGTTTTGCCTGTCCCAAACCCAAACCCACATTTTAAAGCGGGCCACAGGCTGGGTTCGTGCCCGGATAAAACTGAAAAATGTCAGCCCATACCCAGCCCATATAAGAATGCTGGGTTTCAGGCCGAATTCGGGTTTGCCCATATAACATCAAATGAGCATACCAAATTTTGCTAGATCTAACTTGCTAACATGAAAATTGAATTACTGTGATATGTATTTTGTGATAAACCTTCAAAAGAATGTATATAAACTATATTGAAATAGTAACAAATCATTTTCTGGTACATGTGAATGTATGAGAAGTAAAAAATCAATGGAGTCCACAATGTTGTGCCTTTTTGCCTCCTCATCCTATATGTATATACAATGAATTAGGTTTTGGAAGGACAAAAGATCATTTGTCTCCTACATGTGGGCATATGAGTAAAAAGATGAGCATAATCTACTATGCATTGAGCAAAAGATCATTCGTCTCCTATATGTGGACACAATGAGATCAAAATAAAGAAATCAAGTATGTCTATTCATGTCAATGATGGTTGTCTTACTAGTATGAATTCATTAATCATGTTGATTGATTGCATAGTATCCATGTTGCCATTGGTTAGGTACATACTACATATTGCATCAAGAAATTTGTATGTTTTTCTTTTAAGACAAAGATAGATGTATAGGTATATAATGTACATAAAATATAATCTGGGTATTTGGGTTTTCGGGCCTGGGTTTACCTTTGCCCGTACCCAGCCCAAATAAAATATGGGTTTAACTTTTAGGCCCGACCCACCCATATTGTAAACCGGGTTCGGGTCTGGATCGGGTTATGTGGGCTGGGTCGCGGGTTGGATCGGGCCGACCCAACCCGATGCTCATCCCTACTTGTGTGTACAAGAAGGTTAGTGGGAGCACGACCACATTCCTCATATTATATGTGGATGACATACTATTGATGGGAAATGATGTCACAACCTTAGAGAAGGTAAAGACTTGGCTTGGGAATACTTTCTCAATGAAGGACTTAGGAGAAGCATCCTACATTCTAGGTATTAAGATCTATAGAGATAGATCTAAAAGGCTTCTTGGACTAAGTCAAAGCGCGTACATTGACAAAGTGCTGAAGCGGTTCAGCATGGAGAATTCAAAGAGAGGTAACATCCCCACGGTACAAGGAGTCACCGTCTCTAGAACTCAATGTCCCCAATCTTGTGAAGAGAGGGAGAGTATGAATGGGATCCCATATGCATCAGCCATTGGATCCATCATGTACGCTATGTTGTACACACACCTAGATGTCTCGTATGCTCTCAGCATAATGAGTAGGTACCAGTCAGATCCCGGGGATGCTCACTAGACAGCCGTAAAGAACATCCTCAAGTACTTGCAAAGGACTAAGGATCAGTTCCTTATATACGGCGGTGAGGAAGAATTGGTAGTAAAGGGTTACACCGATGCAAGCTTCCAAATCGACAAAGATGATTACAGATCACAATCAGGATTTGTATTTTGCCTAAACAATGGAGCTATGAGCTGGAAGAGTTCCAAGCAAGAAACAGTTGTCAATTCTACTATAGAGGATGAGTATATTGTTGCTTCACATACAACAAAGGAGGCTGTGTGGATCAGGAAGTTCATCACTAAACTTGGTGTAGTACCCAGTAGATGTGATGCAATTGAGCTTTATTGTGACAATATTGGAGCTATTTCTCAAGATAAGGAACCCAGATCACATCAGCGGTCCAAGCACATACTGAGGCGCTTCCATCTCATATGAGAGATCGTACAACAAGGAGATGTGAAGATTTGCAAAGTACCAACTGAAGACAACATAGATGATCCACTAACAAAGGCCCTTTCTCAGCAGAAGCATGATGGTCAGGCTAGGTCACAAGGACTGAGGTTCCTAGGTGACTGGCTCTAAGTGCAAGTGGGAGTCTGTTGGTATGTATGCCCATAGAGCAAGTCATGTGATGATTGTAATGGGATACTTTGTAAATGATTTGAATAATTATAAAGGCAATTTCCAATCTATATGTTTTAACTATTTCTAAGATGATAGTGTAACATGATAGATGTCTAGAGAATTGTTTGACTCAATGACGCATGCTTTTAGGTTAAGGACGTAAATGATGAGATCATACATATGTTAAGAGTATACATTCTTGTTTAGTCCTTGGTCGGTTGTTATTGTGGAAATAACCATAGACATCAATAACACTAAAGACTAGATTGTGTTTTGGTTGATGACAAAATCTCATTAGTCATGATATAGTGATATCAAACCAAGCACATAGGTACTTGTTAGAGAACAAGTGTACCAGATAGACCCACCGTGAGAGTGACACATGGGACCATGATTTGGTAGTCATAGTCAGCTCTCACAGTGATGGTGGTGAGTGTGATTCTTCGACCTGAAATCACTACACTCAACACATGTCGTTGGGTATGCTTTGACATCATCAAACGCAATCATGAAACATGGGTTGTTATAAAGGTGATGATTGGGTGACTTTGACACATGGGGCTTTTGAAGGGTGAGTGATAGATATGGGATTTGTCCCTCCTAAGGGATTTTGATGTCCATGGCCACTTGATGAGTAGGATTGAGAAAGGCATGCACATGCATCTGTGAATCAATATGTGATATTGATGTCACACACATTTCACCCACTCTGCTCTGAGATCAAGGAAATGGATGAATGTTGAAAGGATGATTGTACCATGCCTTGAGTTCATTCAGGACATTAGTGACAAAGGAATTATACATTCACTGTAATACCATTCACGGATTGTAGGATTAAAAGTTGTTCTCCAACTTTCTATTTCACTTGGGTAGTACTGATGTGCGACTAGGCACCACTCTTTGCTTGTGAAATCATAAGTATTATGGACTTTCACTTCCAACGTGAAATGGACCTGCAGGGTCACACACATAGGATTTAACTTGGAAGAGGAGTTTATCCACAAACGATGTTTATATTGATTACTAAAGGAGTTTAGTAGTTCAATTAAACACTCAATCAATTGATAGCTCAATATCATAGTGTTCAAGGTGATTGGACCAATTGGTTAGAGTATCAGATTGATTGAAACTGCATTTGACTGATTTTGCACAATCTACACTCCCAACCGATCGGCTCATATGATGAACCGATCGACTCATGAGATGAACCGATTGGCTCAGGACAGGCTGAACCGACCGGTTCAAGGGTTGAACTAATTGGCTCAACTGGTCCAAACGAGCAAGTTTGGAAAGTTAGGTTGGTGAGAAATTCCTTTTCATTTCACTTGTCCAATTTGATTGGAACAAGGATTGATATTTGGATCAATTCGAAACAAAAAGAGGAAAAAGTCAATTGGAAACTGACGAGGGTAGTGAACCAATCGTTTCAGAAGTGAACCGATCGGCTCAGGTGCCCCAACTGATCGGTTCAGGTGTAAACCGATCGGCTCAAGTCCCCAGCCGATCGGTTCATGCTTGAAATGATCGGTTCAACTGGCACAGTTGGTTGTTTTGTGGAAAATCTTGAACCCTTCTACTCCTGCTTTAATCCCGCATTGCCTGGGGTAGAGAACCCTGTCCCATGACCCTCCTATATATAGGGGTATTGGGGGCTTCTCAAAAGTACAACTCAGAACACCAGTTTCTCTGCAAAGTTGTCGTTCTCTCTGGTTTGGTAACTGAGAGAGCCCGAGCAAGTGCTACCTGATAAGGGAGGCACAGTAAGGGAAAGACAACTACAGAAAAGCGACTGGTTGCAGGAGAGTGTGTTAGTGACTAGTACGCCGACATGAGGGTATGACTCCTTCCGGTTCCTTGTGTGACAAGGCGATCGGAGTTCCAGGAAGTCCGTGTGGACGACTACAGAGGCGGGAGACTTCTGCCGCTCGGAGGACAACTGTCAACCTTGACAGTCCTGATGAGACCAGGAGCTGCAGATACACCGTCCAAGACTAGAGGTGAAGACCGCACAAGCTGTGAGGTAACGTCACCGAGCATGCCTCGGGACAAGGTACACCTCTACAAACCATCCTTCCTATTGTATAAATGTTGATGCGATTCCTTTACTCTGGGTTTGGGAGAAGAAAATTTTTGTTTCCACTACCTTCTATGTCTCCCCTAAAACCCAAAAAAAATCTTTTCTCAGACCAATTTGGGTTTATTAGTTCAACTCTTGAACCAGTCGACTTGCCTCCTGGTCACTGAGTTGGGCTCTTCTAAAATGGTTGTCTGGTTCTCAGGTCTAAGTAACGTCTGGATACCTCCAGACGACCAGTTGGGCCACTGGTCAATTGGTTCATCCTCCTATCATCTACCCTCCTCGGTCCTCCAGTCGATCGGGTCGTCTCACGAGTCACTCATTTCGCCTTTGAGCAAATCAACATCTCACATCAAAACATAAATTAAAACTATTCTATTTCTTATTACAATGTATATGGGGAAAACCTCAAGTTACATTCAAGGGTAAATAGGAAGAAGAGAATTAATTTACATTTGGAAAGGAGAGAGGCTCGATACACAGAACGATTCATAATAGGAATAAATAACCACAAGCACGCACACACAGATTTGGGGTTTTGGGCATAACCATGCTTCACATCCACCATCAAAATTGATTTTATGGTGATGTGTGTAAATTGTACATATATATATATATATATATATATATATATATATATATATATATATATATATATACATATATCACACACATACACACAAACACACACACACACACGGATATATATATATATATGTATATATATATACATTCCTTTGGTTTCTTTATGTTGTGATAAGACAGACGTGCACATCAACTAGTTTATATTTTCGCATAGCGTGCAATAAATAAACACGGTAAAACTAAAATCCATTCATATTAATTATCCCAAAACTTAAATAATTGACGTAGCTTTGATACCACTGTAGGGATACGACATCTGGTAGGCAGTGGAAACAAAATATTATACTGACATTTTTCCCATTAACCAGCAGATCACGTCAATAACTATGTAATGTGAAGGATGGCTTAACAAAGATATATCTAGTCTTAGAGCAAGTTCATCAACAATCCTCATCAATGTAGATGCACACTCTGTCTTGTACACTATCTGTGTAGCTCGTGGATGCACTCAGACAAGTCTGACTACTCCTCCATGGACAACATACTCAGACAACTACTGCAATGACTCCTCTAATCTTGCCATGGACTGTGAGTTGATGTTTCTCTCCTAGCATCAACCAAAGGACTCCTGCCTCTAGAGTAGTCCACACAGACCAACTAGAATTCCTTTCGTCCTGCTAGAACGGACAAGAAGGAGTTGTCCCTCCCATTGATGTACTAGACCCCAACCTAATCTCACACAACAATGATCCTTAGTTGTATCTCTCCCTTGGCTATCCCTCCCTAGATGGATAGGACTTGCTTTGGCTCTCGTGTTTACCATAACCAGAGAGGACAAAAATTATTAGAGAAACTGATTCTCAATTGTCTATGTTGTGATCTAATAATCCTGCAATACCCCTCTATTTATAGTGGAGGCCAAGGTCAAGATTCCCAGTCTGTGCGGGAGTGGAAAGGATCAGAAGATCTTGAATTTTTGCAACAATTCTGTAGGTCTCGCAACCTGTGACATCCGAGATGGTCGTCTTGCCCAGTGAGATGGTCATCTAGGATGTGAGATGGTCATATCACTCAATGAGATAGTAGTTTTGCACTTTCCATTTGTACGCGGAATTGGCAACTCAATTCCCATCAATGTTGGACATTGATTTCCTTGCACTTACAAGGGAAACAAATAGGGAAATGTCTAGAACTTCCCTTGACCGAACTGGACCATCTCTCCTATGAGAGACAACTGTCTTGGTGACCCATACGATTGTATGGTGACCGGAGTCGAGCTAACAAGTTGGGTCAGTTTGCTTGTTTGTCGATTTCAACTCAAAACAACACTGACTCTCCAAACGCCTGTCTCAACAAATCACATAGCTATATTACGTCTTTTACTATGGCCTAAGGAGATGAAGTAATACCACTCATGCTCCAACTGACCACTGCTAAGTCAAAATCAATGTCATAAAATATCTAGGAGGAGCCAGACTCCTATGATCTCCCACACCCTTAGTCAGTTTGAGTTCTCCGTAGTGACATATAAAGTCCAACTGCAAAAAATAGCCTAGTTTGTAATGGTATATAGGCAAAACACTAGTGAAAACTGAGTTATGACCATAGCCACAACCCTACATAGGTATGACCACAACCATCCTCAAAACATATCATATACATATACATATACTAAATCAAATCACATGAGATACATCCTCGAATGTACTCCTGCCAGGGTATGACCACAACCAATCCTGTGATATGTATATAATCAACTGTATACAGACTCTGAGATTCCACTAAGGGAGAACCTGTTTCACCATCCAACAACTATTGGTGTGGAGAACGGATCTATACCACATGGAAACTACATGATTAACTACATGATTAGGGTTTCACTTGATTAGTTAAGCCAATTGAGTGTCTTTTAGCATCTATCAAGTTACAACGTAAGAACCCTAAACAATCACTATAAAGATAAGAGTATGTTACAATTCAAAAGAAATAAAATGTATGAAGTATAAAATTATCACATCATCACTTGGTACCACTGCCATACAAGACCACCAACATTATCACACCATTAGGGGATAAAAATCCCTCATCTCATTACTAGAGGATATCACCTCTCATTTAGGTTTTAAGCCTCTACCAGGTCATGAGACCCAAAAGACATCATTATCATCTCATCATGCCTTAACAAGACTCATAATCATTCACCCTATATCACATAAATCACACCATAGCATTCACTAGCTATGTTATTTATTCCATCTACATGGTTAGAGTTACACAAGTAGGAGAGAGAAAATATCATTGCATGCTAACATATCAGATAGATAAGTAACATTATCTCCTACTTTCTTAGATCACGTTAGGGTTTAGCACTCACATCATCATTACTCAACATGTGCATAACAACATGTATCAAATATATATGTAGGGTACTGCAGTGACCCCTTTTTCCTCATGTGTTGCGACCGTTTAGGTTAGCCCACTAAGGGTAACACTTTGGGTTAGGGTAGCGGCTGTTAGCATAGGTGTCTTGTTGTGACCAAAATAGATCATCAAACATGTGTAACGACCAAGATCCAACTTGTAGCGACCAACCAAAACATTAGGTGTTACGACCATAAGGTAGTGTAGCGACCCAAAACACAAGTGTAGAGACTTCCCAATCAGGGTAAAGTTTGTTGCGCCCACAACACCACACTACACATGTAGCGACCTCAAAACTAAAACATGTGTATCGACCACAAGAGATTGATGTGACCAAGAAAATCTCAAAGTGTTGTGAACAAAAGTGATAGGCTTAGCCATGTGGTGCCCATAACACATCACCAACTACTTGTAGTGACCACTAGCATGAGAGTGAGTGTAGTGACCATCAAGGTCAAGCTACCTAAGAAACACATACCATCTTCAAAAATATATAATCCATGATCAAAATAGATGGTGAACATTTCGAAAATCAAGCGTCATTAAGGAGAAAACTCCATGCAAGGATAGACATCAAAGCCCTAAATTCATCTCCATAGAAATCAACATGGAAAACATGATGAGAGAGATGAAAACCAAGCATCACTCATGTATAAACATGTCAAAAACCTCAAGTTAATAAATATGGTCCCACCAAAAACATGGTTATAAAATTCATGTTCAAGATGCATGTGAAACCCATCACCTTCATAGTCACCACCAAATAGAGTTTAAGGATTAGGGTTTAGGAGAAAGAGTAGTCCATGTAAGAACACTTCAAAAGCATAAACCCTAGATCAATGTATCATTATCTACCATCTTAAATTCACATTTTAGAGATGAAATCAACAACATTAAAGCAAGAATATAGTGAAATAATAGTAGAGGGGAATGTTATATAACCCGCCTTATGACGAAGATCAAGCTCTAAAGACACAAGATCTGAAGACAGAAGAAAGTAGCTCTAACTTGGAACAACTCCAAAGACACAAGGTCACCTCAAAAGAGAAGAACTCACCAAGGTCAAACGATAGCTCAAGGTGAAGAAAACTCAACCCTAGGCCGAACAAGAGAGAAGAAAGAGGAGAGCTTCTTCTCACATAGGTACCACCATGGTCAATGCATAGTCTCTAACCTTAGTGAAGAGAAGATCCTCAAAGAATAGCCATCATGGTTGTACCATAGTCTCAAGGCCAAGGAAGGGAGAAGATAGGTAGGGTTCCAAACGAAAAATGTGATCAAAGGTGTAGAATCACTTACCAAGACAGAAGATCACCAAGAGTCACCACAAAGAGGATGATCGAGCTCAAAATCACCACATGCAAGGATGATCAGCCACCAAAGCTCCAAGATCAGCCCTCTCTAGGTCCAAGGTTTGTCTAAGCAAGAAGGGGGAAGAAGAGAGAGAGAGAGAGCTAAAAGGATTGCTTGCATGTAAAAGAGAGTGCTTATATACACATGGGGTAAGAGGGAGGTAAAGGTATGAGGTGTTAAGAAGGTAGAGAACCATAAGGACACTTGTCCCTCATAGGATCGGTCATGCATGCACACATGTAAGGAAAACATTAAAACCAAATTGGTGTAGCGACCACTTGATCTCAAACTCATCATGGTCGAAGAAAAACACTTGGTAGCGGTCTCAACACACCCAAAACCCTAGTATCGACCGCAATATACCTCCACAAGAGCAATACAAGTGACCCAAAGCATATAGGTCGAAGAAAACCAAACAAAGCATGGTGTCTCAGACAAAGCACTCTCAAAGCACAAGGACCATCAGTCACAACACTCAAAGGACACCACATGGTCAACTCAACCACTCAAGAAACCAAGCAAACCCTAGGTCAACTCTCAAGATGCCACATCATCAACCAAGCTCCAACAGAGCACCCCTCAACATCATTCTCTCTCTCATGATGTTAAGGCCCAAAGGGCACAACCTACATGTGACCAATTGCAAGATAACCCCTGAACATGGGTAAATTGCAACTTGGTCTAAAACAAGAAAACATAGCTCAAACATCAACCAAATAGGACCAAAGTGAAAACATAACAATGTCACATGTTATTAAGGCCTCTCATGAGATTAGATTAAGGCATCAAAAGAGATTAGGTTAAGGTTCAAGCATCATTTTAAGCAAAGCAAACACAATAAAGCACTAAGACATGCCATGTCAGGTCCTAAGTATCATATTAAGCAAAACAAACACAATCAAGCACTAAGCTGATGGTCTACTGCACAAGCTCAGGACCTAGAAGCTGATATTCACAGATCTCATACCAACACAATAGAGGTCTACAATGTCTCCCGTACAAAGCCTCGTACGGTACCATGTCAATACTCCTATGATAACTATTGTTGTACGCAAACTCTATCAAACTAAGGTGTATATCCCAACTGCCCAAAATCTACAAAATGCATGCTCTCAATAGATCCTCCAAGGTCTGTATAGTCCTCTCAGACTAGTTATCTATTTACGGGTGGAAAGAGGTACTAAATCTCACTTGAGTACCCATGAATGCATAAAAATGCTCCCAAAAGTGACTGGTAAACTGAAGACCTCTATTTGACACTATGGTAGTTGGGATACCATGTAGACGAACGACCTCATCAACATAAGCCTAAACCAACTTCTCTGTCTTGTACGTTGTCTTCACATGAAGGAAATGTGCTGACTTGGTCAACCTGTCAATGATCACCTGAATGGAATCATGACCTTTGTCTGTCCTAGGAAGTCTAACAAAAAATTCCATCATGATATGATCCCATTTTCGCTGCGGTATGGGCAATGATTGCAAGGTTCCTGTAGGTTTCTGATGCTCTACCTTAACCTATTGAATTAGCTACATAATGCTTTAATCCATGCCACCAATATGAGTCCTTCAAGTTTTGGTACATCTTGGTGCTACCTAGGTGCATAACATACATTGAAGAGTGAGCCTCTTACATAACCAACTTCCTCAGATCATCAACATTAGGTACCATTGCTCTACTATGGTAACACACTGTCCCATCCTATACCTCATGGAATTCATCACAATTCTCACTGCCAAACTCTACTTAGATTTGTTGAATCATACTATCGCCACACTGTGCATCTCTAATCTACTGTCTCAACTTAGGCTTCACGTGTAACTATGTAATAAGTCCTACTAACAAGGATACTTCCAGCTTCACATTCATATGATGTAAGAAGACTGTAACATCCTAGGATTTGAGGCCTCAGATAAAATGATTTTATAAGGAATGATTGGACTACCCATATCACCAAGGTGCACCTTCTTTTCCAGGAGCCCATCTCTAAAGAACTCTGTAGTTAAGCATGCTCATCTTGGAGTAGCACTAGGATGGATGACCAGTCTGTAAGTTGACCCCGACTTGCGTGTGAGTGAGGAAAAAGCACGCAATTAAGGCTAGTGGTGGTCTTTGGGTCCAGTCGCCATTTCTGAAACTCTACTAGAGCCTAGAGCAGTGGGCCCGGGCATTGTAGAGACCAATATGTCTCTCTTATGGCACACCAAAGGGCATAACTGTGCTTATCCATGGATGATGGTGAATAGGAATTCCTTGTCAAAGAGTCTGCTACCACATTCGCCTTTCCTCGATGGTCTATGGTGCAATCATAGTCTTTGATTAACTCCATCCAACATCTTTGCTGCATGTTCAACTCCTACCGCAAGAAGATGTACTTGAGGTTCCTGTGGTTGGTGAAGATTTGACACTTCTCACCATAAAGGTAGTATCTTCATATATTCAAGGCATGGACCACTTCTACAAGCTCTATATCATGTGTAGGGTATCTCTCCTTGTGTTTCTTAAGCTCTCACAAAGCAAAAGAAACCATGTTCTTATTTTGCATCAACACACAACCCAAACCATTCTTCGACGCATCATAGAAGACTATGTAGCCCTTTCCTTGCTTGGGCAAGACTACTACTGATGCACTGCACAACTTTTTCTTCAAAATCTAAAAAGAACGTCTACACTTGTCATCCCAGACAAACAACACATATTTCCTCATCAACTTTGTTAAGGATAATGCCACATCGCTAAAGTTCTTGATGAACCTTCTATAATAGCTTGCCAAACCAAGGAAGCTGCAAACCTCTGTTGGTGTCTTCAACTACTCTCATTCTAACACAAATTCAACCTTCTTGGGATCTACACATACACCCTCAAAATATATCACATGCCCAAGGAATGAAACCTCCTTCAGCCAAAACTCGCACTTGCTGAACTTAGTGTATAGCTTGTGCTGTCTCAACAAGGTCAATGCCTGCCGTAGATGCTTCTCATGTTATTGGATGTATTTGGAGTATACCAAGATTTCATCGATGAAACTAGAACAAACTCATCAAGGTAAGGTCTGAACACCCTGTTCACCAGGTCCATGAATGATGTCGGCGCATTGGTTAGCCCAAATGGCATAACCGCAAAGTCCTAGTGACCATACCAAGTCCTAAAAGCTGACTTGGGTATGTCCTTCACCTTGATATGAAACTGGTGCTTACCTAACCTCAGGCCTATCTTTGAGAACACTATATCATCCCTCAACTAGTCAAATAGATCATATATTTGCAATAAAGGATACTTGTTCTTGATCGTCACCTTGTTCCGTTGTCGATAGTTGAAGCACAATCTGATGGATCCACCTTTCTTCTTTACAAATAGAACTGGAGCACCCCAAGGAGATATGCTCGGTCTGATAAAGCCCTTATCAAGCAATTCCTATAACTACTTCTTCATCTCTTACATCTCAATTGGTTCCATCATGTATGGTGTCTGTGCTATCAGCTGTGTACCAGGTACTAGATTGATCTCAAAATCAATCTCTCAGGGTGGGGGAACACATGAAAACTCATCAGGAAACACATCCTTGAACTCACAGACAACTGATACTTCCTAGAACTAGGACTCCTCACCTTGGTATATAACATATTTGCCAAGAATGCATCACAACCCTGTCTCATTAGCTTATAAGCTGTCATTACTGATACCAAACACATCAGAAGAATCTTCTTATCACCTTGGAAGATCCATGAGACATCACCATAGACAAACGTCACCGCTTTGGAACTACAATCCAAGACCACTCGATACTTCTTCAAGGTATCCATTCCAACGATCACATCAAATCAATGAATGTCAAGTGGTATGAGATCCACTTGAACGATGCATCCTGAAAAAGAAAGAACACAGGAAGGACACACCTCCTAGAACTCAACATAGCCAACTAGAGGGATTTCTAAGTGAACACTATCAAAATTATGATTAACATGCAAAGAACAAATAGCTATCACTTCTCTAGTAATAAAAGAGTGTGTTGCACCTAGGTCAACCAAAATAGATAAAATAGGAAGAAGGTAAATCAAAATGAAATAACTCCATTTGACTTGTCACAACCCTTGGGTTGACTACTCCTTCTAACCGACTCATGGAATAGAAATGAACCATTGCCTGATGTTGTCCCCCTTCCTCTACTAGCTTGTCCCTATGAACCAATCTGTGATGGTTGACCATGTCCTCGACCTCCACCATTGCTAAACTGTAGCTACTACAACCCTTACTGATTCTATCTTGGCATTTTAGTCACCAATTCATCCTTCACTGGGCATTCCCACCTCAGATGTCCTACTTGTCCACACCATGGCAAGTCTTGGTCTCGTACTGTGTCCTAGATGGCCCATCACTAATATTGACTCTGCATTGTGAGCTCTTACTGGTGGAAAACAACATCCTCTACCCTTGCTTGGCGACCATTGAGACTGAACTACTAACCTCTACAACAACTTAGGTGTTGAAAACCTAGGCTTCTTGAAGCCTCTAGATGACTATCCTTGATACTGTGTTGGTATCTTCTTGGCATTCACCTCTCACTTCTCTACAACTAACCACTCTATCCTCCTGACTGATTCCACAAATGTAATAAACAACTCCCTATTCTCTAGAGTCGACACCAACATGATCAACTCGGAGGTTAGACCATACTTGTCTAGGCGGCTAAGTGGTCCTTCCCACCTAGGGGAAGCCTAGGATGCCTGGGTTCCTAGGCAGAAGCTTAGGCATTTCTAGGTGTTCTTCATATTTGTTTATATTTTACATATATCTACAAGATTTTGTGTATACATTCAAATATGTACATTTGTATTGCTTATTCCTAAGCTTAATCAATCATAACTTCACCTACATCACACCTATCGTGACCTAAGATAGACCTATTCACCCTTAATTTGACCTAATACGATCTAAATTGAACCTAATTTAACTCGTCTTACCTAATTTAGCAAAAGTCAGAACGATTTTGGCATAACATGACCTAATTAGACGTAACTTCCCCTAGTTTGTCCTACATTGACCTAAACGAGCCCTAATTTAGCAAAATTAGATCTAATTCCCCCAAATAAGATGTTTTTTTCCCAAATCAGACCTATTTCCCCAAAATCAGACCTAATATGTCCAAATTAGATGTGATTTGGCCAATATTGGATCTATTTCTTCCCCAAAATAACTAAAAATGATCTAATTTGACCAAATTCTAACCTAATCTATGCTAATTTTGTCTTCAAGAGTCTTAATTTGGGACTAAAAGGCCTTAGGCATCCATTTTAGTTATCTAAAAGCCTAGGCACCCAGTTTAAGGCGGACCACCTAAAGCCTAGGTGGTTGAGGCAAGCCCAAGAGGAGCCCAGGCGGGAGCCTGGATAACTATGAGTTAGACCCTTCTCCAAATGTTTGATTCTCTCCTTATCCATTGTAGCCATATGTGGGAAGAACCTCAGAAGCTCCATGAACTTAGCATCATACTTAGTGATCGACATAGATTCCTACTAGATCTTATCAAACTGTATGATCTTCTCATAGAGGTATGTCTTTGGGAAGTATAGGCTCAAAAACTCCCACCAAAACTCCTCCTAACTGATCACAACATCGGGCCTTTTTGCCTTCTCAATGGCCTACCAATGGCCAACACTCCCTTTCAGCAGGTACACTGCATGCTTCACCTTATCCTCCTCACGAATATTGAGGATCTTGAATGCCTTTTCCAGCCCAGTCAACCACATATCCACGTCCACTAGATCCATCATACCAACATGCTCCAATGACACCACACACTTCAACCTCTCAAAGGTCTTCCCATAACCCTGAGATTCTACATTGGGGATTGCTGATCTAACTTGGGGCATGAACATCCTATCTGCCATATGCATTATCATGGCCATAAATTTTCCAAACATGGATTGAAAAATGCGGGGTTGTCCATAGTTGTTGGGTAGAACCGAGGCTCTTCAGGCACTCCATCAAGCCTTTCTTGCCTTCTGGCACCACCTCCTGGTGTAACAATATTTCTCTCAACATGTTATTAATGTTCTCCAAACATATCTTTTCTTCTCTTCTTCTTCTTTTGAAAGAAGAAGTTACCACTAAATATGTTGGAGGATATTAGAACAAACACAAACCCTATTCCTATGTCCTTTTAGACTCAATGAACCTAGAGCTCTGATACCAACCAAACTATGACGCCCCAATGCGCCACATCGACATTACTCAAAACAAAGCACGTAATTAAAATTAATCAACAAAATTACTAGAAAACACAGTCAATTAAAACCAATTTCACATAACCATAAAAGAAGAAACATTTTACATCTAAGTCCATAAACAAAACCACTTGTATCATATAACATGCTCAAAGTCTTTACATATTATCACTATTCTCTTGCCTAACCTACCACAACCTGTTATCTATATAGTCACTTGTTCACACGTACAAGCCACATCTATACAACCATGGCCTACTTGCCAAAAACATGTATCGATATACAAAATCTACAAACACCTCCAAGGACCTGAGAGTATAGGGACGACACATATTACCAAACACTAGAAACATATCAACATTTAATAGCTACTGCTCCTCTTGTTGCCCAACCTCAACTGCATAGATCTCTACCTCCTCATCCATGACCACTTAAAAGATGTGGAAACCCACAAAGTGAGACCAACATCCCATCGAGAGATATAACTCTCCGCTAACATCTATATAAGCATGGATAAGTTAAAGCAAGTAGATAGCATTGTGTTCAAGATAGGTAGATTTAGCTAAATGATATGAATAAAGTAGTTACCATTGTTTAAACAAATCAAAAATCTACAACTGAGCAGTAGAAAAACTTATGCTTTAAGAAAGAATATGAAGAACATGTATAATAGTTGATTTCTCTTACCATATTATAATTCAAGAAATCAATACAAGAGATAAGGCAAAGGGTCATCCAATGTGAGTTGTGTTTAGCTCTAAGAATACACTACATGACTATAATATGTCTTTTACTATGACCTGAGCAGATAAGGCATACCACTGATGCTCAACTGACCATTGCTAATTTGAAATCAATGCCATACAAGATTTACGAGAAGCCAAACTCTTATGATATTCCACACCCTCAGTCAGTCGGAGTCCGCCACAATGACATTTAAAGTCCAACTACAAAACAACCTAGTTTGCAATGGTATATAGATACAACACTAGTAAAAACTAAGTTACGACCACAACCACACTTCTTCCAAGGTATGATTATAGACATCCTCAAAACATATCATATATATATACATACACATATATATACATTATATATATATATATATATATATATATATATATATAATCACATCACATGAGATATGGCCTCGAGCGTTCTCCTTCCAGGGTATGACCACATCCAATCCCGTGAAATGCATATACTCAACAATATACGACTCCAAACTTCCATTAAGGGAGAACCCATTTCACTATCCAACAAGTTCTAACACTAAGAATGGATCTATGGCACATGGAAACTACATGATTAGGGTTTTACTTAATTAGTCAAGCCAATTGAGTGTCTTATAGCATCAATCAAATTACAACGTAAAAACACTAAAAAACCAGTACAAAGATAAGGGTACATTACAACATTAGAAAAATAAAATGTATGAAGTATAGACTTATCACATCATCAGTTGGTACCACTACCATACAAGGCCACCAACATTATCACACCATTAGGGGATAGAAACTCCTCATCTCATTACTAGAAGATATCACCTCTCATTTAGGCATTAAGCCTCTTCTAGGTCATGGGACCCAAAACACATCATTATCATCTCATCATGCCTTAACAAGGCTCATAACCATTCATTCTTTGTCACATAAATCAAACCATATCATTCACTAGCTATGTTATCATTCCACCTGCATGGTTAGAGTTACACACGTAGGAGAGAGAAAATATCATTGCATGCTAAAATATCATTGCATGCTAACATATCATCTAGATAAGTAACATTATCTCCTACTTTCTTGGAGCACATTAGGGTTTAGCACTCACTTCATCATTACTCAATATAGGCAATAAAACATGTTTAAACTAAATAGGTAGGGTACTGTAGCGACCCCTTTTTCTCCATCTGTTGCAACCGTTTAGTGTTATCCCACTAAGGGTAGCGACCACAACACTTTGGGTCAGGGTAGCAGCCGTTAGCGTAGGTGTCTTGTTGGGACCAAAACATATCATCAAACATGTGTAACGACCAAGATCCAACTTGTAGAGAACAACCAAAACATTAGGTATTGCAACCAAAAGGTAGTGTAGTGATCGAAAAACACAAGTGCAACAATTTCTCGATCAGGGTTAGGGTTGTTGTGCCCGCAACACCACACTACACATGTAGTGACCTTAAAACAAAAACATGTGTATCGACCACAAAAGATTTATGTGACCAAGCAAAGCTCAAAGTGTAGTGAACAAAAGTGATAGGGTTAGCCATGTGGCGCCCAAAACACACCACCAACTACTTATAGAGACCATTAACATGAGAGTGAGTGTAGCGACTATGAAGGTCAAGCTACCTAAGCAACAATTATCCATATTCAAAATAGGGATAATCCATGATCAAAATAGGTGGTGAACATTAAGAAAACCAAGTGTCAATAAGGAGAAAAAACCGTGCAAGGATAGACATCAAAGCCTTAAATCCATCACCATAGGAATCAACATACAAAACATGACGTGAGAGATGAAAAGCAACCATCACTCATGTGTAAACATGTCTAAAACCTCAACTTAATCAAGATGGTTGAACCAAAAACATGATTATACAATTCATGGTCAATATGCATGTGAAACCCACCACCTCCATAGTCACCACCAAATTGGGTTCAAGGATTAGGGTTTAGGAGAAAGAGTAGTCCATGTAAGAACACTTCAAAATCATAAACCCTATATCATGGTATCATTATCTAGCATCTCCAATTCATGTTTTAGAGATGAAATCAGCAACATGCAAGCAATAATATAGTGAAATAATAGAAGAGGGGAAAGTTATATAACCCGCCTTATGAAGAAGATCAAGCTACAAAGCCATGAGATCCAACTAAGTGAGAAGAAAGAATCTCCAACTTGGAACAACTCCATGGACACGAGGTCACCTCAAAAGAGAAGAACACACTAAGGTCAAAAGATAGCTCAAGGTGAAGAAAACTCAACCCTAGTATGAAGAAGAGATAAGAAAGAGGAGAGCTTCATCTCACATAGGTACCACCATGGTCAATCCATAGTCTCCAACCTTAGTGAAGAGAAGATCCTCAAAGAATAGCCACCATGGTTGTACCATGGTCTCACCGCCAAGGAAGGGAGATGAGAGGTAGGGTTCCAAAGGAAAAACGTAATCAAAGGTGTAGAATCACTTACCAAGAAGGAAGATCACCAAGAGTCACCAAAAAGAAGATGATCGAGCTCAAGATTACCACATGCAAGGATGATCGGCCACCAAAGCTCCAAGATTAGCCCTCTTGCGCTCCACCAAGCTCCAAGGTCAGACCAAGCAATAGGGAGGAAGAAGAAAGAGAACTAAAAGGATTGTTTTCATGTAAAAGAGAGAGCTTATACACACATGGGGTAAGAGGGAGGTAAAGGTATGATATGTCAAGAAGGTAGAGCACCAACAAGACACTTGTCCCTTAAAGGATCGATCGTGCATGCACACATGCAAGGAAAACATTAAAACCAAAGTGGTGTAGTGACCACTTGGTTCCCAAACTCATCATGGTCAAAGAATAACACATGGTAGCGGTTGCAACATACCCCAAAGCCCTAGTATCACATATAACTTTGTCTTGAAGCCAAAATTCAAGACTGGCTAATACTTTTCAAAGTACCCATCTATAGATTACTTATTACACATATCTTTATCTTGGAACCAAAGTCCAAGATGAACTTATACTTTTCTAAGTATCCATCAAAAGAAAACTCCTAACTCATGCATATCAAGTGTCATATGACTTCATTATCATGTCCTCATAAGGAAAGAACATATGGAAACATATTCCTCTTATCACCCCATCATCACTCAGGGTTTCTTACCAAAGAAAGAAGATTATCATCTTCCTTGATTATTGCATGAACTTTCATCTGTTCATGAGTCATTTTCTGACTTTATTTATTTCCACAAAATAGGAAAGATCTTCATTTCACACATTTTTTATTGAACATGGATCATCTCCCTTGTTCCCTTTCTCTTACTACGAGGATTGTATTTTTTACTTCCTCATACACACAGACTGGTTTAAGATAAACTTAGTTTCTATTTCATTGCAGTTAGGATGGGATAGAAATATCCATGCATATTTTTGGTTTCACTATGCTCTTTAGATTGTCTCAAAATGACTACTTGATCAAAGTAATAAGAAAGATAACAATCTAAGAGTCCCATACTTACCTTGCCTTCAATAGTTGAAAACTTGGCCAGGGTATACAAGTACTGAGATTAGGTAGTATGCACCATGTTTAATATCATATGCTTTACTTTTCATATCATTCAAAATATAGGACTTAGCATCCCTGGATTTTCTCCAGGCATCATTTTTACACCTCATCCTCTTTCGCATAGATAAACGAAATTATAAAGCATTTTAAAGATTACTGAGCAAAATGTAAGTTCTCATCTTCCTTATGTCCTCACAGGACTAATCAAAGGAAGCTCAACAATAACTACTTTCTCATACTTAACATATAAAATCATGAAATGACATATCAAAATGACACAATTTCATCTGACCTATCTCAATTCATGGATCAATTACTGTCTTAGGCTGATTCATTGCATACAATCCTGTCGTTGCCTGATTCCAACGTTGTGCTCTATCATTTGGTGCAGATGGATCTACCTGGGATGCCTATCCACGTCCTCGCGTGTCACTTCTAAATGGTCACTTTTGAGAGCCTTGTTGACTCTGTATCAGTGGTTGGGTCATTTCCTTCTTTCTTTTCAGACGAAAGGGTCTAATATGCCCAATCTGTCCACAACCGTAACATGTCCTATACGCATCCCCTGGTCTTGTCGGCCTTATAAATGATGTAGAAGCTAAATCAAGAGTTCTAACTGTTGGAACGTTAGGTCCTTTTCCCTTTCTTGGTAGCCAATGCCCTGGTGCATTAGATGTTTGTTGCATTGGTGGCACCAATAACTTCCCCTTTTTAAACCTTCTAAGCATCTGTTCCCGAGTTTGGACAGATCTTTTCTTAATTCCTACCTCATTATCCTTTTCTAGACAATCCTTTATAAAATGTCCTGGTTGCCTACACCTGTAGAAAACTTTGTTTTCGTGTCGTAACCTAATTCTTTCGACATTTTCTACTGCTCCATTATAACTATGTTGATCAGAAATCCTACTAGAGCCCAAAATTTCATCATTGGGAAATGGTAATCTAGGTTGTGTTGATAATATCTAATCCTTTATATGTGCTAATGTTGTCATAACCAGTCCAGTAAGAGCATTAAAAGCAGGGTTATCTATCATGGTTGGATCAACCTGGGGATTCTCAGGTAGTCATTCTTCTCTTGCCTGATCCCTTACACCTTCTCCTGGTGCAACAACATTGCTTTCAGCAATGTGTTCCTCATGTTCTCCAGACATCTTTAAGCTTTAATCTACCTTCTGCATAAGCAGAAGTCACTATAAGACATACTAGAGGACACTAGAACAGACTCAACACCTTAGTCCCATGTCTTTGTAGACTTAGCAAAGCTTAGGCTCTGATACCAAAACTTTGTGAAGAACCGAAACAAATCAAGTCATCACCAGTAAATAATTGCAGAATTACCATAAAAAACGGATGAACAAAAATCACTAAGAATTAAACCATTTTGTAAGAAGATCCATTACCAGAAAACTCTCACTGAGAGATCCAAAACTTATACATATCGTGATTCACAGGGTACATACACTATTTCATCTCATCTCGAGGACAACATATAATAGTTGCTCTGTTAAAACATATATTGAAACAACATAAAACCTTTAGGCATACAAGCCAAAATCTTAGATCATTCATGAAACCATTACGTACTGACTCCAAGGACCTGAGAGAATAGAGACGACACATAGGACTTCTATCTACAAGGCACGACATACAATACACTCAACTTAAGCTGTTACTGCTACCCCAGCTGATGTTCTCCTTTTGTAGAAAGGTCTCTACCTCCTCGTACACATCCACCTAAAAATTGTGGATCCCACAGGGTGAGACAATTGTCCAAGCGAGAGATATAACTCTCTGCCGACAATATTATTATCACAGGTAAATAGTATAAAACTGAGCAGAGGTTCTTTTTATATTAACATGCATAATTAATCACTTTTATAAGCAGAAAAGAGTAATTTCTTCTCTTAAAATAATGCATCTATCTATGGTAGAGCAATAAATCATCTATTCACTTTACAAGGAATATAAAGAAACATGAATAACATCTATCCAACTAAGATGTATAAAAAGAGTGTATATCAACCGATGTCTTCCGTATTTGATCCTTAAACAAATACACTACATGGCTGATTACATATTACAATCACACTTATGCCCAGAGGAGATGAAATATATCGTTCAAGCTCCAACCGACCACTAGTAAGTCAAAATTGGTACCATACAAGGTCAAATGTAGAGCCATCTATCAAGACCTCACCTATCTCGGTCAGTACGAGACCACTTAGACTTAGCAGGACATCTCATGTCAACTGCTGGAAGGACATCTTGTGTCATCTACAAATAGCATGCCAGGGTATAATGACATATTCGCTATAGAGTTACTGCCATAGCATGTACTCTCTTTGGGATAAGACCACATAGCTTTCCCAGATTATAAGGAAAAGGAAGATTATACATCAATTACTCACCATTCCATGATAAATAAGGAAGGTGTGACATCGATTCTCCATTGGGACGTATGGATATACTTCGTCCTTCGCCCCTGCATATTAAAAAATATGCTCTCAGAGTTAGACTCGTTTCACCATCAGCAATTTCTGACACTGAATGGATCTATGGTCAGGGCAACTACATGATGAGATTTAACTTGATTAATTATGTACATTATGGTATCTTTTAGCATCAACCAAGTTTCAAACATGACTTATAACAGATTCTAGAAAGAAAGGTGTAATACTTTTAAGATCTTTGTAACACTTTGAATTAATAACACTTGGGATCTTAGTCCCTTATCACAATACTGGGAATTATCATCCTTTCACATCATTATCATCATGATTATTGGATCTGGGTATTCAAAC
Source organism: Alisma plantago-aquatica (assembly GCA_963693085.1). Taxonomy (NCBI): domain Eukaryota; kingdom Viridiplantae; phylum Streptophyta; class Magnoliopsida; order Alismatales; family Alismataceae; genus Alisma; species Alisma plantago-aquatica. The sequence goes on along the minus strand of OY856412.1, from coordinate 490,424,511 downwards.
CCTTAGATCATCACCGAGCATTATTACCTCTGTAATAGGTAACTATTACCTCTAGGTCCTCAGACCAAGGTATTCAACACACTTTTTATACAAGTATTTCACATAGCTCTCATGGTTCATTGAATATCTTATCACCTCTCACTAGGCAACAACTATCTTTTAAGATATCAGATTGTATAATCATTATACTTGTTGTACAAATATTTAACATGGCTCACAAGGCTCATTTAAATATGTACCATATAAAACATCATAGCTCATACTTGGTTATTCTCTACAACTCATGATTCTTGAATAGTTTACACTTTATGATAAAAACTCTAACAATATATGACATCACTATGAAATTCAAAACAAATACATCCTTCCCATTATTAGGGTTAGGATTGCCTCTTTTAACCAAACAGGGTTTCAAATTCACATCATCACTATGTGATATAAGAGAAATACATCCCTCCCATTATTAGGGTTAGGATTTCTCAATCTAACCGATTAAGGTTGTAAGTGTATAACATCACCCTTCATTTAAGATTTACCTTTAATAATCAATTAGAGTTTCAAAGTCACATAATAAATGGTTAACCCTAATTCATACTTATTTCATACCAGGAGTATCATTATATACTCATTATATGAGTATCATTTGAATCTTAGATTCTCTTTCATCCCCACTAGGATATTGAGAGCACTTAGTTACAACTATCCAATTGCATTAATTTATTGCACCTTAATGTTGCATTTAATTTCAACACACATCATATGTCGCTTAGTCAAATATATTGGATTGAAAATAATCCTACCATATCAGACATCATAGAGTGTATGCTACCATATCGGTTTTAAGATACACCTTACCACCATATAATGTATCTATCTCGGGCATAATTGTGGGATCTGATATCTAAAACATGAGATAAACTTAGCGGAAACGATTCGATTAACGGCGGAATGCAAAAAATCATGAAAAATTAAAACTTTTTGAGAAAAGATCTTGAAAACATGAGACTCCATTCATAAAAGTACGATAAACAGTTTACATCTCTATTAAGTCACTTCTTGAGTGATCATATACAACCATGTACAAAATCTCAAGACTCCAAAATTCATAAATCTCAGATCATCTAACTCCAAGGACCTGAGTGTATAGAGACGACATAAGACTTTCTAACTAACTTGACTGGACAGCCAGGGTATCCACCTGAGGCTCACTGCTGCCCCTGGTGCTGCTGCTACTGATACTAATCTCCTGTGGACTAGTTCCTTCGTCCTTGATGACCACCTAAAAGGTTGAAACCTACGGGGTGAGACAATTACAAATAATTTTCCCAGCGAGAGTTATAACTCTTTGCCAGAAGCTTGCTAGGAAAAAGGAAACAACATAAGCAAGGTAGTTTATCCTGCAAAAGTGGGTTTAAGAGTAGATAAAATAGCATTTACTTCTAAGTAGAAAATGAAGAACATGCAAGCAAAATATTTTAACTGAAACATTATAAGCAATGTAATATCAAGCATTGTTTCTCGTGGTTCAACCTAAGCAGATATGCTACTCGACTGATTACGTTTTACACACAACATTATGCCCTGCGGAGATGAGGTATACCGCTCATACTCCAACCGACCACTGCTAAGTCGCCTTGGTATCATACTAGGTCATCGAAAGAGCCGGATTCTCATGACCTCATCTTCCTCAGTGAGGTTGAGAATCAACATGTAGGACATCTGGTGTCTCTTCTACTATAGCTCACCAGGGTATTCTGGTCCTTTGCTATTAGAGTCACAGTGGCATTCTATACTCTCTTCACCATCGAAAGATTTCATGTTTATCTTCATCGATGTGGCATAAAAGATTCCTCGGGTGATTAGTGGTACATCATCCCAACATACACACACAATGCAGGGTTGATAGATTAAGATACATCTACATCAACTCCAACACTGGACGTAAGGATATTCACGTCCATAACCCCCACATACTCAAAAGTATGCGCTCCAGTAGTTCCCTCAGGAAAACCTGTTTCACCATCATTTAACACCTGACAATGATGGATCTATGATCATGGCTCTACATGATATGGTTATACTTGATTAGTTAGGTACATTTCAGTATTCTTTTATCATCAAGCAGGTTTCCAAGCAATTAACTACCAAACACAGTAATGGCAGAAGAACACTACATGTATCAAGTTTAGTGCACATCAACTATCAACAGGATGTCAATTCATCACAGATCATCTAATTAGCATGGCCTTGATGTTACTCATGGCTCTTACAGCCCATCATTCTCATATGTGCCACATAACTTAGGCATTCATAACATATATCACTGTTCACAAAGCCTAAAACATGCTTTTGATGATTATAGTGTCATAACCCTCACCAGGTCATGATTACCTCTTATAAGAACCTGCATAGTCAATTCAACTGATAACAATAAACAATTTATCTCCAGGACAGCAATTTATAAAGCAGAAATAACATTCATCGCATCATCCTCAATTAGGGTTTACTATTCATTCAACATGTCACAACCCTAGAATTAGGGTTTACTATTCACTTCATAGTGAATTGGACTCATGGCATTACCATGTATGTGGTTATCATCCTTGATGCCTCCAAATTAGGTTAAGATTCATCAATTATCATAATTAGGGTTTTCATGATCTCACATAGGTGGATCATACCCTAATCATGCACATTCATGTACATTGAAGGTACTTTACTTGAATTTCAATTATATAAGGGACCTTCTCTCTCCTCTTGCTAATAGGTGGTGACTACATCACTTTAGGTTAGGCTAGATCAAGTCAACTTTGATTAACATAACCTAATTCACCACTATCAAGTCATTATGGTTTGGTTGATCAAGTGTGTCATGTACTTGAACCCTTCAAGGGCACATTGGTAATGTACACCTTCAATCACCACATGGTTCAATCTATTAATCACTTAGCCCCTTGATGTCTTAGGGTACCATTAGGGTTTGGATTAGACCACTATTGAACCGATTGAACCTTCAAACCACTAAGAAATTACAGCCCTAAAGGTTTCCAAACGGTTACACACTTCAACCTCCAAACGGTCCTGAGACCGTTTGGTAGTGTTGACCGTTTGGCTAGGGTTGACTTCCAAACCGTTTGAACCTGGTCACCCTCAATACCGTTTGAATTTAAACAGTCTTGAGACCGTTTCAAATCGTTGACCATTTGAGAGAGTTGACTTTGAAACCGCATGAACTGAAACGACCTTTAGATCGATTGGGTCCAAACAACCTTGAGATCGTTTGAGCCCAAACGGTCTAGAGACTGTTTGGTCCAAATGGGCTCAAAACCGCATGGGCCTCAAAATGCATCCAAGGTTGTAATTGATTAGGGTCTTCCATCTTGAAGCCTCCAATTGGACACATCCTTACTAACCACTTGACAATTGAGTTAATTAGGGTTATCCTTAACTAATTGGACGTTCAATTGACCCTCAATTGCTAACCAATTGGGGTTGAAATCGATTGAAATAGGGTTTATCAGCAATTAACCATCAACATTGATAATCACGAGTCTAGGTGGAGTTGAACCTATCAATTGGCACTCAATTGGGCCCAAACTTGGCCCAAATGGTCTTGAGACCGTTTGGACACCCTCCAAACGGTCTTGAGACCGTTTTCCCAAAGTTCCACCAAAATCTAGGTCAAGTTGATACGGGTTGAACCCTAATTAGGTCTAAAATCAGCACTTTTATTCAATTCATCAACCTACTGTGATTGGACCCTCAATTGTTCAAAGTACCTTAACCCTAGACCTCCAAACCATCTTGGGTTGTCACCAAACGGTCTTGAGACCGTTTGAATGAACCCCCAAATGGTCTTGAGACCGTTTGGGCCCTTCAACCCAAAGTTCATAAAAATTGGTCATTGAAATCAACAATTTCAACCGATTAGGGTTTAGAGGGTTGAGGTGCCTTCAACTAGTGATTGGTTTGCAATTAGGTTACAATTATTTGTAGGTGTTTCATTCAACATGTTTACAGCAGACCTCCAAACGGTCTTCCCTTTGTCAACCTTGCCAAACGGTCTTGGGACCGTTTGATTCCAAACGGCCTTGCAAGACCGCATGTAATCTAACGGTTGTGAGACCGTTTGATTTCAAACAGTTTGCAAACCGTTTGGACTAAATGGTACAAGGTTGTTTGGTAAAGTTACCTAGGTATTCACGCCCAACGTCTTCAACCTCAAGACAGGTCGGTTTCTCCATGGTTTTGCTTGCAAGAAGGCAAGGAAGGTTGGGGAAGAAGAAGAACTAACTACTACGTGCAAGAACAAGTATATGCATTAAGAAAGCAAGATGTTTAGAGATATAAAACCCGCCTTATGGTCGTTCTTAGAGCTACAAGCTCCCAAGATCTCAAGTCTTTAATGGCACCTTGAGCTCCACTGGTCGGCCAAAGACTTTTCTCCCAGAAAAGGTTGGGGAAGATCGGCTAGAACAAGAAACCTAAGTGAGATAACCTCAAAACCAACCTTATAATTCACTTTCCTCCATGAATCCGAGCTTAGAAGATGGTATCCCTTACCTTGGAACAAGTTGGTCATCTCCTCTAGCTCCCAAGCACTACCTTGGATGGACCAAACAAGGTGGCAAAAGAAAGAGTGAAGGGGGGTACATTCACTTGGTTGCAAAGGGGGTAGTTTATATAGCTTGGACTAGTTTCATCATAAGGACCTCTAGTTTTCTCCATTTCTCATATAGGTCCCTCATTTCTTCCTTGCACGCCCCTCTTCCTTTTCTAGATGAAATTCTTATTAAAACAAAGGTCCAAAGGCAAGGAAAGTCATCTTATCACTAAGGTGCACATATATAAGGGTTTCTTTACTTATAACTTGGTGATTCTACTACAAAGGTTATTTATCTTATCTGATTACTTAATTGAAGCGCCCCCCTCATCATTTCTACTCTAAATGATGTCAAGAGTCACACAATATACTCTAGAAGATGCATTTTACAAGTTCCACCCCACATTTTGGGTAAATTGCACTTTACACCAAAATTAGGGTTTCCAGCACAAAGATTGCTCCACAAGCTGCATCTTGATGCCCAAGCTTGGAGAATCCATCATAACTCATCATATTCATACATATGATGTCTCATCATCATAGGAACACCTCAACATGTGAAAATTGCAAGTTAACCCCTCTAACTAGGTAATTTGCGCATAGGTCCCTGCATAACAAAACATTACTAAAACATTGTTTAAAAATAACAGAATTGGGAAAGTATGTTCCTCAGGAACTTAGTTACATGCCAGAAGTTAATCACAAGTGTTTAATTACATATTGAAGCAAAACTCCTAGGGTTAACTTATAACCCAGGCCAGGGATGTTACAAATCATCCACCCCTTACAAGGATTTCGTCCCCAAAATCGATAAGACATATTAAGAGAAAAGAGCAGGGTATTTCCTCCTCATTTCTTCCTATAGTTCCCAAGTGGCTTCTTCAACACCACGATGATTCCAGAGGACTTTCACAAGGCTTATATCTTTCTTCTTTAGCTTTTTAATTATGTTATCAAGAATCGATACTGGTCCTTCCTCATAGGTTATATCATCATTCAATTCTACCTCCATAGGTTGTAGAACTGACTCGGTTTCCGGGTGACATTTCCTCAACATAGAAATGTGAAACATAGGGTGTAACTTTTGCAACTCTGGGGGTAACTCTAGTCTAAAGTCTACCTTTCCAACCCATTCAATGATTGGATAAGGCCCCATAAATCGAGGAGTTAACTTTCCTTTCCTTCCAAACCTCAAAACTCCTTTCTAAGGCGAGACTTTGAGATACATCATGTCTCCAACCTGGAACTCTAAGGGTCTATGACGTTTATCGGTATACGACTTCTGTCTATCCTGTGCAGTCTTAATCTGTTGTTGAATTACTTTGATCTTCTCTGTGGTCTGCTGCAGAAGATCAGGACCTAACAACTGATATTCACCAGTTTCATACCAACCTACCGGTGATCTACAACGTCTACCATACAAAGCTTCATAAGGTGCCATGTCGATGCTATGTTGATAGCTATTGTTGTAGACAAACTCTATCAAGCTTAGGTGTAGGTCCCAACTCCCGGTAAACTAGAGAATGCATGCTCTCAACAAGTCCTCCAAGGTCTGTATAGTCCTCTCCGACTGCCCATCAGTCTGTGGGTGAAAGGATGTACTGAACCTCAGCTGGGTGCCCAAAGCTCTGTGCAGTTGCTCCCAAAAATGATTCGTAAACTGGGGACCTCTGTCAGATACTATGGTAACAGGAACTCCATGTAGCCTCACTATCTCCTGAACATACAACTATGCCAACTTCTCAGCAGAATAGGTTGTTTTGACAGGCAAGAAATGTGCTGTCTTTGTCAACCTATCAACAATTACCCAGATGGAATCATGTCCTTTGCTTGTCCTGGGTAGGCCAACAACAAAGTCCATGGTCACATGGTCCCACTTCCACTGTGGTATGGGTAAAGGTTGCATCGTTTCTGCAGGCTTCTGGTGCTCAACCTTAACTTGCTGACACACAGGATACCTCAGAACAAACTCAGCAACATCCTTCTTCATCCCAGGCCACCAATACATATCTTTTAAGTTTTGATACATCTTGGTGCTCCAAGGATGCATGGCATACATCGAAGAATGAGTTCCTCAAGTTATCCACATCCGGTACTATCATCCTACCATGATAACATGCCACCTGGTCATCTGAGTCATGGAAACCACCTCTCTTCTCATCTCCATACTCCGATCTGATCTGCTGAACTGCAACATCAACTAGTTGTGCCACTCTAATCTGCTCTCTTAGGGTAGGTTTGATATGAATCTCAGCCAACAACCCGGCTAACCACGACACCTTCAACTGTACATTATCTTGCCTTAAAGAGATGAGCATATCTCTCCTAGGGCATACCAAGGAGTTTAGATGTGCCCTATAAGAGGATGGTGTTGCTGATTTCCTACTCAGAGCATCTGCAACTACGTTGGCCTTCCCTGGATGGTAATCTATGGTACAATCGTAGTCCTTGATTAACTCCATCCAGCGACATTGGCTCATGTTAAGTTCATGCTGCGAGAAGATTTACTTAAGATTCTTGTGGTTTGTGAAAATCTGGAACGACTCTCCATAGAGATAATGCCTCCAGATATTCAAGGCATGAACTACAGCCGCTAACTCCAGATCGTGTGGTGGATAGTTCTCCTCGTGTTTCTTAAGATGTCGGGAAGCAAAAGAAATCACTTGTTTATCCTGCATCAGCACACATCCGAGTCCATTCTTGGAGGCATCACATAAAACTACATATCCCTTGCCTTGCTCAGGTAGCACAAGTACATGTGCACTTATCAACCTCTCCTTCAACAGTTGAAAAGACTGCTGACACTTATCACTCCAGACAAAGGGAACATCCTTCCGGGTCAACTTCGTCAAGGGTAGGGCTATGGAACTGAAGTTCTTAATGAACCTTCGGTAGTAGCCAGCTAACCCTAAGAAACTACGAACCTCCGTCGGTGTCTTCGGTTGTTCCCACTGTAGAACAGATTCTACCTTTTTGGGGTCAACACGAATTCCCGAGGCAGATATCACATGTCCAAGAAAAGATACCTCCGGCAACCAAAACTCACACTTGTTGAACTTAATGTATAGCTTATGTTCTCTTAGCAAGGTCAAAGCTTGGCGAAGGTGTTGTTCATGCTGCTGAGCATCTCTATTATAGATCAGAATGTCATCTATGAAGACGACAACGCACTGAATGAGAAAGGGTCGGAAGATTCTATTCATGAGTTCCATGAATGCAACTGGTGCATTAGTTAGTCCAAACGACATAACTGTGAACTCATAGTGACCATACCTTGTCCTAAAGGCAGACTTGGGTATGTCACTATCCTTGATACGAAGTTGATGATAACCAAACCTCAAGTCTATCTTCGATAAGACGGACACACCACACAACTGGTCAAAGAGATCATCAATCCTCAGCAGAGGGTACTTATTCTTTATTGTTACTTTATTAAGTTTCCTGTAATCAATGCATAACCGCATTGATCCCTCTTTCTTTTTAACAAAGAAGACCGGAGTACCCCAAGGTGAAGTGCTTGGTCGGATGAAACCCTTCTCAAGCAACTCTTGAAGCTGTTTCTTGAGTTCTGCCATCTCAGCAGGCACCATCCTATATGGTGTCTGGGCTATGGGTTGTGTACCTGGGATCAAATTGATTTCAAAATCAATTTCCCGAGGCGACAGTACACCAGGAAGTTCTTCAAGAAATACATCTTCGAATTCCCTGACAACAGGAACTTCAGCAAGGGTGGGGCTCTCCATGGTAGTATCTACCACATGGGCTAAGAATGCATAACATCTTTGCCTCATCAGCTTCTCAACAACCATAGCTGACACTAGAAAGGTGGGTAGAATCTTTCTCTCTCCTTGAAATATCCATGTGTTGCTATCATCAGCAAACACAGCCTGCTTGGATTCACAATCCAAGACAACCCTATACCTTTCCAAGGTATCCATCCCAAGGATTATATCAAATCCTTGCATATCAAGTGGTATAAGTTCCACTCGAATGCGATGATCAGAAAAGAAAAGGATGCAGGGAGACCATACCTCCCGCAACACAGCAGACCCACTCAACAGAGACTCAAGCAACAAGCTATCTGCCCTATGTCTGACTGTCATATAGCAGTTACGAATCACTCTTCGAGTGATAAAGGACTGTGTAGCACCCGGGTCAATCAAAACAGATACAACACAGGATTTAGATATATCAGAATATAAAAGTTCCATCTGACCTGCCACAACCCGTGGATTGACCACTGCATCTGGTGGGTTCATAACATAGAACCTAGCTGTCACCTGAGGTTGAGTTGGTGCTGATGATCCAGCTTGGGACGCTTGTCCATGTACCCTAGATGCTCCCTAGAACTGTCTTCTCTGTGATCCCTGCTGACTCTGTCTCTGTGGCTGTGTCACACTGATAGGCCTAGACCTGTAGTCCTTCATCAGATGACCTACTTTCCCACAGTTTTAGCAGCTTCTGTCTTGCTGTGGTCTAGGTGGTCCTATGACTGATACTGATGCTGAACTGTGAGTCTCTTGTGGGGGTAGACTCCGTCCTCTACCTCTACTTGGGGACCAGTGTGTCTGAGAACTAGATCTGGGTGGTGGAGGGTTAGGTGCAGAGGATCTAGGCTTCTTAAAGTCTCTAGATGAAGATGCCTGGAAATACAGATATCTCTTATGGGTTTGCCTCTTCTCGACTACCGATCTTTCTATCCTTTGGACTGACTCAACGAAGGTAGCAAATCTCTCCCGGTTCTCTAGAGCAGACACAGGAGTAGACAAGTCGGCATTCAAACCCTTCTCAAACCTCTTGATCCTTTCTTCTTCTATGGCAGCCATGTGCGGACAGAACCGCAGTAGCTCCATGAACTTAGCCTCGTACTCACTAACGTTCATCATACCTTGTCTCAATCTCTCGAACTGAGAGATCTTCTTGTCCAAAGAGGTCTTTGGGAAGTATCTGTTAACAAACTCCCGGCGGAAGTCTTCCCATGAAACCTCTACTCCAGGCCTATTCTGCTCTTCCATGTTCCACCAGTGACCAACACTTCCTTTGAGAAGATAGACAACATGTATCACCTTCTCAGCTTCGGGGATGGTTAGGATTCTGAAATCCTTCTCCAACTCAGTTAACCACAAGTACGCATCTGCGGGGTCAGCTGTGCTGAAGTATTCGGTCGCTCCGACTCTGCGAAGCCGCACGAACGTCTTCCCGACACTTTGTCCCTCATGCTGAGCAGGTGCCCTAGGTGCAGGCATGGGCATCCTGTCAGTGATACGTGTCATGGAAGCCAGGAACTGCCCGAACATAGCTTGAACAACTGGGTTTGCCATATCAGCCAGGTCAAACTGGGGTGGCTGTACAGGTGGCTCAGGTACGGGCTGTTCTATCTCTAGATCCCTTGCACCTCCTCGAGGTGCAGTTACGCTACTATCAGCCTCAAACTCCTCATGTGGCTCAAACATCCTTATATATCTCCTTCTCCTGAGGAGAAGAAGATTCTATTAGATAAGAAGGAACACTAAGGATAGACTCGACATCCTAAGTCCTATGTCTCTGTAGACTCAGCGAACCTCGAGCTCTGATACCACTTAATTGTGGGCTCTGATCTCCAAAACACGAGATAAACTTAGCGGAAACGATTCGATTAACGGCGGAATGCGAAAAATCACAAAAAAATTAAAACTTTTCGAGAAAAGATCTTGAAAACATGAGACTCCATTCATAAAAGTACGATAAACAATTTACACCTCTGTTAAGTCACTTCTTGAGTGATCATATACAACCATGTACAAAATCTCAAGACTCCAAAATTCAAAAATCTCAGATAATCTAACTCCAAGGACTTGAGTGTATAGAGACGACATAAGACTTTCTAACTAATTTGACTGGACAGCCAGGGTATCCACCTGAGGCTCACTGCTGCCCCTGGTGCTGCTGTTGCTGATATTGATCTCCTGTGGACTGGTTCCTTCGTCCTTGATGACCACCTAAAAGGTTGAAACCTACGGGGTGAGACAATTACAAATAATTGTCCCAGCGAGAGTTATAACTCTTCACCAGAAGCTTGCTAGGAAAAGGGAAACAACATAAGCAAGGTAGTTTATCCTGCAAAAGCGGGTTTAAGAGTAGATAAAGTAGCATTTACTTCTAATTAGAAAATGAAGAACATGCAAGCAAAATATTTTAACTGAAACATTATAAACAATGTAATATCAAGCATTGTTTCTCGTGGTTCAACCTAAGAAGATTATGCTACTCAGCTGATTACATTTTACATACAACATTATGCCCTGTGGAGATGAGGTATACCGCTCATACTCCAACCGACCACTGCTAAGTCACCTTGGTATCATACTAGGTCATCGAAAGAGCCGGATTCTCATGACCTCATCTTCCTCAGTCAGGTTGAGGATCAACATGCAGGACATCTAGTGTCTCTGCTACTATAGCTCACCAGGGTATTCTGGTCCTTCTCTATTAGAGTCACAGTGGCATTCTGTACTCTCTTCACCATCGAAAGATTTCATGTTTATCTTCATCGATGTGGCATAACAAATTCCTCGGGTGATTAGTGGTACATCATCTCGGGATACACACATAGTGCAGGGTTGATAGATTAAGATACATCTACATCAACTCCTACACTGGACGTAAGGATATTCACGTCCATAACCCCCACATACTCAAAAGTATGCGCTCCAGGAGTTCCCTCAGGAAAACCTATTTCACCATTATTTAACACTTGACAAAGATGGATCATTGATTAGGGCTCTACATGATATGGTTATACTTGATTAGTTAGGTACATTTCAGTATTCTTTTATCATCAAGCATGCTTCCAAGCAATTAACTACCAAACACATTAATGGCAGAAGAACACTACATGTATCAAGTTTAGTTCACATCAACTGTCAATAGGATGTCAATTCATCACAGGTCATCTAGTTAGCATGACCTTGGTGTTACCCATGCCTCTTACAGCCCATCATTCTCATATGTGCCACATAACTTAGGCATTCATAACATATATCACTGTTCACAAAGCCTAAAACATGCTTTTGATGATTATAGTGTCATAACCCTCACCAGGTCATGATTACCTCTTATAAGAACCTGCATAGTCAATTCAACTGATAACAATAAACAATTTATCTCCAGGACAGCAATTTATAAAGCAAAAATAACATTCATCGCATCATCCTCAATTAGGGTTTACTATTCATTCAACATGTCACAACCCTAGAATTAGGGTTTACTATTCACTTCATAGTGAATTGGACTCATGGCATTACCATGTATGTGGTTATCATCCTTGATGCCTCCAAATTAGGTTAAGATTCATCAATTATCATAATTAGGGTTTTCATGATCTCACATAGGTGGATCATACCCTAATCATGCACATTCATGTACATTGAAGGTACTTTACTTGAATTTCAATTATATAAGGGACCTTCTCTCTCCTCTTGCTAATAGGTGGTGACTACATCACTTTAGGTTAGGCTAGATCAAGTCAATTTTGATTAACATAACCTAATCACCACTATTAAGTCATTAGGGTTTGGTTGATCAAGTGTGTCATGTACTTGAACCCTTCAAGGGCACATTGGTAATGTACACCTTCAATCACCACATGGTTCAATCTATTAATCACTTAGCCCCTTGATGTCTTAGGGTACCATTAGGGTTTGGATTAGACCACTATTGAACTGATTGAACCTTCAAACCACTAAGCAATTACAACCCTAAAGGTTTCCAAACGGTTACACACTTCAACCTCCAAACGGTGCTGAGACCGTTTGGTAGTGTTGACCGTTTGGCTAGGGTTGACTTCCAAACCGTTTGAACCTGGTCACCCTCAAGACCGTTTGAATTTAAATAGTCTTGAGACCGTTTCAAATCGTTGACCGTTTGAGAGAGTTGACTTTGAAACCGCATGAATTGAAACGACCTTGAGATCGATTGGGTCCAAACGACCTTGAGATCGTTTGAGCCCAAACGGTCTTGAGATCGTTTGAGCCCAAACGGTCTTGAGACCGTTTGGTCCAAATGGGCTCAAAACCGCATGGACCTCAAAAGTGCATCCAAGGTTGTAATTGATTAGGGTCTTCCATGTTGAAGCCTCCAATTGGCCACATCCTTACTAACCACTTGACAATTGAGTTAATTAGGTTTATCCTTAACTAATTGGACGTTCAATTGACCCTCAATTGCTAACCAATTGGGGTTGAAACCGATTGAATAAGGGTTTATCAACAATTAACCATCAACATTGATAATCACGAGTCTAGGTGGAGTTGAACCTATCAATTGGCACTCAATTAGGCCCAAACTTGTCCCAAACGGTCTTGAGACCGTTTGCCCAAAGTTCCACCAAAATCTAGGTCAAGTTGATACAGGTTGAACCCTAATTAGGTCTAAAATCAACACTTTTATTCAATTCATCATCCTACTGTGATTGGACCCTCAATTGATTAAATTACCTTAACCCTAGACCTCCAAACGGTCTTGGGTTGTCACCAAATGGTCTTGAGACCGTTTGAGTGAACCCCCAAACGGTATTGAGACCGTTTGGGCCTTTCAACCCAAAGTTCACCAAAATTGGTCATTGAAATCAGCAATTTCAACCGATTAGGGTTTAGAGGGTTGAGGTGACTTCAACTTGTGAATGGTTTGCAATTAGGTTACAATTCTTTGTAGGTGTTTAACTCAACATGTGTACAATAGACCTCCAAATGGTCTTCCCTTGGTCAACCTTGCCAAACGGTCTTGGGATTGTTTGATTCCAAACGGTCTTGCAAGATCGCATGAAATCTAACGGTTGTGAGACCGTTTGATTTCAAATGGTTTGCAAACCGTTTGGACCAAATGGTCCAAGGTCATTTGGTAAAGTTACCTAGGTATTCACGCCCAATGTTTTCAACCTCAAGACAGGTCGATTTCTCCATGGTTTTGCTTGTAAGAAGGCAAGGAAGGTTGGGGAAGAAGAAGAACTAACTACTACGTGCAAGAACAAGTATATGCATTAAGAAAGCAAGAGGTTTAGAGATATAAAACCCGCCTTATGGTCATTCCTAGATATCCAAGCTCCCAAGCTCTCAAGTCTTTAAAGGAACCTTGAACTCCACTGGTCGACCAAAGACTTTTCTCCAAGAAAAGGTTGGGGTGGATCGGCTAGAATAAGAAACCTAAGTGAGATAACCTCAAAACCAACGTTATAATTCACTTTCCTCCATGAATACGAGCTTAGAAGATGGTATCCCTTACCTTGGAACAAGTTGGTCATCTCCTCTAGCTCCCAAGCTCTGGCTTGGACGGACAAAACAAGGTGGCAAAAGAAAGAGTGAAGGGGGGTATGTTCACTTGGTTGCAAAGGGGGTAGTTTATATAGCTTGGACTAGTTTCATCATAAGGACCTCTAGTTTTCTCCATTTCTCATCTAGGTCCCTCCTTTCTTCCTTGAACGTCCCTCTTCCTTTTCTAGATGAAATTCTTATTAAAAAAAAGGTCCAAAGGCAAGGAAAGTCATCTTATCACTAAGGTGCACATATATAAGGGTTTCTTTACTTATAACTTGGTGATTCTACTACAAAGGTTATTTATCTTATCTGATTACTTAATTGAAGCGCCCCCCTCATCATTTCTACTCTAAATGATTTCAAGAGTCACACAAGATACTCTATAAGATGCATTTTACAAGTTGCACCCCACATTTTGGGTAAATTGCACTTTACACCAAAATTAGGGTTTCCAACACAAAGATTGCTCCACAAGCTGCATCTTGATGGCCAAGCTTGGAGAATCCATCATACCTCATCATATTCATCCATATGATGTCTCATCATCAGAGGAACACCTCAACATGTGAAAATTGCAAGTTAACCTTTCTAACTGGGTAATTGGCACATAGGTTCCTACATAACAAAACATTACTAAAACATTTTGTTTAAAAAGAACAGAATTGGGAAAGTATTTTCCTCAGGAACTTAATTACATGCCAGAAGTTAATCACAAGCATTTAATTACATATTTAAGCAAAAATCCTAGGGTTAACTTATAACCCAGGTCAGGGATGTTACAATAATGGTGTACCCATATGACCATATTGGGTTTTCGGGTGTATCCCCTATTCCATATCGTGTACCCATGTCAGGTTGGCTATCACTTAGTTCTTTTCACCTTGAGTACTTCTCATATCATGTATGATCTAGGTGTTTGACCACATATCGAGTATAAGGGTATACTTGCTACCATATTGTGCACAAGGAGTGCACCATGTCATGCATAGGGTATTTGCCTCATCATAGTATCATTCAAGTAGCTCATACCATATCAGTTTCTATGTTGGGTTCCATATCAAGTTTTCATGTCAGATTCCATATTGGGTTTCCATGTCAGATTCCATATTGGGTTTCCATGTTGGAATCCATATCGGATTTCCATGTTGGGTAAATCATTATGCTCATATCCTTTTATTCCTTCCAAGGATCAGTCCCATCATATATTTGAACAACAAGCAAGATGTCTAGTTGAGTGCTTTAAAACAACCCATCACAAACCAATAGAGGTGTGCCAGGTTTCATTCCATCATCTAGGGTTTTCACACTATATCAGCTATAGCATCCATTTGACACCATATCATACACGGGATATGTAATTGTCCTCCTATCGTGCATAAGGTATATGTAGGTATCACTCTTATTGTTCATGTAATATCACTCACTACTATATCGAGTTACCCTTCATCTTGGATACCTTATCACCATCTAGGGTTTTCAACCCATATCGGGTTAGGGTATAGTCCTAACACCTTATCGTGTAGCAGGTAAATACTTGACCCTATATTATGCTCATGATGTATATAGGTTTCACTCGTACCACCCATGGGGTATATACTCCTCACCAGATCGTATTTATAGTATGCTCATATCAACATATCGGGTTACTTATCCTCTAGGGTTTTAGTATATCGGGTTGGAGTTCATGTTAGGTTCCCTATCGTGCATAGGGTGCATGACTTGAGCTCATATCGTGCACATAGTGTTTTCTTAACAACATATTGTACATGAGGTATGCATTTCATCATCATATTAGGCAAGAGGTACCTACTCATTACCATATCGAGTTAATGGTGTGTTCACTCCATCATATCAGATTTAGAGGTGCTTCAACCCATATTGGGTTGGACCTTGAAGATGTCATCATAATCGACCTCTAGACTCCTACTCTTTCTATTCTAGATCATGAACAAAAGTCCTAAGATAATATTTGGAACTCAAAGGAACATCAATTAATCAAAGGAGTTCTACATTGAAAGTAAATCAACAAGTTCAACAATATTGAAGGTGAGTAATAACATAGTTGGGTTCAAGTTATATAACCCACTTTATGAACAACTTCAAAGCTCCAAGCTCGAAAGATTTTCGTTCCTTAGGTTGGAGATGAGCTTATCCAAGGTCCAAGGCTCGTTCAAAACTCCTCCATATACAAAGAATCACCATAGTTAAGAATTTGGTGAAGAAGAAAAGAGAGGAATATCTATAACCTAAAATCATACTTCAACCAAGGTTGAAGATGAGCATGGCCTTACCTTAAGCTTGGTGCTTGAGATTCCATTACTCCTTGAGGTACTAAGCACAATATATAAGTGGTATGCACGATATCCCCAAGAAAGAGAGTTGTGGGGTTCGTAAACTTCCATTGGTAGGTGGAAGGTGAATTATATATACTTGGGGTTCATGAAAGAGAATGTATAAGAGGTGCCTTCACCATATGCTACTAGGTGACACGTGGCCATGCATGGTTGACACATGTCCATGCATGCTCTTGCATTTATCTTGACATGCAAAAGTCTATAGGATAATCTAGGGATAATATCTTGACAATTCCTTATCTTGTTGGATAAGATATCTCATCTTTAACTCATAAATAAAACAAACCGATACACTTTTTGCAAGGAGCATCTAACTCATCATGGGTTACCTCCCTGAGGTGCTTAGGTCGTCATGGCCTTTTCCAAGAGTCCACAAAACGATATAAGACTCCCTTTATGGCCCCTTGGCCGATAGGGACTCCCATTCTAAGTCTACAACTCGACACAACTCAAGTAAGGGCTTCAAATTCAATCCTTTCTTAGTCTTTTCATCACCAAGAGTACCATTAGTCAAAGATGGTTCAAACATGGCATCTCCTTATTTCTCTCTCCTATAAATTATACACATAGGGAGTAGGGTCACTCTAGAGGTGGCAATTTGCATATCAACCCTACATTTTGGGTAAATTACAATTTGTACCAAAATTAGTACACAAGACAGTAGCATTCTTCAAACAAGCTCAATACTTGGAATTTAGGCTTTCCACAAGCCACCACTTAGCATCTTTCTCTCTCTTATAATATTTAAAACACTTAGGACACATTCAACATGTGACATATTGCAATGTAACCCCTCATCTTGGGTAAATTCACTTTTCACTCAGACTATCATATAATGCACAAATTGTTTGCAATTAAGCTCACACTTGAAAATAAACTTCACAAAGAGTCTTAATTACTTTTCTAAAGATTAGAACAGGTTTGTCAGTAACTTGCTTAAGCAAAACTTCTAGGGTTAAGCCATAACCTAAGTCAAGTATGTTACAATTATAAACCCCTAACAAGGATTTCATCCCCAAAATGTCGGATGAAGGAAGACAATTGTTATTCATGCATCATATCATCAAGTCTACACATATCATGTCTTTGTCATGAAGATGCCATAGAACTTTGACCAATACAAAGTCCTTTCACATAGGGTTATCACAGAATCTATCATACATGATACACACTCAACTGTCCTTTTCATTAACGATTGTAGTGTCAATTCTGTGTTAGGTAACACTTAAGTCAAAGAGGTACTATTCATACTTTGAATAATTCAGGTGTCAAACCTTATTGACTTATCACTTTCTCAACATACATTTTTTATGTGATAATATTCTTGATCTTGGGAGTCTTTCATACTCCTCACTTAGTTTATCATTTCTCTTCTAAGGAAAGACTAGAGTTTCATTCTATCACTCATTTGGGACTACAAGTCTTATCCTACTTCTGTTGTACCATTCTAATCTGCTGACACAATACTAAAATTTCTTATGACTTATTTTAGCTCTCTTATTTCTTGTCATAAGGAGAGTCTACTGATCAAAGAAGAACTTATCTCTGAGGTATATCTAGATGTCATGTATAAACTGCCTCAACAGATCTAGATAGCGACATTCTAAGGAATTATTTTTAGCTTGATAAGCTTTTTCCCAAAATGATTCTACAATTGTTTCTCCAATTGATACATTTGTAATGATGTTATGTTTATGCAGAGAATAAACACCTAACATATGATATCCACACTATAGTTATCTCAAAGTTGTCTCTTCTAGGTAACCAAACATGATTCATCTTATCAAGAGTCATGTTCTTATTTTCTTATATAATTGAAAGTTCTTAGATACTAGGATTCTTTACCTTGGTATCATTACATGTGCCCAAAAACACATTACATCCTTGTCCTATCCATCTTTTTATTGTTATTACTAAAACCGACATATAATAAGATCTTTCTTTCATCTTGGGACATTACTTATCACATATAAGTTTGTCTTGAAACCAAAATTCAAGATTGGATAATACTTTTCAAAGTACCCATCTATTGATTACTTATTACACATATCTTTATATTGGAACCAAAGTCCAAGATGAACTGATACTTTTCTAAGTATCCATCAAAAGAACACTTCTAACTCATGTACATCAAGTGTCATAAGACTTACTTTATTAACATGTCCTTATAAGGAAAGAACATATGGAAACATATTCCACTTATCACCCCATCATCACTCAGGGTTGCTTACCAAAGAAAGAAGATTATCATCTTCCTTGATTATTGCATGAACTTTCAACTATTCATGAGTCACTTTCTAACTTTATTTGTTTCCACATAATAGGAAAGATCTTCATTTCAAACATTCTTTATTGAACAGGGATCATCTCCCTTGTTCACTTTCTCTTACTATGAGGATTGTACTTTTTACTTCCTCATACACACAGACTGGTTTAAGATAAACTCAGTTTCTATTTCATTGCAGTTAGGATGGGATAGAAATATCCATGCCATATTTTCAATTTCTCTATGTTCTTTAGATTGTCTCAAAATGTCTACTTGATCAGAGTAATAAGAAAGATAACAATCTAAGAGTCCCATACTTACCTAGCCTTCAATAGTTGAATACCTGGCCAGGGTATACAAGTACTGAGATTAGGTGTATGCACCGTGTTTAATATCATATAATTTACTTTTCATATCATTCAAAATATAGGACTTAACATCCCTGGATTTTCTCCAGGCATCACTTTTACACCTCATCCTCTTTTACACAGATAAACGAAATTATAAAGCATTTTAAAGATTACTGAGCAGAATGTAAGTTCTCATCTTCCTTATGTCCTCACAGGACTAATCATAGGAAGCTCAATAATAACTACTTTCGCATACTTAACATATAAAATCATGAAATGACATATCAGAATGACACAATTTCATCTGACCTGTCTCAATTCTTGGATCGATTACTGTGTCTCAAGATGATTCATTGCATAGAATCCTATCATTGCCTGATTCCAACATCCTATCATTTGGTGCAGATGGATATGCTCGGGATGCCTATCCACGTCCTTGCGTGTCACTTCTAAATGGTTGCTTTTGAGAGCCTTGTTGACATACTATCATTTGGTGCAGGTGGTTGGGTCATTTCCTCCTTTCTTTTTAGACAAAAGGGTCTAATATGCCCAATCTGTCCACAACCATAACATGTCCTATACACATCCCCTGGTCTTGTCGGCATTATAACTGATGTAGAAGCTAAATCAAGAGTTCTAACTGGTGGAACATTAGTTCCTTTGCCCTTTCTTGGTAGTCAATGCCCTGGTGCATTAGACGTTTGTTGCATTGGTGGCACCAAAAACTTCCCCTTTTTAGACCTTCTAGGCATCTATTCCTGAGTTTGGACAGATCTTTACTTAATTCCTACCTCATTATCCTTTTCTGGACAGTCCTTTATAAAATGTCCTGGTTGCCTACACCTGTAGCAAACTTTGTTTTCATGTCGTAACCTAATTCTTTTGACATTTTCCACTGCTCCATTATAACTATGTTGATCAGAAAGCCTACTAGAGCCCAAAATTTCATCATTGGGAACTGGTAATCTAGGCTGTGTTGCTAATATCTGATCCTTTATATGTGCTAATCCTGTCATAACCAGTCCAGTAAGAGCATTAAAAGCAGGGTTCTCTATCATGGTTGAATCAGCCTGGGGATTCTCATGTAGTCGTTCTTCTGTCGCCTGATCCCTTGCACCTTCTCTTGGTGCAACAACATTGCTTTCAGCAATGTGTTCCTCATGTTCTCCAAACATCTTTAAGCTTTAATCTATCTTTTGCATAAGTAGAAGTCATTATAAGACATACTAGAGGACACTAGAACAGAGAACACCTTAGTCCTATGTCTCTGTAGACTCAACGAACATTAGGCTATGATACCAAAACTTTGTGACGACCCGAAACAAATCAAGCCATCACCAGTAAATAATTGCATAATTACCATAAACAGCAGATTAACAAAAATCACTAAGAATTAAAACCATTTTGTAAGGATATACATTACCAGGAAACTCTCACCGAGAGATCCAAAACTTATACATATTGTGATTCACATGGTACATACACTGTTTCATCTCATCTCAACGACAACATATCACAGTTGCTCTGTCAAAACATATATTGAAGCAACATAAAACCTCGAGGCATACAAGTCAAAATCTTAGATCGTTCATGAAACCATTAAGTATTGACTCCAAGGACCTGAGAGTACAGAGACGACACATATGACTTCTATCTACACATCATGACTAACAATACACTCAACCTGAGCTGTTACTACTGCCCCAACTGATGTTCTCCTTCTATAGAAAGGTCTCCACCTCCTCGTACACGTCCACCTGAAAATTGTGGATCCCACGGGGTGATACAATTGTCCCAGAGAGAGATATAACTCTTTTCCGACAATATTATTATCACAGGTAAACAATATAAAACTGAACAGAGGTTCTTTTTATATTAACATGCAGGATTAATCACTGTTATAAGCGGAACATAGTAATTTCTTCTCTTAAAATAATGCATCTATCTATGGTAGAGCAATAAATCATCTATTCACTTTACAAGGAATATAAAGAAACATGAATAACATTTATCCAACTAAGATGTATAAAGAGTGTATATCAACCGATGTCTTCCATATTTGATTCTTAAACAAATACGCTACATGGCTAATTACATATTACAATCACACTTATGCCCTGAGGAGATGAAATATACCATTCATGCTCCAACCGACCACTAGTAAGTCAAAATCGGTACCATACAAGGTCAATGGCAGAGCTGGCTATCAAGACCTCTCTTGTCTCGATCAATATGAGACCACTTAGACTTAGCAGGACATCTCGTGTCAGCTGCTAGCAGGACATCTTGTGTCATCTACAAATAGCATGCCAGGGTATAATGGCATATTCTCTATAGAGTTATTGCCGTAGCATGTACTCTCTTTGGGAGAAGACCACATAGCTTTCCCGAATTGTAAGGAAAAGGAAGATTATACATCAATTCCTCACCTATTCGGGATATGTTATACTTCAATCCCGATACCACTTAGAATGAAGAAGGATTTACACATCAATTTCCTATTTGGTCGGGAGATCTACACCATCCTGTGATAAATAAGGAAGGTGTGACATCGATTTTCCATTGGGATGTATGGATATACTTTGTCCTTCACCCCCGCATATTAAAAAATATGCTGTTTGAGTTAAACTCATTTCACCATCATCAGTTTCTGACACTAAATGGATCTATGGTCATGGCAACTACATGATGAGATTTAACTTGATTAATTAAGAACATTATGGTATTTTTTAGCGTCAACCAAGTTTCAAACATGAATTATAACAAATGCTAGAAAGAAAGGTGTAGTACTTTTAAGATCTTTGGAACACTTTGAATGTATAACACTTGGGATCTCATTCCCTTATCACAATATTGGGAATTTTCATCATTTCACATCATCATCATGATTACTGGATCGAGGTATTCAAACCATTAGATCATCACCGAGCATTGTTACCTCTGCAATAGGTAACTATTACCTCTAGGTCCTCAGACCAAGGTATTCAACACACTTGTTGTACAAGTATATCACATAGCTCTCATGGTTCATTGAATATCTTGTCACCTCTCACTATAAAACAACTATCTTTTAAGATATCAGACTGTATAATCATTATACTTGTTGTACATATATTTAACATGGCTCACAAGGCTCATTTAAATATGTACCATATAAAACATCATATCTCATACCTAGCTATGCTCTACAACTCATGATTCTTGAATAGTTTACACTTTATGATAAGAACACTAACAATATATGACATCACTATGAAATTCAAAACAAATACATCCTTCCCGTTATTAGGGTTAGGATTGCCTATTTTAACCAAATAGGGTTTCAAATTCACATCATCACTATGTGATATAAGAGAAATACATCCTTCCCAATATTATGGTTAGGATTTATCAATCTAATCGATTAAGGTTGTAAGTGTATAACATCACCCTTCATTTAAGATTTACCTTTAATATCACTTAGAGTTTTAAAAGCACATAATAAAAGGTTAACCCTAATTCATACTTCTTTCATACTAGGAGTATCATTATATACTCATTATATGAGTATCATTTGAATCTTAGATTCTCTATCATCTCCACTAGGATATTGAGATCACTTAGTTACAACTATCCAATTTCATTAATTTATTGCACCTTAATGTTGCATTTAATTTCAACACACATCATATGTCACTTAGTCAAATATATTGGATTGAAAATATTCCTACCATGTCGGGCATCATAGAGTGTATGCTATCATATCGGTTTTAAGATACACCACCATATCATGTATCTATCTCGGGCATCATGGTGTACCCACATGACCATATTGGGTTTTAGGGTGTATCCCCTATTACATATCATGTGCGCATGTCGGGTTGGCTATCACTTAGTTCTTATCACCTTGAGTCATTCTCATATCGTGTATGAGCTAGGTGTTTGACCACATATCGGGTATAAGGGTATACTTGCTACCATATTGTGCATAAGGTGTGCACCACATCGTGCATAGGGTATTTGCCTCATCATAGTGTCATTCAAGTATCTCATACCATATTGGTTTCTATGTTGGGTTCCATATCAAGTTTTCATGTCGGATTCCATATCGGGTTTCCATGTTGGTCTCCATATTGGATTTCCAAGTTGGGTAAATCCTTATGCTCATATCCTTTTATTCCTTCCAAGGATCAGTCCCATCATATATTTGAACAGAAAGCTAGATATCTAGTTGAGTGCTTTAAAACAACCCATCACAAACCAATAGAGGTGTGTCGAGTCTTATTCCATCATCTAGTGTTTTTACACTATATCGGTTGTAGCATCCATTTAACACCATTTCATAAATGGGATATGGACTTGTCCTCCTATTGTGCATAAGGTATATGTAGGTATCACTCTTATCATTCATGTAATATCACTCACTACTATATCGAGTTACCCTTCATCTTGGATTTCATATCAGATACCTTATCACCATCTAGGGTTTTCAACCCATATCGAGTTAGGGTATATTCCTAACACCTTATTGTGTAGGAGGTAAATACTTGACCCTATATTATGCTCATGGTGTAGATAGGTTTCACTCATATCACCCATGAGGTATACACTCCTCACCATATCATATTTATAGTATGCTCATATCAACATATCAAGTTACTTATCCTCTATGGTTTTAGTATATCAGGTTGGAGTTCATGCTAGGTTCCCTATCGTCCATAGGGTGCATGACTTGATCTCATATCATGCACATATTGTTTTCTTAACAACATATCATGCATGAGGTATGCAGTTCATCATCATATCGGGTAAGAGGTACGTACTCATTACCATATCGAGTTAATGGTGTGTTCACTCCATCATATCAGATTAGAGGTGCTTCAACCCATATCGGGTTGGACCTTGATGATGTCATCATCATCAACCTGTAGAATCCTACTCTTGATGATCTAGATCTTGAACAACAGTCCTAAGATAATCTTTGGAACTCAAAGGAACATCAATTAATGAAAGGAGTTCTAAATTGAAAGTAAATCAACAAGTTCAACAATATTGAAGGTGAATAATAAGATAGTTGGGTTCAAGTTATATAACCTGCCTTATGAACAACTTCAAAGCTACAAGTTCTAAAGATTTTCATTCCTTATATTGGAGATGAGCTTATCCAAGGTCCAATGCTCATTCACAAATCCTCCATATACAAGGAATCACCATAGTTAAGAACTTAGTGAAGAAGAAAAGAGAGGAATATCTATAACCCGAAATCATACTTCAACCAAGGTCGAAGATGACCATGGCCTTACCTTAAGCTTGGTGCTCGAGCTTCCCTTTCTACTTGAGATACTATGCATGATATCTAAGTGGTATGCATGATATCTCTAAGAAAGAGAGTTGTGGGGTTCGTAAACTTCCATTAGTAGGTGGAAGGTGAAGTATATATACTTGGGGTTCATGAAAGAGAATGTATAAGAGGTGTCTTCACAATATGCTACTAGGTGACACATGGCCATGCATGGTTGACACATGTACATGCATGCTCTTGCATTTATCTTTACATGCAAAAGTTTATAGGATAATCTAGGGATAATATCTCAGTCATTCCTTATCTTGTTGGATAAGATATCTCATCTTTATCTCATAAATAAAACAAACTGATACACTTTTTACAACGAGCATCTAACTCATCGTGGGTTACCTCCTTGAGGTGCTTAGGTCATCATGGCCTTTTCTAAGAGTCCAAAAACTGATAGGAGACTCCCTCTATGTCCCCTTGGCCAATAGGGACTCCCATTCTAAGTCTACAACTCGACACAACTCAAGTAAGGGCTTCAAATTCAATCCTTTCTTAGTCTTTTCATTACTAAGAGTACCATTACTCAAAGATGGTTCAAACATGGCATCTCCTTCTTTATCTCACCTATAAATGATACATAAAGGGAGTAGGGACACTCTAGAGGTGTCAATTTGCATATCAACACTACATTTTGGGTAAATTACAATTTGTACCAAAATTGGTACACAAGACACTAACATTATTCAAACAAGCTCAATACTTGGAATTTAGGCTTTCTACAAGCCACCACTTAGCATCTTTCTATCTATTATGATATTTAAAACATTTATGACACATTCAACATGTGACATATTGCAATGAACCCCTCATCTTGGGTAAATTATACTTTTCACTCAGACTATCATATAATGCACACATAGTTTGCAATTAATCTCACACTTGAAAATAAACTTCACAAAGAGTCTTAATTACTTTTCTAAAGATTAGAACAAGTTTTTCAATAACTAGCTTAAGAAAAACTTCTAGGGTTAAGCCATAACCCAGTCCAGGTATGTTACACCAGCGACCCAAAGCATATAGGTCAAAGAAAACCAAACAAACAAACATGTGATAATCAAACAAACTCATAGTAGGAAAATCATTGCATGAGTCCATCAAAGATATCAGTGAAGTTTTTGAGGTTCAAGACTCAATTAATTAGCATGTCAAAGGAAGTTGTATATCTATATGCAAAAGGGGGGTGGATGTTATATCTAGGATAGATAACATATGAGGTACTATGAAGACAATGGAAATGTTTTAGTTTTTGTGACTACTTACAAATAGATTGGGATCATCAAAGTCACTTCCTTAGGGTAAGATGGTTGGTGTTGTGCTCAAACATTGGAATATCAATATGGGCTTCTTAAGGTGTAATTGAGACTAGAAGATAGTTTTTAGGGTACTAGGGAAGATATAGACATGCTTATATAATGGTAAGGATTTGGTTGAAGGATAGAAGATCATTCATGAATTTTGATCAGAGAAATTGGATGATATTGTAGTGTTTTACTTGTGATAAATGATATTCAAGGAGTGATTATTTAATGAGTTTGAAATGACTGGGGTGATTGGGTTGAAGTGAATTTGTGAAGTTTTATTCACTGATGCAGGTGAGGTGAGAATGTATGAGATTCTGTGGTCAGATTTTTTACAATCGATAAGAGATAGAGAATGATGCCTAGGCATTATCTGATTGCTATTTGATCGTTGAGGAAACAACCATGTCAATACCAATTTTGTAAATTGATATAACATGACATGTAAAACTTAGGCATATGTAGGTATATTCATTGTATTATTAAGTATCTTAAGTTTTCATCTACCTTTTCTTGTCTTTTTTGTTTTAGGGCTCAAATGAGGTCCAAATGGCCTCTTATTTTAAAATTTCCCAACAAAGGCATGTAGACCATCATGGTGCATCCAGATTATAATATCGATGCTTTATTAACTAAATGTTATCCAATGAAGTTTTTGACAGAAATCAAACATGATAACAAGAATGATCAAACTCCAAATTGTTAAGATTGTTGAGATTATTTATAGGTAATACTTTATGGGAAAACTCCTAGTTGTGTTACCTCTTTACCTATGCAGAAGGACGTGAGCTATCGAATGCGATTTATAAAATTCTGTGAAACCATATGGCCTTATCTGTAGATACTTTGCTTTTCCATAGTCTAAATATTTGATGTTTACCTTTGATAAACCTTGAGCCTCCATTAACACACAACTCACACATTTCCTATAAAAATACCTAATTATGAAGCAAATGTGACCACTTTCTAGGATTTCATATATAGAGATATTTTTAAATTGTAGCATTAATAATACACTGCCTTAATAAGATAAAGGCTCATTCCTTTATGCAACAAATGGTAGATTCTTTCATTTGGAGGCATATTATTCTTGATTTTGTTGGAGGACAAACTAGCTGCCAATTGAGGTGTTATAAGAGTGGATAGGCTTGTATTGAAGGACAAACTAGCTTGTTTATAGATGAAAAATTTATCTATTATAGTTGTATCATACACCAAATTTTTGACTTAATTGTATCATTTAATTTTGTATATTGAATGCCATGAACATAAGATCAACATTTAATAGAAAGATAATTGCAAACATTAGCATTCAAAATATTGTTTTGAACAAAAAGACATTTTAGAGAACATGATCTATCAAATGTACAATGGTAAATGCAAATGAAATGTCTTTCATTGATAGTTATAAGGCACATACCATGAGATTCTTACTTTTGGAGCTTTCAAGCAAAGACACCATTTAATCACTTATTTCTTTCTAGAACGAATTAAAGTTCTAGTTGTTATCTAACTTTTTTTTTTGATAAAACAGAGAGAAAGTAAGGACAGAGTGTGAGATAGGTTTGTGTTAGTTCATTTGATTTGACTTTGGAAAGACCATGGCAATAAATTTTTTATAGATGAAATTTATTATCTTTTTTCTCATAAGAGAATAAAAATACTTGGATAGATACCAACAAGCATTTATACAGTATAATTAAAGCTAACTCATGGATTTAAGTGACTAACCATGACTCCTCTCTAAGAATATGAATATTTTTCTTCATGATACTTGAACCACACACCAATTATGATAGTGTCTAAAGTAACCTAGTTTTATTTATTTCATCATAAGAGTGTGTGCATAAATATGTATCAAATTTTAAAAACAAAACTAAAGCAAAACTCATATCAAGATTGAAAGAGGAAAATTCAAATAACCATGAAAATAAACTCAAATTTGCAAAAGTATTTACCAACAAAAACTGGGGGAAAGGTTCCATGGTCATATCTGGATTGTGTTTCTACAACTGGCATAAAAGTAAGGAAAGTAGTAGAAAAGTCAATATAAGGATCAAGGAGAAAATAAGAAAAACTAAATACATGCCTTCTGTTATAATGGCAAATGCAACAATGCCCAATATGGCTTAATCTAAGGGTAGATAGGCAATGACCATGGTATGAGCTCTGGCAAGGAAATGGTATTACAATCGGGGAAGGTGTCACCTAATGTAAAATTTGTATCACATATGACATATAAGAAGAATCAAAACATTGCATAATGAACAACAAAGTCACATACAAGTATACAAAAAGGAAAGTAACACATTGAGTGAAGAAATCTCAGGAGATACAAAATTGCAGTCATTCTAGAAGGAAAGATAAACATGTACTATTTTTGTGGAGGAATAGAGGCATATTTGTAATCCAACTCACTAGAGTCCAATAATTTAATTTACATAAAAGATAGCCAATGATCTTATAATTACTAAAATAATTTTTGCATAAATGGTGCACACACGTTGAATTTGCATGCTCACTTCATTTGAATATTGAGGCACCAACATGTGAATCCTCACATACGCTCCATTTCAAATTATGTTTCTTGAACATTTAACTCCTATACAAACCCAATTAAATCATCATGCAACCCCCTTTGATTTCCAATCTGAAAACATTTGGACCTAACGCAAACTTACTTTGAATTAAAATAGAAACATATTTATTAAGGTTCAACATCAAAATGAATGTTTAACATCCTACCAACATACATACACAAAAAATAGCAAGAGCACATGTTATCCACAACATGGGGTCCTTCGACTTTGTGATGTGTCACAACATTGATAGTAAAATCCAACATTTTGATTTTTTTTTTGTTTGGTGGGGAATAGGGTCTCGTGCCTCTTTACTGATGATCAAAACCAATATGTAAAGGAACTGCTCTATCAGAGTGATAGAGAACAGTCAACTATCTAAGCAGGAACAAAAGGAACTGTACAAAGGAGAGAATAGAAAAAGGAGAAAGAAAGAAAGCTCTCTCAGCTATCTATACAAGTCAGTGAGAGTAGAAGAGCAGTGAGTCCAAACAAGAGCATCGGTACTCTTATAATCAAGGAAAATTCTTCTGTTGCGTTCCTTCCAGATGCCATCTAGAATAAGAATGGCCAAAATTTTCTTCTCCTCCTTCATCTTCACAAGATCTTCCATCGAGAGAGGAGATTCTCCAAACTTCTCCTGGAAACTCAGCCAAAGCTCAACAGAAAAGGAACAATGGAAGAGCAAATGACTCGAATCTTCCATATTGTCTTCACAAAGGGGGCACCTAGAGGCCAGGTTATACCCCAACTTCTGAAGATAATCCATGGTGGCTAACCTCCCAAGAAACATTTTCCATAAGAAAATAGAAAATCTTCTAGGAACCTTCGAAGACCATATCCATTCAGACCAAGCAACCTTAGGATACTTCCTCCTAACAACCTCCCACCCATCCTTAAGCTTAAGGAAGTTCTTGCCCTTGAAGAGAATGCGATCTTCCATATTAACAACAGGTTTCCTTTGAGTCTTTATAATATCCATCACTACTTCCACACCTCTAAAGCCAAGTTTAGTCCAGTCACCATCAGAAATACAGCAATTAACTCTGCAATTAATACCTCTGCCCATTCTAAGCATGTATTGGGCATCAACTTCATCAATCAGTCATTTTTTGTTATTGAGCCAGGGATCCCTCCACATAAGGAATTGATTCCCGTTACCAACAATGAAATCCACCTCCTCCATCAAATAATTCCTTCGACTAAGAAGCCTCTTCCACAGCCAAGAGGAGTTGTATCTAGCTTTGGTAGACCAAAAAGATTCATCTTTAACATATCTTTCATGAATCCATTTCACCCAAAGAGCTTCCTTGTTAGTAGCTAGATTCCAAAGATTCTTTATAACACCAGCATTAGACCAATCATCTAAGGAACGGATTCCAAGACCACCTTCATCTTTAGGCCTGCAAATGGATTTCCAGGAAATCGTATGGAGATGTTTCTTTTCTTCAGTATCATTCCAAAGAAAGTTTCTCAGCAGCTGCTCTATTTCTTTAGTAACAGATTTTGGAAGGGGAAAAGTCGCAGACCAAAAGATACTATAAGAGGATAAAGTAGAAATAACAAGCTCAAGTCTACCAGCTTGAGAAAGAAAACGACCTTTCCAAGAGTCCAGCTTTTTCTTCACTCTATCGATGATAGGCAAATAGAGATTTCTAGAGAGCCTTCCAGTGAATAGAGGAAGACCCAGATACCTGACCGGTAGGGGTTGAACCTCAATATCCAGAATATCCACGATCTTATTATTAAAACCATTCTTAGAGACAAAAAGCTGGCTTTTAGAGGTGTTAAGCTGAAGACCAGAGACATTACTAAAGTCTTTAAGGACATGTTTAAGACCAATAGCATTCCTCTCATCAGCTCTAGAAAAGATGAGAAGGTCATCAGCGAAGATAATATGAGAAATACCCAACCTATCCGACGCCTTAATCGGATCCAACTCACCCTTATGAACAGAAGCTTTGATTATACTTGAAAAACCTTGCATGGCTACCACAAAAAGAAAAGGAGACAATGGATCCCCTGCCTCACGCCATTAGAGGCTTCAAATTGACTAGAGGGACTACCATTGACCAGCACCCTATAGGAAGCAGAGGAGAAAGTTTCATTAATCCAATTTAACCAGCAAGGAGGAAATCCCATCCTATCAAGCATGAAAAGAATATAATCTCTTCTAACTGTATCAAAAGCTTTAGCTAAGTCCGCCTTGACGCACATATTCTTCTGGGGACCAACAAAAATACTCAAAATATCATTAGCAAGAACAATAGCATCGCCTATGAATCTGCCATGAATGAAAGCAGCTTGATTTTGATCAATCAAATCTGGGAGAATGAGCTTGACCCTGTTGGCCATCACCTTAGTGATGATCTTATACACAAGATTACAGAGAGAAATAGGTCTGAAGTTTTTCAATCTATTGGCACCCTACACCTTAGGAATCAAGGTGATAAGAGTGCTATTACACTCCCTCAACAGCTTTCCCGAACTATAAAAACCTTTAACAGCAGCAATGACATCATAGCTAATAATATCCCAACATGTTTTAAAGAAGACAACATTAAAGCCGTCCAGACCAGGGCTTTTATCATCCTTCATGGCTTTCACAACATCTTCAATTTCAGTAGAGGTAACAATACTATAGAGAGAATCAAACTGAGCATTAGAGATCCTAGGAACAATCCAGTCATCCTTCCAATTGACAAGATGATTAGGAGCACCATTAAAAAGGTTTTCATAGTAATCTTTCACTTTACACTGTATCATCTCGGCATCATATATAGGAGTATCATTATCATCAAGAAGCACATTAATAGAGTTTGAAATTCTCCTGGATTTGACAGACGCATAAAAGAAAGAGGTATTCTTGTCACCCAACTTCAACCATTGAATCCTGCTTTTTTGTCTGATCAAACTCTCTTCATCTTGAGCAGCTTTATAAGCCTTATTCCTCCACTCAAAAACTGAAGCTTGAAGAGCCTGATTATAGGGGTCAGTCTCTAAAGCCTTTTGCAAAGAGCAGACAGTGTCTTGTAAATCCTTAGCGTTCGAAACAAGATTACCCACAGAACTCCTATTCCATTGCTTAAGAGCTTTAGCAACAAGTTCAAGCTTCCTGTATAATCTAAACATGGGAGTACCCGTAATCTCAGAATTAAGCCAAGCATTTTTAACAACATCTTTAAACCCATCTTGAGAAATCCAAGCATTTATAAAACGAAAGGGAGTAGGAGATTTCTTTTCAATGTCCAATCTCAAGACCAAGAGTTTATGGTCACTGAAAATAGAGAAAACCACTTCAGCCCAGCAATAAGGAAAAGAAGATAGGAAATTAAGATCGCAAAGGATACAATCAATTCTAGAAAAGGTGCTCCTTCCGGATCTGCTATGGCTGTCCCAAGTAAAGAAGGGACCCTTAGCACTCATTTCCATAAGGCTAATCTTCTCCATAGCAGCATTGAACTCCCTCATACTTCTTTTAGTGGGAGGATGTTTGCCCAGTTTGTCCCCAGCAAATCTGACCGAGTTAAAGTCCCCCATAACACACCAGTTATAAGGATTAGAGATGGAATAATTCACTAAGGAATCCCACAAACGAGGCCTATCAGCATCAGCGTTAGCCCCATAAACAGCAGACAGGGACATATGAATATTATCCTTCACAATAGAGCAGTGGATGACTTGATCATTAGCTCCCACCTTAGTGATGTTAATATCTCTATCCCACCAAATAACAATGATCCTTGTATATAAGTAAAAATCAGAATTGTCAATGAAGAAAGCATCTGACCAAATGCTATTAATAAAACTGAGAATCTCTTCTTTGTTAACTCTGGATTCCAACAGAATAAAGATATCCGGCTTGATCCTTTCAACCTCCTTCCGAATGTGAGGAACTTTGCAGCCACCTCCCCTCACATTCCAAGAAACAACAGTAAGAGGTTTAACCATTAGGAACTGTGGGTGGGTCCCCAGTTTCAGCTTCCTGAAATTCAATTTCT
This sequence comes from Alisma plantago-aquatica, assembly GCA_963693085.1. Taxonomy (NCBI): domain Eukaryota; kingdom Viridiplantae; phylum Streptophyta; class Magnoliopsida; order Alismatales; family Alismataceae; genus Alisma; species Alisma plantago-aquatica. The sequence continues at coordinate 490,392,438 of OY856412.1, read as the reverse complement.
CCCTCATCTATACTTGTATTGTCTGCCAAGCTTGATAGAGGTGAATACTTATTTATAATGATAGGAATGTTCCATGTAGTATGCTTTGGAGCTATTCTCGGAGGGGACTTGTGCCCTTTCTTCTTCTTTATCTCCCAATCCGCGACAGGGGAGGCAACTGGTGAAGTAATAGGGGTAACCACATTCTTTGTGGTATCAGCAGAACTAACAGCAGATAGAGGAACAAAAGGGGTGACCACCTTCTCTGTAATATCGGAAGAACTAGCAGCAGACAGAGAAGCTTCAACTTCAGTCACCTCGATAACCCCCTCATTAGCATCAATGAATATATCAGCTTCTTCTTCTAAATGAACAGGTTTGGGTATCCAGACCTTCCTTGGTTTCTTTCTATGTTCAAGCTCCTCTGCTTTTTTTACTCCACACAAAGCAGATTCGTGCCCAAACAGGCCACATGACAAACATCTTGCAGGCTCCCATTCATACTCGAAGGTAATTGTGTCACACTGACCATCTTCCCCAACAATCTCAAGCTCTTTAGGAAACGAGAAGTCCATGGGGATAAGAACTTGCAGTCTAGCAAACTCCAGACGATGGAATTCAGCAGTGAACCTGTCAGGCTTGAGAGGCCGTCCCATGTATGAGCCAATGTAATTGAACATTTCAGTGTCCCATAGCTCCAACGGTAGGTTGTGTATCTTTACCCAGATCGGAATCTCAGTAAGCTTCAGTTTCTCCAATGGTTCTCCTCTTTCCCATCTTTTGATAATTAGAGGTTTCCCCGCTACGAACCAGTGACCCCCATCTACTGCAGTCAGCAAGTCCTCGTCGTTATTAAACATCACGATGAAGAATCCTCTACCCCTGGATCTGATTTCGATTGTGCCTTTGGCTTTCCATATCGTCGCAAGGTGACGAGCTAGCTCTGGACAGTGCGGCTTCAGACCAACCACATAACCAGCCGTCGTCCTTCTCCACCTCTCGACATTCCTCTCAGCAATAGATTTCGGGTACTGGAGCTTGCCATCAATCATTTTCACTTCTGTTTTGCTCAGCTTCACAGGCCCCACACTCTCCTTCTTAAACAAGTCCGACCACTGGGTCGACCCCTGTGCCACTTTAACATTGCCTGCAATGGAAATGGACTTGCGCGCACCCGGAGGCTCCTTCTCTTCTTGATCTGAAGGTTTGGGCTCCACTGGAGGCTCCGAGCTTGCTTCTAAAGTCGCCTCCACCGCCGTCTCTGATGTCGCCTCCGATGTCGCCGCCACAGTCGCCACAGCGCTCATCGTTTCCAGTCCTAGGTTTCACTCCATCGGTGATTCTTATAACATTTTGAATTATAAACATTAATTGAAAGTAAACTCATACATGAGGCCATGAAAGGAAAAAATAATACATAATGATGTCTCAATATGGATTTAAAGCTTTAATACATAAATTATAATAGAAAAGGATCCGTGAAACATCATTGTAATCTTGATAAGATATTTTGAAGGTTAGATGGAACCATACTAGGGAAAGTGTTCATGTTGAGAAACTCCTAAAGCATTCACTATAAATCATCCTTATCTTCTTGATCTAGGGATATCTCATATCAAGGACGTTCAAAAACTGGCAACCTACATCAATAAAATGCATTCAACACCTTATACCAAGAAATATATAGAATGAAAATTGGATTGAAGGCACTTTCATTTAGTAAGGTTTCGAACATATTTACATGTATTACATAATTTAGTTGACTAAATCACTGTATGAAACTTTCTAAATAATCATCAAGTTAAGAGAACATAATTCTAGGAAAGCCCATGATGGTCCCTCATTGCAAGAATTTTGTAGATATTTATGTAAAGCCCCTCCTGTTAACTTTATCTTTGACATTATCTTGACTTATATATTGCTAAAGTCATAATGGGAATTTTTCCTCTAGAACACGACTCTTAATCTTGACATTGACATGTGACATGCCCCTTTGGTTTAAATATGAAACTTGAACACTATGAATACAAAATTTCATGATATGAACATAAACCCTAACTTTATTTAATGACGTGGCTATGATAAAATATTCTTAATATTTTGTAGGAATTAAAACATGTTATTATTCTTAGATCATCTAAATGTCAATCATTCGCGTGCATGATACTTAATTTTAAATCAAAACATTATTTACGTTTAAATCAAAACATTATTTACGCGTATACAATCAAACATTCAACTACTTGTGAAATGCCTATGGGTGTATACACATTGGATAATATACCGGTATAGCTTATTTTAGAAAAGTATTCGTTGTATAAGACTATATCACTATAAAAACTACAATTTGAACCAATAATTCACAATACATATCTCTACCCAGGATTAAAATTATGGTACTAGGTCAAAGATGTGACACTGAGTTGGTGAAAGTAGTGATGTAAGACCGAGAGGTAGCAGGTTTGAAACCCTCCGACCACGGGAATGAATGACCAATTTTTTTTTAAAAAATTAGGTACGTGGATACGTCAATCGAAAAATCTTACTCTTCAAAGCTTAAATAACTATTAAAAAATTAGCTTTTATAGTGATTGATATTTGATTTGGTTGTTTTTTGCGGGGACTTCACGGTACTTGGTAGAGAGTATCGGCTTGAAACTATATCAACTCACAAATTCTCTTTCTTTGAACACAAGATTAGAAAGAAAACAAAGCAGATGGTGCACACGTGCCGGCTAAGTACCAATTCCAATGAACTCCAGACGAGAATGAATTAAAAGTTTAGACCAGGCAGGGATACAAAAAAGTTGTTTCCATACCCGCTTGTTCTTGTCATTTGAACTGCCTGCAGCTTGACATTTCCAAATGGAATCGTTCTACTCGCTCAGTAGAATTAATTTTAATGCGTGCAATTTGTCTAACTCAGGACATCAACAACCAAAAGAATGTAGGTAGGTAAACTTGGCGTAGGCCGTGCGGTTGCACTAGTAACTACTGTCTCAAGTACTTATTACAATGCATTGCTTGGCACTACAATTAGATTCGAGCAAGAAGCTTGCTTACAATTACCGGGATAGAAGGAAAATTACTCGAAATAGTTTTTTTCAGCAGTAAACAACTACGATGATACACCTTTCGCTGATCAACGAGAAACAGTGTTCCATCTGGTGATAATTTGCTGAAAACCTCTCAGAACATGCTAACTCTGCGTACCCAGCCCGTCACCGTTCTTCCTCCGATGTGGAACAACGCCGGCCCGTTGGTCGGTATCGCTAACTGCAGGAACGTCGACTCGCGGAATACCAGGCGTCCGTACCAAGCCACTAAGTACATCTCCGGCGTGTCAATCGTCGTAGGTTCTACCATCTGCAACTGCTCCTCAATGCACCCCACTCCCCATTTGCTGCAACCCACAAGAACAAGGAAAACCTCAGCTTCAAAAGAAACAAAAGGCGCAGGGTAGTAAGAAATGAGAACAAGATTTCGCTATCGATCTGTTTGTTCTCAATCGAACACGTACCTTGCGAAGTAGTCGGCGACAACCGTAGTATCGACGGGTCCGGCGGAAGTCTCAAACCTAAGGAGCAGGGTCCTCTCCTCCAGCGTCGCCTGCGGCTCTGGCAAAGGGTCGAAGACGGCGTCTAGGGCCTCACGACGGGCGTCATCAAGAGGGCCATCCGAGAGCGAATACCCTCGGAGCGCATGGTCGAAGATCAGCCTTGGGACGCCGGTGTGTAGAAACTCCGCCATGCCTACGACGAACTTGTCGCGGTACGTCACGTACTCCAACATGTCGAGGATGCCTAAGCCCATTGTTGAAAGCGTGTATGTGATTGCGGCAGTGTCCTGGTGCTGCAGGCAATTCAGGATGGCTCGGCCGAAGATAATCTGCTGGTCGAAGGCGTCTCCAGTAGGGCACATGGATTCATCCGCGAGATTGTCGATGAAATTGCAGGTAGGATCCTTCCTGTCCATCCATGTCCACAGCAGCACGAGCTTCTTGACCTCATCTACAGACAAGCCGTCTCGACGAAGGAGGCGGTTGATGACTTTGCAGTGACTGCGATAGAAGCTGAGCACCTGGCCTTTTGTACGGACGGCGGAGGCGTCGCCGTCGGGCTGCGGCTCCGGCAGCCAGTTCATGGTTGAAAATGTGCTGCTTTCGCTTGCTTTCTGGATCAACCCACAGCCTGAAGCTGCAAAAACTGGCGGGCTTTGTCACGGGGGCGGCAGAACTCTTCGCGAGACAAATTGGAGATATATTAGCCCGGTCGAGCGGAAGGATGGCCCCTCTATAGCACTTGTCGCGCGCACGAACTGTCGGACTTACAAACTAACTGAATAACCAACTCAACAACTAACTTGGCGACTGTTATAGTGACAGTACATTGCAATTTCTTGGGGGCAATGATGATCTTGTGATTTACAATTCGATATATCATAGTTTGTTACCAAAAAAAAAACTCAACAACTAACTTACAAACTAACTAAATAACTAACTCATAACAAACTGCATTCTTTCAAGAATTATCTTCTACATAGTACCCACCCTGACAAAGTTGTTCGTACAATTAAAATACCATGTCACTATGAAACTTGGCCTATAAACTAGATATATCTTGCGGTACATAACCATGCTCCATTTTAAGCACATTGGGCCCTGATACACAAACGCTGACACGTACCCAGAATTGGACAAATGCAAATGGTCCAGCACGGTCTACAGTGGCCCGATTAAATTTCAATTAGTGACATCACACAAAATAGAACAAGGGTGATATCTCTGAATCGTGGGGTTTCCGACACCCAATGGGTTATGATTGGCATTAAATGATATATATTCAAGGCTTACTATCCTTGGATGTGAAGGCTTTTGAAGAATTAATTTGATAGCCAAAAGTTATGTTTTTGGTATTAAACTTGATCAGAAGCTAGAGATTATAATGAGGAATATATATTTAAAAATCCAAAGAATTTGGAGGCCCCTATTAGAAGATTCAAGAGTTTAAAGATTGAGTATGTTTTGACTGGATCAATGGTTGTGTTTAAGAGCTAGGTCATGACATAGAATGTGTCATGACCCCCCCCCCTGCGGCATAACTGGAGCAAGAAGCATCTTTTAGTTGTTGACTTATCACCTAAAGGCTACAACTATTGACTTGAAGAGCTACAAATTCACAATGTGGCACCATATGGCATGAGTTAGCAATGTATTCATTGTCTTCCACCGCCATATAATAATAGGGCATAGTAGTTTCACAACAAAAAAATATTCAAATCACCATGTCACAACACATGTTTGACCTGAACCAACATCCTCGTAGTCAAGAGGCAGTATGATTTGACCTTCATTTGGAGATGAAATGAGAAACAAGAGGGATATCTTATTTCTAGTTGTCCCCTAGTCTCCATTACTAAGCGAAAACGAAAGGAGGAATGGGGACAAGAAGATGAGGTTATACAATTCTTTTATTTAGGGGAAAGATTCCAAAGAAGTTTCCTAATATAATATGCATCATATGAAGAAGAATTGTGAAAGTTCTCTCGGTTGTAGAACCTCTAAGTTAGTTGGCACAACTTGAGTTGTTTGTTAAGTTAGTGGATGACTCAACTAGTTAGTGGAGGTCTGATTGTGCTCTAGTTGTCTTTGGACTCAAGATTCAATGAGAGGATGTTGTCTCCCCTTTTTGTGTAATCCACAATGGAGAAAATGGCTGGCGGGTTCACCAAGTTCAAGACCATGATATTCTCCTTAAATCTAGAGTGGCCAAGGATGATTGTCAATAATGTATGGAAACTTTCTTTTAAAGATCATGTGGATGCTTTTATCTAGATCTTGCATCTGAATCATATGTGAGAGTTTACAAAAGACTACAGATGGCCTTATATAGGCAAGGTTGTCAAGGTTTCCATCTGCAATGAATCTTGCAATTAAGTTGAGGTGGATAATATACATTACATCGATTCTTTATTAGAAGTTATGGATGGGTTAGGCATGTTCTAACATCACGAGGATGCCATTGGAGAAGGAATCATGATATAAGGCGGAGTACAAATGTAACTTTTGTCTAGTAGGGAGAGGGTACTATTCAAATCATGCTAGAGGTAAGAGACGACTTAGTGATTTTTAGATCCTAATTTGGCTTGGAATAGTGAATACATAACTTAATAAGTACAAAGTTCACATGCCACCTCACTTAGGCTATTCAAATGACAAACTCAATCCAACATATTTTATATGGTAATTAAAATTAATAAAACGCCATATCTTGAAGCAATGTTTTGGCCAACTATTATTGGCAAAGTATTTAAAATTAGAATCATAAAAACTTTTCTATTATTTAAACATAAATAAAATCCTGAAATAATCATAAATAATTTTTTTAGCAATTAACCAATGCTCAATTATATTTCTAAATGGTTTTCCAAATGTCAAAAACAAATTCAGTATTACCTCAAATTTGTCTCGACTCATTACTTTTGTGTAAACTCTATTATGCATAAACATGCAATCAATACCACATTGTACTTAAAGGAACTAAGAGCAAGACATATTTACATAATAAATATTTCATTCATTAAAAGGAGATTGTATCATAATTTAGAAATTAAGAGAGAAACTAACGTCAAACTAAATTTAGAAAAAGTCACTTTATAACATCCTTATTGCCTTTTGGAGATGGACTTATATATTTTAGAATTCATCTCCCATATGGATCATCTTCACCATGATGATTCTAGAGAACCTTGACCATATTGATCATCTTTTTTCTAATTTTTTATTTATAAATCCAAAATTCTAACTTTGTTTTCCTTATACACTATATACTCTTTCAACTTTATTGATTCACTGTTCAAAACATGTATTTAGTGTTGCACATCTAGTTTTAGGAAAATAATTTTACACATTGTGCATTGTAGTGATGGTTGTATTTCTTGAGAGCTATCATGTAATATTTGTAATGTGAGTACATTTTTAAATGATTTGATAAGTAATAAAAGGCAATTCCATTTATTATGATTATTTTAGTATTGAAATAATAAATAGATGTAATAATGTCCTAATAATGCTTTGACTCAATGCCCTGAACATGAGATCATATATATACTAAAGATTATTCATTCTTTTAAGTCTGTGTTTCATTATTATTGTGGATATTATAGGATCATAAAAATGCATAAGACTAGTGTTTGTGTTGAGCGATGAATGTGTCTCTGAAGTCATCTTATTGGATATCAATCAGATATATAGGTACTAGTTAGGTAACCAGTTGCACTGGACAGTATGATGCATGGAAGTCATGTCATGGTAGTCACATTTATTGACGTAACACTTATACATTATCCTTATTTTTATGATGACTTAACAATTCCATTCTTGTGTATCTAATATGTCTATTTGAGATCAATTTCAGGTATTAGGTACATGAAGAGGATGAAATGAGAAACCCTAGTTTGCTAGAAAATAAGTCAAAATCAATATAAATGCAAGTTTTAAAGAATATATAATATCCCTATTAGAATCATGTTGTAAATCATTTTTATTGAATGTATGAATTGTAAATAAGCTTTAGAAAAATTGAGATCACTTAATTTGAAAATTAAAGCACTTTTTGAGCATTTGTAAAAAATGATCACAAAATTGCTTGTCGGTCGAGTTTGTCCTATAGCAACTCAACCAACAACCTATCTGGCTCATGGTAATACCCAGGGTCCCAAAGTTTGTCTTGGTCAAAACTCGATTGACACCCTATACCAATAAAACAAATTAAAGCCTTTGGTCAAATATCATCTTAAATAAAAATTTGACCTACAACTTCAATTGTTTTGTTATATAGTGTTATCGATCGAGTTTTCTAAAAGGTAGCTCAGCCAACAATACTATACAATAAAGTGTAGAGAAGTGTTTATAATCGTTAAAGTATTACAAAATCGAAAATATATCCATTAGAACATCCCAAACAACTAGAATTTGATCCTAAGTGACTCTACTGGCTAGTAGGCACCCTCAACTATAAATAGGGGCCCTTGGACTTCATTTCAAATTTTCCTTCTATGCTTTCTTATTATAGTTAATTATTTGTGCCTACAAGAGCTCCTAATCTCTCTCAAGCTTTTTTACCAATCTACATCCAATTGAGAGAGTTAGAATCCTTGTAAGAGAGTCGTTCCAGTGTACATCTTGTGAATATCTCAACTCTCTCCCCCAACCTGTCTCTAGAAAGGTGGTGACTTGAATGTGATCTCCTTGAATAAGAAGGTGGACTTCCTTGATGAAGGAAGGCTGATCAAAGGCGGAAGATCTTCTACAAGAATGGGTAAGACCTTGGTGAAAGTTGAAGATTCTTGGTAGGTAGATAGGTACGACCTTTGTAATTGTTATTGGATCCTTTACCGTAAAAGGAATTCTTATTTATCACTTCTTCTTGAAAATGGTGGTCTATATGTTGTAACTCTTATAATGGAATATAAGAAGTGTGACATGGTTGAAAGTCCTATAGATTGAACCCTCTAGGTAGTAGACACACATCTCCTAGTTTGGAGGTTGGAACCACTATACATATTAGTCATCACTTTGTGTTTTCTCAATATCTCTCTCCCTTGCTTTTCAATGTAGCAATATCTTTTAGAAAATATCTTGATTATCTAATGTATTTTTTACATGATTTTAGCTATATTCACCCCATATCTAGATCCCATAGATCCAAAAGTTGGTGTCAGACCTTGGTCTTATCCAACTAAGTACTCCTATGAGGCAAGAAGATGGGAAAAAAAATCTATTGGGACCTCTCAAAATTGAGGGTGGCTTATCCATGCATCCATCTATCATTGATGGCACAATTTACCTATATTGGAAGAGGATAATGAAATTCTACATCCAAGGCATGATCTATTACATGTGGAAGGTTGTTTTCTTTCCATAAAAAGGGCCATAGGGAGAAATTGCTACTTGGAATGAGGCTACCTTGAAGAAATCTCAACTCAATGATAAAGACATTACCATCATCTGCTCCTCCCTCACTCCAACCGCGTTCAACTGAATTTGTTCTTGGGATAAAACCTATGATATTTGGGACAAGATTTGCATCACTTATGAAGGCATGAAGAAAGTCAAAGAATCCAAATGTATATTCTCAATGTTATTCTTGAAAACTTCAATATGGGGAAGAAAGACAGAGTTTCTAAAATGTATTAAAGGCTCAACACTATAGTAATTGGGCTTGAGACTATGGGTCATCCTATGGACCAAGAAAAAAATCGACTCAAAGATCCTTAGATCTCTCCCCAAGCAGTGTGATGTGGTTTTTACTACACTAACAAATCCACCTAGGGATGAAATTCCTAAGTTTTTACCAAAACCTTGTGCAATAGTACCATCCACAAGTGGATGAGTCAGATCGCAATATAGTTAAGGATCAAATCCCAAGGGACAATGTTTTTAAGAATCTTGCTAGTTGAATCAGGATCAACTAAGGCTACTATTTAGAACAAGAGTTGATTTGGGTTTAGTTAAACTAATAGCAAGGAAAGTAAAAGAGCGAGAATAAAATTGATTCTAGATTAATGATGGAATCACTGGGGTGGAATTGGATTTCACCACCACTACACATGCAAACACATCCAAAACACATCCAAGAAAGATACAACTATCCAAACGGAGTAGGCAAACCATCTGTCAGGAAATAGAGTTTGCGTAAGCATCTCCATGGGCTTGATGTCTCGTTACCCACGGTTCACACACTTACTACTCTGGAGATATCTCTTCAGAAGTTCTCATCGGGGCATCAACCATGTTAATCGATATTCAAATCCTAAGTATTGCAGTTCTCACAACAAAGGAATATAATAGATCATGCAAAACATGCGATCAATCCACAAAGCATGCATTAAACGATTAACAATGAAATGGAAAGTTATATACAAGCCATGAAATGTTATAAAATGGACATGTAAGCACGGGTAGCAGGGTGATCCCCGTACCCCAATGAAATGGAATACTCGCTCCTCATGATAGAAACAAAAAGAACAAGAGAGAGGGAAGATTTCACCATGGTCATGATGAAGAAGATGATCACAGCTTGGTGGAGAAATGGTCTTCTAAACAATGTCGGGGCAGATCCGGACGAGGAGGGGAAGAACACCAAGACAGATGAGGATGATCTTGTCTCTTTCTTCCTTCGCTTCTCATGCTCTTTCTCACCGGAGATGGAGCGGTAGATGGTTGATTGATGAAGATTCTACAGATCTAAAATCCCACCACTTTCATGGCTAGTAGATAGATCTTGATGGAGCGGAGATGGCGGAGTAGCAAAGACACCACAGAGACAATCTTTGGCGACAAAGATTGTCTTCCTTGGCTGGGCACAGAGTGGAAGCCTCTCAATGTCGTGGAGCAGAAGAGATGCCTCAAATGAAGGATGGAGTCGTCTATTTATAGGTGCAATTTTGGAGAGGACCGACTTAGCTGCCACAGTCACGACCTTTAGTAGCGGTAGCGGTACTCCTCGGCAAGACCATGCTGAGGTGCTACGGTCGTGGTCAGGTTTTGTGGTCGAGGCATCTATCACAGTTGTGGTGTTACAACCTCAATTTTACATATGTTTTCATAATTGAATTGTAACGATTTTGTGAATATGGACTTAATTGAAAGGGTGGTATGCTTTGCTTCAAAGGATGGATTTCTTTGCAAATTTCCCTTTGGATAGGAATTTCATGATTCCTATTATTAGATTAATCCATTAACAGATATAAAAGAGAAGAAAAGAAGAAAAGTCCAAATAAAAGGAAAAGATACAAGATAATAGATATTAAGGAAAGTAATTATGAGAAATACATAGAAAACTCTAGAAAGTGGAGTTAATGGCCACAGTTAAATGAATTTCGTTTCTATGTGATTTCTAATAAAAGAAATATGAAAAGAGGAAAAGGAAATGAAAGATAAAAGAATCCTTGAAAAGAAATATCTTAATAAAGAAATAAGTAAGATAATGAGAAATAAAGGATGTGGATGCATCTAGAAGGATAATAAGAATCCTTCAAAAAGGATTTCGAAATATTAGGATTTCTTGGGTTCCAAGGAAGTCCAAGTTGCAAGATAATAAGTAAAGAAAGAGAAAAGATGTGAGAAATAAGCCTAATTGAGTAATACCTTGCACCTAAATAAACGGCACGTTTTCTTTTAGATAATGATCCCAAATTTGGCAGAGAGGTAGATTAAGTCATTATTAAGTTTCCATCAAAATTTTGAATTAATTGGACACTCAGTTTGGGGGTTATGGCTTTTACAAATTTCCCCTAAAGTGTTGTGATTATAATAAATGTCACGATTTTTTATTTCTATTGGGATTGTTATTTGCTAATGCACGTAGCATGACGGTCGTTGATCTAAGATCCAATGATGTCTGCATTGTCACCCACCTCGGGCCATATAAGGAAGGTAGCAGAGTTTTCCAAGGGGATTTTCTCGCGATTGAATGCGTAGACAAACTCAAAAACCTTTCCAAAGAATCTGGAGGATCAATTCGAGTTGATCTACCCATAGTTTCACTGTGTTTTGTTACCTCTAGGTGTTTTTCCCAATTTAGGGCTTCTCGGCGGCCATAAGGGAACCTATATAAATAGGAGGGGCTACACACCATGTGCATAGCCCCAGAGCACCTCCGTGAGTCCGCGCTGATGAGGCGAGTTGACAGGAGCAACAAATTGTGGAAAATCTCCCAACCTGTACCCTGACCAGGCCGCCCTTCTCACCGGAGAAGAGCTTCTGCCGTCCGAGCAATTCAAGCAGGTAACATAGCAATGGAGGTGGGATTTGAGTTCAGGGAGGAGAGACGTAGGTGGGGATGCCCTCTCCTTGTGCCTGGGAGCAGCAGATCATAGGGTCAATGACGGAGTTGACCGCGAGGAGGCTGTAGGTTGCTCGTGCGAGGAAGAAGATGACCTCAGGGCAAATTACCAAACTGCCCTTCCATTCCTTCTATCCAGGTAAGGACATTTGGTCCTTCACAACTTAAAAGATAGGCATGTGAATCTTGAGCCGTGGGATGCCGCGTGGTCCAACGGACCATGGATCAGACGGTCCTCGATTTTCTAGGGTTATCGAATAAATAAAAAAAATGATTTTTCTTGTAAAAATCATATCTTTTGCTAAAAAGCTCTAATTAGAAAAAGTTATACATGAAAGTTGCTTAGAAAAATACGAGGAACACAATAAAATTGGTTTGAGAACCTGAATCTGTTCCTATTTGCAAAAGTGTGTTAATCTAATGAAAAGTGCTTATGTATTAGATTAAGAAACCCTAATTGAGCATATTGATTAAGTTCATTTTGCTTAGTTGTTGAAATTGAGTAATTGCAACCTATTGAATAGTTAATGACGAACTTGACCCTAATATAGCTGTTTCTTGCATGATTTAGGGTTTTTACCTCAAATAAGAATGATTAAGCACTTAGAAACCCTATTTGAGTATAAAGGACGAATCTTTAAGGTTTAATAGGTTAATTGGTGAAGTACTAAACATGTTAAATATTAAAGTCGAACTTCAATCTGTCTTACATGTAAAGTTTATTAATTTAGGGTTCCATGTACATAAACGAGCTTTAATGGGCCTTGATACCTTAAGGTTAGTCATTGTGACTCTTAATGGCTTTAATTATTCAAATTCATGAATAAGGATGAGATATGATGGTTCTAAGATATTTTGAGTGTAAAAGTTCCTAATTGTGGATAAATACTTTAAAATAGTAATTGGGGTTTACTAACAGATAAAGGTGGAATTAATGATAATAGAGTTCATATGTGAATTAGATCATAATGAACTATGAGTTGTTAATCCGAAAGGAACCAAAGGTGATAATTGGGCCTAATGATCTTGTCATGAACTAAAAGGATAAAAATGGTAGTTTTAATGTAAAAGAGCATAATGAACTTAATTGATGGTTAATTGTGCCTTTAATATGAAATTAGGGTTATATGTTGTTAAAAGGTAACCTTAATATCTTTCGTGAAGAATAGATGAGATAATTAGGGTTTGTCAGTAATTGTATAAATGTAGGGTTTAAAAGAGTAAAAATGAAGGGGGGACCCTAATTGCAATAGAAACCCTAAAAGTGGACTAGAAACACTAGGAAGTGAGCTAGGTTTAATAGATCTTGATGGCATGATCAATGATAGGAAATTGTATGCATATTTCAGGATCTCTTTGCTTGCCTTTTAGATTTCTTGCATTGATTGGATTAATTATGTCTCAAATCATACTGATAGGTATGTGGTTACGCTTATGGTTAATCGCTTTAATTTCACGGTGATTCCCGGATGTTTTATCGGTTGCCTGAAAATAACTGCTTGGATGACTTTTATTTCATGCAACTATAGAGTGACTATGATTATCACAATTATAATAGAAGTGTGTATTCTAGCACCTACATGCCACCCTGATGGATGATGCAAAAAGGTCAAGCCCAGGAGGGAAGACCAATGGACACCATGAGAGGTGACCCCAGACACCAAGCTCGGGAATGAGAAGGTGGTCTATGTTGCCTGACTAATGGGCACCATGAGAGGTGACCCCAGGCACCAAGCTCAGGATTGAGAAGGTGGCCTTAAGTCAATGGCAAAAGAGAAACCCTAGAGGGTGGTATTCCAAGGTTAGGGAAAAAGCGGTGGAGAATGACACATTGAAACGTAAATTAGCTTGTTAATTCTCTTGATTGTGATAATTAGATTGTTAGCCATATTTGTGAAATTTTGGTTGTCCCCACATACTGACATATTTCGATATGCTGACCAACGTTTTGTTTGTCTGTGTTTTAGGTGCTAGATTGAAAAGGACAAATAGTAAAATGGTATATGTGGAATTAAATAAGAATTAAAGTACAAAGGAGGATTAGATAAAACAGAGTCTAGATGTGGATAGAAGTTAGATATCCAAGTTAAAAAAAAAGGTATGCAAAGTTTTATTTTATTCCATCTTTCAGTATAGTTTGGTAAAATTTTATAATTATTACTGATTATTTTTTGAACCTTTGATCCTGTTAATTGGGATAACGACTCTGACCTTTGGGTCTCCCTTAATTGGGGGTTACTGGGAGGTGGGGTCATTACATTTAGTATCAGAGCATAGGTTCCTCATTTAATCTTTAATAATTATTAAATTTTACAAACTCTGTAGAACCCAAGGGGGTTATTAGAGGATTTTCTAAAAGACAGAGGTGTCTAGAAAAGGATCACGTCTGGGGGCTGGCAAGATTTTCCTCCGCACCGCTAGTTGGAATACGAGGACTCCCGGATCTATGTAACTGCCTGGCCAATGTCTTAGGATCTGACTCAAAATAAGATATCTTTAGGACTCTCTCATCTTGTTCATCCCTTCTTAACTCTAATGGTGTTAAGGATTTTAAGGATTAGGGTTTTCTCTCTTTTCCTCACTCTCTTGAGGTATGGGTAAAGTTGATAAGGTTTAAGGAATCCTCCACCAAATTAATGAAAAGCATGTAAATAAGATGTCATGGACATAAGCTTAATAGTTTAAGCATAAACTAAAGAATAGATACATGCTTAGGTCGTATGACATGAGTTGTCATGCCCTCAGGAGAGACCTGAGGCAAGATCCTCTTGTCAGGAGAATGAGTAGAGAGAGTTAGTCTTGGAGGTGGAGACCTCCATTATAAGTAGAGACCTGACACATCCTTTGAGGATGATGCTAACCCTAACCCTAAGTGGTGGTCAGAGTTGGGTTGTTAATTAGGGTGAAGGATAGCTCCTTCAATGATGAGGTTAGTGAATAACCTATGGAAACCCTATGGGCTTATGCGAGTAGGGCATAACATGCACCCATACTACGTCAGTAGTATGAGCAGTAGGTTGAAACCCTGGCCAGAAGGGTATGTTGGAGGGCTTATGAGATAAGCATAAATATAATCTTGAGCAACCATAAGCTTCACCCATGTAGGGGTATGCTTATGAGCTTGATCCTTCTTAGAGAGAGGACCTCTAGTAGTAAGGCAGGTTGTGAAGTTAGATTGAGAGAGAGAGAGAGAGCAGGAACCAAGCAAGAAGGTTGGAAGCTTAGACCTGAGGTATGAGGAACAATGGAAGTTGAGGATGATGCAACCTAAGTGGATGACAGCGGTTGCCTCATTGCTTGATCCCTGGATGCTAATGGTATCTTGGTTGTCTTTAGAGGAACCAAAACCTAGAGATAGGATGAGGTTGCTTGTACCTATGTACAGATGATATGGGTGCTTACCTTCTTGGGATAGAAGAAGAGTTCCTTAACCCGGAGGAGGTTTAAGTGAGCAGTAGTGAGGCCCTATACCTTGTTGGTTGTCCTTGAAGAGGACTCCACTCTAAAGTGTTGTTCAAGTGGAAGAATCATGGGAAGTGCATGTCATACCTTGTACATGCTTGGCTCATGGTTAAAAAGTTGAGCAGACAGTTGGACATCAGAAAAGTGAACCTAGGGTTCCTAGGCCTAAGAGGGGAAGTGGTGTACCTGATGCTCATGATGAGGTTTGAGTTTTTATAGATTTGAGCATGGTACTCCTCATATATAGAGGAAAGGGAAACCCCTTAAGTTTAAGGTATGTTTAATGAACCCCTCACAACTAAGTTGGTGACATGGGAAGGTATGTTCTTGGTCCAATGTTGAGGAATAAGAACAAGTATGACCTAGCATGGTTTAGTAGGTGGTCTGCTTGAGCCTTAGTAGCTTGCTAGGGTTAAGCATGCTCATGTGGATGTAAACCCTAGACCTAAGGTCGTTTGTGACCTTTATTATTAAGGTGTAGTTTCCTCCCATACTTGGAGAGGGACCCTTTTGTAGGGTGTATACCCGCTTCTGTTGGTTTTGAAGTAACCTAAGGAGGTCTCATAGGATCTTGAGAAGCTAAGTGAAAAGTGTTGGTATGTATGCCCTGAGATCTAATCATGGGATGATTGGTGGGATACATTAAGATTGATTTGATAAACATCAAAGGCAAGCTTCCAATTCTTTCTGGTTCAGTCATATGAGATAGTGATAGAACAGATTGAATGACTAGAGAATGACAGTACTCAATAACGTATGCTTTCAGGTTGAGGACCTGAATGATGAGATCATACGGATGCTAAGAGTTTGTACATTCTTGTTATGTCCCTAGTCAGATGTCATTGTGGAAGGTAGATAGACAAAAATGACACACAAGACTAGATTGTGGTGTTGGTTGATGACAGAATATCATTAGTCATGATATAGAGATATCAAACCAAACACATAGGTACTTGTTAGAGAATAAGTGTACCAGACAGACCCAACGTGAGTTTGACACATGGAACCATGACATGGTAGTCACAGTCAGTACTCACAGTGATAGTGGTGAGTGTGATGACCTAAAATCACTACACTCAACACATGTCGTTGGGTACACTTTGACATCATCAAATGCAGTCCTAAAACATGGGTTGTTATACAGGTGATGATTGGGTGGCTTTGACACATGGGGCTTTTGAAGGGTAAGTGATAAATATGGGATTTGTCCCTCTTGAGGGAGTTTGATATCCATGGCCACTTGATGAGTAGGATTGAGAAAGGCATGCACACATGTGTGAATCAGTATGTGATATTGATTTCATACATATCTCTTCCAATCTACTCTGAGATCAAGAAAGTGAATGAACGTTGACAGGATGACTGTTCCATGCCTCGAGTTCATTCGGGATATCAGTGACAAAGGAATTATACATTCACTGTAACACCATTCACGGATTGTAGGATTGAAAGTTGTTCTCCAACTTTCTATTTCACTTGGGTAGCACTGATGTGTGACTAGGCACTGCTCTTTGCTTGTGAAGTCATAAGTGTTATGGACTTTCACTGCCAACGTGAAATGGACCTGTAGGGTCACACACATAGGATTTAACCTAGAAGAGGAGTTTTGTCCACAACCAATGTTTAGATTGATTACTAAAAGAGTTTAGTAGTTCAATTAAACACTCAATCAATTGATAGCTCAGTATCATAATGTTCAAGGTGTTGGACTTATTGATTAGAGTATCGAATTGATTGAAACTGCAATTGACTGTTTCTGCACAATCTGCACTCCCAACTAATCGGCTCATGTGATGAATCGATCGGCTCAGCTTGGTGAACCAATCGACTCAGGTGGTGAGTCGATCGGCTGATGGACATGGTGAAATGATTGCTTCAAGTGTTGAAATGATCGGTTCAACTGGTGCAACTGAGCAAGTTGGGAAAGTCAGGTTGGTGAGAAATTTCTTTTCGTTTCACTTGCCCAATTTGATTGGAACAAGGATTGGTATTTGATACCAATTAGAAATAAAAGAAGGAAAGTCAATCGGAAACTGATCAGGACCACAAACCGACTGGTTCAGAAATGAACCGACTATTTCATGGGTCCCAACCGATCGGTTGAGGTGTCAACCGACCGGCTCAGGTCCCCAACAGACCATTTTAGAAATGAAACGATCGGTTCAAGTTGTGAGTTGGTTGTTTTGTGGAAAATCTCGAACCCTTCTACTCCTGCTTTAGTCCCGCATTGCCCGGGATAGAGAACCCTGTCCCATGACCCTCCTATATATATATGGGTATTGGGGGCTTCTCAAAGAACAACTCAGTGCAACTAGTTGCTCTGTAAAGTTGTCGTTCTCTCTGGTTTTGTTAACCGAGAGAGACCGAGCAAGTGCTACCCGATAAGGGAGGCACAACAAGGGAAAGACAACTGCAGAAAGCGATTGGTGGTAGGAGAGTGTGTCAGTGACTAGTACGCTAACAGGAGGGTGCGACTCCTTCCAATTCCTTGTGGGACAAGGAGATTGGAGTTCCAGGTGGTCCGTGTGGACTACTTCAGAGGCAGGAGATTTCTGCTGCTGGGAGGACAGCTGTCAATCCCGACAGTCACGGTGAGACCAGGAGTCTCGATGCGACCGGGAGCTGCACAGACACCGTCCAAAACCAGAGGTGAAGACCGCACAAGCCGCGAGGTATTGTCACTGAGCAAGCCTCGGGACAAGGTATGATTCCACAAACCATCCTTTCCTATTGTATAGACGTTGATGCGTTTCCTTGTTCTGGGTTTGGGGAGGAGAAAAGTTTTGTTTCCGCTACCTTCTCTGCCTCTCCTAAAACCCAATAGTGGTATCAGAGCCACATCAACTTCTCTATACTTTAGGACTACGATATGATCGATTTTGGTTTGTCGCCTTTATTTATTGCATACGATGTGAATAATATTGGCTTTATGCATGTCCAATCGTAAATCCACAAATCCCAATATACATATATGATATGTAATATTAATGCACTAGATATGTGTCGCCCTTAAACGAATTTTGTGGGGATGTATAGCGTGGTTATGGCCAATAAACCCTATCTATGTGTGGTTGTATGTGGTTGCTTGCATCTCGGTCTGCGCACCGATCTTCTTTCTCTTATTCCTGATGTAACTCGAAATAATTTGAGATTTCTTTCCTACCTTTGCTCCCCTCGAATGTAACTCGAGGTTTCTCTTTTTACAATGTAAAATAGGATATAATTTTATTTCCTATTATGTCAACGAACGGAGGACATCCTGACGACAGCTGAGACGATCGGTTCAAGGCGTGAACCGATCGATTGACGTTCGAGATGGTCGGTTCAAGGAGTGAGCCGATCGGTTGATGACTGGTTTGAGGAGCGAGACAAGCGAGGGGCGGCCATAATGAGATGCGCGACGACCAAGCGAATCGATTGGTTGGAGGAGCCAACCGATCGGCTGGTGGCACCCAGCCGACCAGCCTCATGGCGAGCCGATCAGTCATGTGATGAGTTGATCAAACCCAGAAAGGCAAAGCACAGAGTTCATCTTGTACTGGTTGCATGTGATGTAGACCTAGATGACCGTGATTCCTCTTGGCTCGAGGAATCACATTAGGATGGTCATAATCATCGCTTTTATCGTTTTGCATGTTTTCTGTGGGATATAGCATGTATATGATACGTACTATGTATTGTGGTGATTGGATATGTATATGTATATAAAAACCAAATCCCTTATTAAATATTAACTTTTAGATGCCTTCCAAATGCGACACATGTGAAAAGCTTGATCGACCAAGTGTGGGAACACCCTAGTGTGGTGCACCATCTATCTCGTAGAAGCGTGAAGGATGGATATGTGGGTCTGCCCTAGCAGGGTGCATATTCATCGTGTTTGCTTTGGGTCGGACTTAATAAGGTGATCTAGATGGGATATAGTACCTTGAGGCATGGAGGTCATCATGGCAAGGAGTTGCATATGACATCTTATCAAGAGTTGCATATGATGTAATTGGCAATAGTTGCCTACCTGAGAGATCTAAGTTGTGGGTGACAGCCCTAGTTGGTCCATGAAATAGCAGATTTCAGGATCTTGCCCACTAGAAGGTTGTACGCTGCAATCTTCCGAATTGATGGTGAGGGCTATCAATTTGAAGTAAAATAGTGGGAGTGATAATTAATTAAAGGCTTAATTATATCGTCAACTTCTCAAATCAATCAAATAAGTCAAAAATAAGTTTTGGACTGAAAATGCATATATTTCCTTTTGTACAATAAATGGTTAATCAACAATAATCACTTTATTTGTGATCGTTCTTTGAGACCAACAAATTAAATGGGAATAATTCCACGATTGGTTAGGACGATGAGAAGTGTTCTCAATCAAAGAGCAAAAGCTCTAAGTCCTAGTTATACCAGAACCAGATGAACTCGATCCCACCATACCAATGGTTGAAAGTATGCTTATGGAAGCATACCAAGGATGACATTGATGAGGAGTGCTTGATGTTGTGTTCTCTGAACTATGAGTTGCAGAGACAACATGATACATGATGTCTCCAAGACATTGTCCTAGTATGTCATGACATAAGGAGATCCAATAAGGTATTCACACACTAAATATGATTGGGTATGAGGAAAGACCTGACATAGAAGGATTCCCTCTGAGCCAAGAGTTAGCTATTGGTATGATACTGCAAATGTTGAGAGAATCATACAGTTCATGATAAAATACAACATGAACAACTTTGACAAGTGTTGACAAAGTTGTTGGATATGTTGAGGATAGTAGAGGCAAATATGAAGAAAGACTAACCCTAATCTTTGATGAGATCAATGAAAGGTAAGTCTTAAGGGCAAGGACAAGGGCAAAGCAAAGAAGTGTTCTGATGCTAGCCAGCATCCCAAGCCGTCTTCCACCTCAAGGCACATAGGGAAAGGGTGTATGAGGGAATTGCCCTATATATCTGGAATAAAAAAAGAAGATATAGGAGGGTATCGAGATCTCCACCTAAGGTATCATGAAATGAACCGCTTCTTTATCTGAGGTATATGATACCAAGATATGGATATGTCATATATGATATGCAATATCCACAAATAAGTGATGGCCTTTGTGAAAGGACCAAGAAAGGAGTACCCATCATTGGAGAAAGTGTTGCTGCCATAGATAGGAGCACCTTTCAGTTTATTTCAGCATAAAGGGCACAAAATAGAGTTGAGAACTGCTATTTCATATTTGCCAATAGATAGAAACACTTTATTTTTGCATATTGTATGACAATGATGGCAATCAATAAAGAGATGTTTCAATATGATCCTTGTGGCAATGCCTTGTTTATCTTGTGATATTTGGTATGCATAAGATAAAATGATACCTAAAAACTATAGATAACTCAAACAATCAAATTAGCATCAATCATGAGAAATTCATTTCTAGTTTCCATGTGATGGATAAATCTAGACTTTTTTGGTTAGAGAACCAGTAAGAGACATGAATATCTTGAACATGATTAATCAATCTTCACTAAAGGTAGTGGGAGAATGATTATCCTATTAGGTATGATACACGTGATGTATTTACATACCTATTGGAACAAATGTTAATACTTCAAATGGTGTTTAGAGAAATACCAATATGAATATCTTGAAGTGTTCAAGATTATCATAGATGAAGTGCAAATTTGGTAAAGTGTTAATTCTTGATGAGATCAATGAATGAAATACTTGGACTAAATGTTTGAGATCCTTATGAGTGATTATGATAGTGTATCATAGTGAACTCGTGATTAAGGCATGTGATGTCTAAATCAAGAAGGAATCATACTCTAAGGAGTTAGAGAATGATTATCAAATAACTGAATTCTTCTTAATAAAAGAATACCCCACGCTTATAAAGGACATTAAGAATCACAAGGAGTTGTGAGTTCTTATATCCTTAATGGATACACCTCGTTTATCTATGTGATGAGTTGTTCATGTGATGAGTCAACTATCTAGATGAATATGAGGAACTGAATTTTGAGTTATGGTTTATGACCATTACATCCTAAATGACATACATGTGAGACATAAGGTATGACCTTGATGGTAGCACCCATTGGATGAAATCCATAAGTGCAAATGAATCTTAAGTGTTAAGACAGATGGATAACATTTTGCCAAGGATGATGCTTGTTGATTGCAACTTAATGACTAAGACATTTGGCATATGGATACTAAAACCGCATTCCTATGAGGAATAAAACAAGGATGTGTACATGACACAACCTATAAGGTTTATGAATCCACTAATGCAAATGAAGTCTATAAGTTACAATGGACTAATCAATGTGATTGATTGAGTACAAGAAACTTAGAATTGGATCTTTACTTTGATGATATAGTCAAAGGGTTTGACTGATATGTCAAAGATAAAGAAGGAATCTGTGATTTAGTGGGAGCGTGTTCACATTCCACATGTTGATGTGAAATGGAAATGTTCTAAAATGGAAATCCAAAGTGGAAATTATCTTTAAGGAAGATAGAGATGTTTCCTATGTGATAGGAATAGAGATCTATAGAGATAGTTCTCAAAAACCTCTTGACCTGAAAAGAGAAAGCATACATTGGCAATCTGTAATGAAGGGTTCAGTATGCACAGATTCAGTGGGAGAAAACTTGTCCATGTTACATGGAGTTAGTATCCCAAGGCCAAGTGTCCAATTCTTATGAAGAATGGGAACACTAAGAATAGATATGGATCTATTATGTATGTAATCATCCCATTATCTTGCATGTATCGACATGGCAAGAACAAAATGCATTCATCATCTTGTATGTAGGACATGGAAATATGATGTGCTCATCCTGATAACTCGTATGTGAGACATGACGAGTGGATGTCTGTCTACTTCCAGTAAGGGTGACTGGAATACCATGAGAAATTGATAAGTACTTGAGAAGTACTAGTTCTATGGAGATAAGGAAGAGTTCAATGTAAAGAGTTACATTGATGCGAACTTCCGAAAGGACAGAAAATTAATCGCAAAATATATATCAGATATATAAAAGTGAAAGTTTGTTGATTGGAAGTGTTCCAGTAAAATCATTTAAAAGGAAATGCCGAGTATCTATGTGTTGGAGAACAGTGGTGGATACTATATGGATCTGGAAGTTCATGAGATGAACTTATAGATATTCTGCTCATTGATGACAAGTATGGAATCCTTGATCATGCAATGTGGCTAAAGGTTAGCAAAGGAATACTAGATCACATATTACGGAAACTCCATCTCATACGTATGACGTACAATGAAGAGATGAGAGACATGTAGTTAAAAATTGACTTTGGAAAGGTGTTGCCATAACTCACTATGTTTGCACTAGAGCACAGTAACATGTGGGACATGTTTGAAGATCACTATGAATATGATTCAAGGGTGATTGGCTCAAAGTGCAAGTGGGAGTCTGTTGGTATGTATGCCCTGAGAGACAATCATGGGATGATTGGTGGGATACATTAAGATTGATTTGATAAACATCAAAGGCAAGCTTCCAATTCTTTCTGGTTCAGTCATATGAGATAGTGATAGAACATATTGAATGTCTAGAGAATGACACTACTCAATGACGTATGCTTTCATGTTGAGGACCTGAACGATGAGATCATACGGATGCTAAGAGTTTGTACATTCTTGTTATGTCCCTAGTCGGATGTCATTGTGGAAGGTAGATAAATAGCAATGACACAGAAGACTAGATTGTGGTGTTGGTTGATGACTGAATCTCATTAGTCATGATATAGAGATATCAAACCAAACACATAGGTACTTGTTAGAGAACAAGTGTACCAGACAGACCCACCGTGAGTTTGACACATGGAACCATGGCGTGGTAGTCACAGTCAGTACTCACAGTGATGGTGGTGAGTGTGATTCTTTGACTTGAAATCACTACACTCAACACATGTCATTGGGCACACTTTGACATCATCAAACACAGTCCTGAAACATGGGTTGTTATAAAGGTAATGATTGGGTGGCTTTGACACATGGGGCTTTTGAGGGGTGAGTGATAGATATGGGATTTGTTCCTCCTGAGGGAGTTTGATATCCATGGCCACTTGATGAGTAGGATTGAGAAAGGCGTGCATGCATGTGTGAATCAGTATGTGATATTGATGTCATACATATCTCTTCCAATCTACTCTGAGATCAAGAAAGTGAATGAATGTTGACAGGATGATTGTTCTATGCCTCGAGTTCATTCGAGATATCAGTGACAAAGGAATTATACATTCACTGTAACACCATTCACGGATTTTAGGATTGAAAGTTGTTCTCCAACTTTCTATTTCACTTGGGTAGCACTGATGTGTGACTAGGCACCGCTCTTTGCTTGTGAAGTCATAAGTGTTATGGACTTTCACTGCCAACGTGAAATGGACCTACAGGGTCACACACATAGGATTTAACCTGGAAGAGGAGTTTTGTCCACAACCAATGTTTAGATTGATTACTAAAAGAGCTTAGTAGTTCAATTAAACACTCAATCAATTGATAGCTCAGTATCATAATGTTCAAGGTGTTGGACTGATTGATTAGAGTATCGAATCGATTGAAATTGCAATTGACTATTTCTGTACAATCTACACTCCCAACCGATCGACTCATGTGATGAACCGATCGGCTCAAGTTGGTGAACTGATCGGCTCAGGTGGTGATTCGATTGGCTCATGGATAGGGTGAAACGATTGCTTCAAGTGTTAAAATGATCGGTTCAACTGGTGCAACCGAGCAAGTTGGGAAAGTCAGGTTGGTGAGAAATTTCTTTTCATTTCACTTGCCCAATTTGATTGGAACAAGGATTGGTATTTGATACCAATTAGAAACAAAAGAAGGAAAGTCAATTGGGAACTGATCAAGACCACGAACCGATCGGTTCAAAAATGAACCGACCGTTTCATGGGTCCCAACCGATCGGTTGAGGTGTCAACCGACCAGCTCAGGTCCCCAACCGACCGTTTCAGAAATGAACGATCGGTTCAGGTTGTGAGTTGGTTGTTTTGTGGAAAATCTCAAACCCTTCTACTCCTGCTTTAGTCCCGCATTGCCCGGGATAGAGAACCTTGTCTCATGACCCTCCTATATATATACGGGTATTGGGGGCTTCTCAAAGAACAACTCAGTGCAACCAATTGCTCTGTAAAGTTTTCGTTCTCTATGGTTTTGTTAACCGAGAGAGCCCGAGCAAGTGCTACCCGATAAGGGAGGCACAGCAAGGGAAAGATAACTGCAGAAAGTGACTGGTGGTAGGAGAGTGTGTCAGTGACTAGTACGCTGACAAGAGGGTGCGACTCCTTCCAATTCCTTGTGGGACAAGGAGATTGGAGTTCCAGGTGGTCTGTGTGGACTACTTCATAGGGGGGAGATTTCTGTCGCTCGAAGGACAGCTGTCAATCCCGACAGTCCCGGTGAGACCAGGAGTCGTCAGTCTCGGTGCGACCAGGAGCTGCACAGACACCGTCCAAGACCAGAGGTGAAGACTGTGCAAGCCGCAAGGTATTGTCGCTGAGCAAACCTCGGGACAAGGTATGATTGAAAACTACTAGAGGGGGGGTGAATAGAGTTTTATAGATAATTTTAACAATTATTGAATTCAAACAATCAACCACAAAAGTATTGGACAAGGGGACAAGGATTTAGAGTGGTTCCAACTTTAGCAAATACTAAAGTTGTCAGTCCACTACCCGGTTGCTTACCCAACCGGGATTTGGAAAGAAATTAATTTTATTACCTCGCAAGGACTTTACATAAAATTAAAATTTCTTTCCCTAAACCCTTCAAGCAGCCTTCACCTAGAAGTAATCGCCCAACCTTGAAGCAGCCTTCACCTAGAAGTAATTGCACCACCTTGAAGCAGCCTTCCTCCTGAAGTAGCTTCCCGTTGCAATAGCCTTCTTGAAGTAGCTTCCCGTGCGATAGCCTTCTTGAAGTAGCTTGAAGTCCACCTTCTCCTCCGAGAAGAACCTTCTCCAATCTGCAGCCTCCAACCCTAGGAGTAGCAAGGAGAATACAAAAGATAACAAGGAACAAGAAGGAAAATAGAAATTACAACTTATCCTTTGAAGCACAAGGCTTGATTTGCCTATATCAAGCGTATTGATCTCCTAACCAATGAGTGTAGAAGTGTAAGTGTTGTGGAAAGGAGATGCTAGCCTATAGGACATGAAATTAGAGCAATGGGAATGAATAGCCAATGTAGGAATTGCTCTATTGCTCAAAACAGATTGCAAATGTAATTGCTTGCTCAAGTATAGCACAAGTGTAGCTTAGGTGTGTTTTGGTGTCCTAAGGCATGTCCTATTTATAGGAATGGCCTATGGATGCTTAAGGACATTCTAGACAACTTCTAGGGGCTTCTAAGTGCTTAACTAGCCGTTAGATATAAGTTAGGTGCATTAGTAACGGCTAGTTGCTTTATTCTGCAGTTGCTGTCAGAGACCATCTCGGTCGACAAATTGTCGACTGAGATACCTACTCGGTTGAAGTTTTGTCGACCGACAGGCTCTCTGGATCAACGTTCATTTGCAACTACCAACTACTTTGTCAGCTGTGTCTAACAGCTACTTGGGTCATTCTCGGTCGAGAAGTTTGTCGACCGAGAGTGTCTCGGTCGAGGAGTTTGGTCGACCGAGATTGACCCTGTTTCAATCTTTCAATTTAGGCACTAAGTAAATGTATGAGTGTGCATATGTGAACCTATTTGAAAGGGATGACCTTTCTAAGTGTGGTGATTGGCTAGGGAAGATCTAACGCTTGATTTACATGAAATCTAAGTACTTGTACATTATATGTTTGTACAAGTTTATAATTGATTACATTGCATGACATTTACAATTATTCAAGCTTATAGTTTCCCTAGAACTTTGTCATCCACTTTATTCCTGCAACACTCAAGTAGCACGTTAGATCAACAAGAATGAAATGTTTGTCATCATCGAAACAAAGGGATTTATTATAATGTCCAATTTATCCAACAATCTCCCCCTTTTTGAAGATGGCAAACATTTCCTAAAATATGAAATAAGGAAATATAAAGCATGTGAGTTTCATACCTGAAGATTACCTTTTGTAGCCATTCTTGTTTTACAAGTGAGTGCTGGCCATCAAAATGAAACTCATTTATATTTTTTATTTTGATTTTATATCCTTTCTCCCCCTTTGTCATTTCAAAAAGATATCCAGGTTGAATATTTTATATTTCTTCTCCCCCTTTGTCATTTCAAAAAGATATCCAGGTTGAATATTTTATATTTCTTCTCCCCCTTAATTTTATATTATGATCCCCCTTAAATAGATATTCTATTAGGAACATGGATTTAATATCATTTTTGACTAATTTATCCACAATTTGTTTCTCAATCATTTGCAAAGGATATTAAGCCTAGAAATGATATGAGATTCCCTTAAGCTTATGATGAATGTATATTGATTTCTCATCTATCAAGGGATGTTAAACCCTAAATTAAATGAGAATCCTTTAGATTATAAAATGTCTCCATCCAAATTCAAGGGATGTTGAGCCTTGATTTGTTTAGAGAGTTCCTTTAAGTACTAGATGTCATTTTCATGAAATTCATAGATTTCTTCATAATCAAGAGTAAAAATACTAAGGTCGTAACAAGCTTCAAATGATGTTCACAATGTTTTTCTAAGCTTCTTAATCAATTAATCCAATTTGTTGTTATGAGCTCCCCCTTAATCTTACAATTTAAGCAATTTAATGCTTCTAAGGTCACAAATGATTTTAAATTTTGATTTTGACCTTTATCAAAAGTATACTAAGATTAATAAAATAATGTCCAAATAAGCATTTTGTCAAAGCTTATTTTAGGTCACCCTTGACTACGACCAAAGCGCCCCTTGGTCAATTTTAATTTTAACCAAGAGGCAAATTCTGCAGATTTCCAAGATAAACATTCATATGTGAAGTATAATTTCTACAGATAGCTATAAATACCAATTTGAAGCACATTAAGATATACCTATTATGAAGACTTAATATGAGCATCATAGTGAAGTCTTTGACCTTGATTTTTCTAGAATGCATGTTTTACATTCATTGTAAATGATGTTTCATATGCTTTGTTATGGATACAGAAATATGAAATCCCATTTCTTCTTATACCCTTATCATAAGATTCTTTAGAAACATATATTTTGAAAGCAAGATTAATATCTTAAAGTCAAGATTTTTGCTTTTGATTTCTTAGAACAAGCAAATAGATAAAAACATTAATATTTTGTTCTAAGAGGCACCGTTTGGCTTGTCATAGCAACATCATCATCACAAGCTGTGTCCACAATCATTATCTATTATGTCAAGATGCTTTAATGCTAATGACATTTGCAGTTATCTAAATCACAATGATCATTCATGGTTTGTATATATGAATCAAAGCTTATTTTAAACCAATGAAACATAATGATCATGATGAAGCATATCTATGATAGAGCAATTGAAGCATGAAATTTAACCCATGGTTTTTATGTAACTAGATCAAGGAATACTTAGAATGGACCTATATGATTCAAGTGAAGGCATGTTGCAAATATCAATGTGTGATTTGTCTTAAAGATTCATTCATAATTCCAATTAAATTTACAGCAGACTGAGCTAGTCGGTTTCCAGAAACTTATTCGGTCAAACTCTTCTCAACCGAAATATTTTCGGTCGAAGTATTTCTCGACCAGGAATGTTTCTGCAAATTTCATTCAGCAATTTGTATGTTTTATGTATAAGTTCTGTTACAGGTGTCAAATCCTATTTACTCTTGATAATATACTTTAGAAGCATTTTTCCTTGAATCCTTACTTTTTATTTCTTAGAACAAATAAATGGATAAAATATTAAAAAAATTTGTTCTAAAGAAACATAGTTATTGAAATATAATAATCATGATGCTATAGAGAGGTAGAAGCATATCCATAGTGCAATAATTTAAATTGTAACACATACATGGTTCATGTATAGATATTCCAAGGATTACTTAGGAAAACCAAGTAAATTATGATAAAACAGTAATTTCCTCGGTTAAGCTAATCATGATTTTTCAGTTTTAAATCCAACCATTGAGAGTAAACCAAAATAGTCTCATATAAGTTTTCAATTTTAAGACAGACTTTTATAACTGATCATGCTGAAGAAACTTTTCAAACAATGAATAAGGTTTGTTCAAGATTAGTCTTCTTACAACACTTTTGCAATGTGTTTAAGGATTTTCTACTCATAATGTTATATAATGTAAACGATCAATATGTCTTGCTACAAAAATTGTCTTCCAAGATTTTATTTTTGATTTGCATTTTAATTCAATCATCAATAACAATTTGATAGCAAACTAGGTTGATTGAAAAACAATTTCAGAAGATTTATGTCAGACTTGACAACAGAAGCCTGCTCGGTCGACCATTTCTCGACCGACAGGTTCCTCGGTCGACAGTGTCTCGACCGAGAAAGGTTCTTTGTTGTTTCAAACATGTTTTCAAATATTGTTTATAATTAAAAGCAAAAGTATGAAAGTTAAAGCTTGATTTAGTTGAGATATTTAAATATCAAAGCAGCAATTAGGTTAAATCTCAACTAATCATATATATTTTATGAATCCAAACTAAACAAGTAGTTTAAGATGTATATTTGGAAATTTAATTTCTTGGATTAACTTGGTGTCCTATTAAGTTGAGATAGACATAGAGATATACAACTTAGAGTCTTTGGTCATATCTCAACTTAATTTTATCCATTTAGTTCGGGGGTTTTGGAACCCATACTAGCTCAACATTCTTTTTCTTGTATGGGCATGAAAAAGAGTAATGTCCAAGACGTGAGCAATAATGGCAACATATAGAATCAACCTCAAGTCTTTTTCTATGGTTTTGTTCTAGGTTGTTCTTTGGTACAAATGTAGCTTGATGTGCTCGTGTCTTTCTCCAACTAGGTCTTTGATGAGATTTCCCTTTGGGCTTATAACCTAGTCCTCTTCTACCAATTTGATGATAGGAATCATCCAATATTTTATCAAGGATTCCATTGTTGCTTAACCTACTAACTTCTTGTAGCAACTTAGCGATCTCATCCATTCTTTTCTTAATATCTAGTTTTGCTTGATCTAGATTAGATGATAAAGAATTCCTTTCTTTCACTATATTATCATAATCTAGATGTGTACACAAAACAGGTTGTTTTTTAAGATCATTTAACTTTGCAAGTAATCCAACCTTTTCTTGATATAGAAGATCATAATTTGTTTCTAGAGTAAAAATCTTCACATCACTACTACTTAGAGATGATTTCAAAGTACGGTTTTCAGAAACAATGCTATCTTTTTCAAAACCAAGATTATTCAATTTAGCATATAAATCTTCATTTTCGGATGTAAGAGCAAGAAGTCTAGCATTTAAC
The DNA here is from genome assembly GCA_963693085.1 of Alisma plantago-aquatica. NCBI lineage: Eukaryota > Viridiplantae > Streptophyta > Magnoliopsida > Alismatales > Alismataceae > Alisma > Alisma plantago-aquatica. Next base: position 490,362,721 of record OY856412.1, on the reverse strand, counting down.
TCATCGTTTGTTTTACTAGATTTCTTTAATTTCTTCTTGCACTCAATATACTTATTGTGTGTTTCTTCAAGACTAGAAATTAGCTCTTCTTTTGATAAATCAAGAAGGCTTACCTCTTCTTCTTCTTCTTCATTGGTTGTAGCAATGAGACAATTTTTATGGACCTCTTCCTTCTTTTTTCTCCATGGAAAACCGATTGTTGTATGGTTTGTTCCTAAACACCAATTGCAGCTTGTTGAAAGTTGGTCCAAGTTGCTCCTTTGCCTGCGGTTGTAGTCACCTCCACCCTTCATTCTTCAAGACCTGGTTAGGGTTCCTTGAAGCCTGCTCTGATACCAACTGAAAACTACTAGAGGGGGGGTGAATAGAGTTTTATAGATAATTTTAACAATTATTGAATTCAAACAATCAACCACAAAAGTATTGGACAAGGGGACAAGGATTTAGAGTGGTTCCAACTTTAGCAAATACTAAAGTTGTCAGTCCACTACCCGGTTGCTTACCCAACCGGGATTTGGAAAGAAATTAATTTTATTACCTCGCAAGGACTTTACATAAAATTACAATTTCTTTCCCTAAACCCTTCAAGCAGCCTTCACCTAGAAGTAATCGCCCAACCTTGAAGCAGCCTTCACCTAGAAGTAATTGCACCACCTTGAAGCAGCCTTCCTCCTGAAGTAGCTTCCCGTTGCAATATCCTTCTTGAAGTAGCTTCCCGTGCGATAGCCTTCTTGAAGTAGCTTGAAGTCCACCTTCTCCTCCGAGAAGAACCTTCTCCAATCTGCAGCCTCCAACCCTAGGAGTAGCAAGGAGAATACAAAAGATAACAAGGAACAAGAAGGAAAATAGAAATTACAACTTATCCTTTGAAGCACAAGGCTTGATTTGCCTATATCAAGCGTATTGATCTCCTAACCAATGAGTGTAGAAGTGTAAGTGTTGTGGAAAGGAGATGCTAGCCTATAGGACATGAAATTAGAGCAATGGGAATGAATAGCCAATGTAGGAATTGCTCTATTGCTCAAAACAGATTGCAAATGTAATTGCTTGCTCAAGTATAGCACAAGTGTAGCTTAGGTGTGTTTTGGTGTCCTAAGGCATGTCCTATTTATAGGAATGGCCTATGGATGCTTAAGGACATTCTAGACAACTTCTAGGGGCTTCTAAGTGCTTAACTAGCCGTTAGATATAAGTTAGGTGCATTAGTAACGGCTAGTTGCTTTATTCTACAGTTGCTGTCAGAGACCATCTCGGTCGACAAATTGTCGACCGAGATACCTACTCGGTCGAAGTTTTGTCGACCGACAGGCTCTCTGGATCAACGTTCATTTGCAACTGCCAACTACTTTGTCATCTGTGTCTAACGGCTACTTGGGTCATTCTCGGTCGAGAAGTTTGTCGACCGAGAGTGTCTCGGTCGAGGAGTTTGGTCGACCGAGATTGACCCTGTTCCAATCTTTCAATTTAGGCACTAAGTAAATGTATGAGTGTGCATATGTGAACCTATTTGAAAGGGATGACCTTTCTAAGTGTGGTGATTGGCTAGGGAAGATCTAACGCTTGATTTACATGAAATCTAAGTACTTGTACATTATATGTTTGTACAAGTTTATAATTGATTACATTGCATGACATTTACAATTATTCAAGTGTATAGTTTCCCTAGAACTTTGTCATCCACTTTATTCCTGCAACACTCAAGTAGCACGTTAGATCAACAAGAATGAAATGTTTGTCATCATCGAAACAAAGGGATTTATTATAATGTCCAATTTATCCAACAATGATTCCACAAACCATCCTTTCCTATTGTATAGACGTTGACGTGTTTCCTTGTTCTGGGTTTGGGCAGGAGAAAATTTTTGTTTCCGCTGCCTTCTCTGCCTCTCCTAAAACCCAACAAAAAGTACATGGTATGAGAATGAACCTTTAGACCCATAAATAACTATTTCTAAGTGCATGTGGATGTGTTACCATGGAGGTAACCAGTATGGGGCCTGACCAAGGTAAGCAAGTCGCCATGACCCCTATGAAAGGATGAAAGTCAGCCTGTGAATGCAGAGAGAGGTGATGGAGACCTGGGTGAGCATCTGAGTTGGACATGTACTATAACTGAATCCTAAGTCTATCCTAGGGTCAGGTAGGGAAAAGATTGATGGAAGTAGGAGTTGCCTAATTCCCTAGTTGCACATGACCATAGGGTTGGGAGGTAACAACTATCATTGCCTGAGGGCCATGGGTTAGGAGATTGATCACCTTCATGAACTCATGGGACCCAACGGGCAGATGAGGAGGGAACTCTCTGGATGCATAAGGGAAGAGGGATGACCTCAAAAGTGTCGACACCCTACAGACCAAGATGAGTTGACCAGGGATTGTGTGGTGACCTAAGTAGGTCCGAGACCAGTTCTCCATGTAAGTAACTTTGATATCGAGATGATTGTGATGCACGTTTCAACTTAGTTTTGAAGGTGTACTGGCAATGTGGGATGTACCATCTCTACTCTTGGAACAGGAAGAACTTTGTGTTTGGACGGCTACTAAATGCTTATTTCCTCTTGTTATGGGAGTGAGAGATAGGATAGTACGCATGGCATACACCAAGGATAAAGATGATGTGAGTTGGAATGTTTCTATGAGGTATGAGGACAGATATGATAACCTACCCTTGTAGAGTAAACGATATGTGAATGGTTTACAAACATCAAGAGAACTAAGGTAGTCATCTTATGAGGATGCTTGTATCATGAGCTATGTGGAATTTGCGAGATATACAAGGTCGAGTTCGATAACCAGGAAGATGAGCTCTAGGTTTTCTTGTTCAAGGTAGACCTACTATCCTAGATGAGATGATAAGTGGAATACATGGAGGTGCATGTATTCAACATTACCTTACACATAAGGATATGAGGTAGTAATGGATGATTTGGTTGAGATGCAACTACCTAGTTTAGCTAGAGGCTAGAAAAGGTTGTTAGGTTAACCCTAAGTTTGTGAGATATGTTTGGGCTAACACTCAAATGTAACGAGATTGTTGATCAAGTTAGTAGTTGTTTGGTTAGCCAGCCTAGGCCTTGATGCAATAAAAGGATGGTGGTAGAACCTTAGATGCACTCCTCTAGAAAGGAAGGTGATGAAACCCTGATTAGAGTGGTTTAGGGTTTCTGAGGAATCAATCTTGAGGAATCATGACATACAGGAGATCATGATTTTAAGTTCATCATACATCATGGTATTACGAAGATAGTAAGTGACAGTAGTACTTTGGATGCCTAAGTTGATGTTGCATGTGGCTTGTCTCCATGCATGTCAGGAGGTGAAGGACAAACACCAATATCCCAGTAAGTTGATACAAAGGATAAAAAGTCCCGGAGAGGGAATGGGAGTTCATCACTATGGATGTCGTGGTAAGTCTCCCCTGGACCAAGGAAGGTCAAGATGTAATATGGGTAATGGTGGATTGTCTTGCCTAGATGACATGAGAAAGAAAGAATACTGTCAAGAGACGGATCTAGTTGAACTACATATGAGAGAGAGATGGTTCAACTACACCATGATGTGAGTTCAAAAGTTCTTCAGTATAACCTAAATATTCACTTCCATGCGGTGGAAGTAGGTACATGAAGGACTCAATGTGAGTACAGCTTATCACCCCTAACTAATGGTTAGTATGATCTAGACAAGAGGGTATGATGAGAGCATGTGTGCCCATTCAGGGTGATACGTGGGGGGTAATTCCTTCCCTACTAGAGATGTGATGATAACCACCATAGCCAGTATCGGGATGTAATGAAGCTCTGTAAGGGAGGTTGTGTCAGTCACCACTTCATTAAGATATTGTTGGTGAAGGGACCTTGCGAAGGTCAGAAAAGGACCATAGTGTGTGCAGATGAAGTCGCTTTGATCATGCGATGGTTGAGGAATCCCAGGGGCGACATGAGTCGTGAGCTGATGCAAAGCAGACTGACATGCAGTTCACTGTGGGAGAATATGCGATGTGAAAATACGACCCCTCTAAGCTACAACTGAGAAAGCTGAGTCCCTGATATATGGATCCATTTGAGATGGATTGGTGGAAAAGGTTATGTTTAGCCTTACCCCACAGGATAACATGATGTATAATGAGCCTGATCTAGAGCACTATGTGAGTTACCCAAGCCATGTGCTAATCCATGAACTGATTCAACTTTATGAGAGGTTGAATTGTCCTGAGTCACCTATGAGGGTACAATATACCAAGGTAAGAAAGAACTCAGATGGATGAATATGATGATGAAGCTTCTTGGGAAGCACCATGGAAAGGGTGAGGCCACATGGGATCCATGATGGACATAAGAAAGTTTTATCCTGCATTGTTTGTTTATTAGATGGAATTTTGAGGACAAAATTCTTATAAGAGGGGAAGGATGTTACAACCTCAATTTTGCATATGTTTTCATAATTGAATTGTAAAGATTTTGTGAATATGGACTTAGTTGAATGGGTTGTATGCGTTTCTTCAAAGGATGGATTTCTTTGAAAATATCCCTTTGGATAGGAATTTTGTGATTTCTATTATTAGATTAATGCATTAACGGATATAAAAGAGAAGAAAAGATGAAAAGTCCAAATAAAAGGAAAAGATACAAGATAATGGATATTAAGCAAAGTAATTATGAGAAATACATAGAAAACTCTAGAAAGTGGAGTTAATGGTCACAATTAAATAAATTTCGTTTCTATGTGATTTCTAATAAAAGAAATATGAAAAGAGGAAAAAGAAATGAAAGATAAAAAGAAATCCTTGAAAAGAAATATCTTAATAAAGAAATAAGTAAGATAATGAGAAATAAAGGATGTGGATGCACCTAGAAGGATAATAAGAATCCTTCAAAAAGGATTTAGAAATCTTAGAATTTCTTGGGTTCCAAGGAAGTCCAAGTTGCAAGATAATAAGTAAAGAAAGAGAAAAGATGTGAGAAATAAGCCTAATTGAGTAATATCTTGCACCTAAAGAAAAGGCACGTTTTATTTTATATAATGATCCTAAATTTGGAAGAGAGGTAGATTAAGTCATTATTAAGTGTCTCTCAAAATTTGGGATTAATTGGACACTCGGTTTGGGAGTTATGGCTTTTACAAATTTCCCTAAAGTGTTGTGATTATAATAAATGTCACGATTTTTTATTTCTATTGTGATTGTTATTTGCTAATGCGCGTAGCATGACGGCCGTTGATCTAAGATCCGACAACATCTACATCGTCACCCACCTCGGGCCCTCTAAGGAAGTTAGCAAAGTTTTCCAAGGGGATTTTCTCATGATTGAATGCATAGACAAACTCAGAAACCATTCCAAAGAATCTGAGGGATCAATCTGAGTTTATCTGCCCCTAGTTTCCCCGTGTTTCGTTGCCTCTAGGTGTTTTTCCCAATAGGGCTTCTAGGCGGCCATAAGAGAACCTATATAAATAGGGGGGGCTACACACCATGTGCATAGCCCCAGATCACCTCTGTGAGTCCGCGTTGATGAGGCGAGTTGACAGGAGCAACAAATTGCGGAAAATCTTTCAACCTATACCCTGACCAGGCCGCCCTTCTTGCCGGAGAAGAGCTCTGTCGTCCGAGCAATTGAAGTAGGTAACAGAGCAATGGAGGCAAGATTTGAGTTCAGGGAGGAGAGACGTAGGTGGGGATGTCCTCGCCTTGCATCCGGGAGCAGTAGATCATAGGGTCAACGACAAAGTTGACTGTGAGGAGGCTGCAGGTTGCTTGCGCGAGGAAGAAGATGACCTCATGGAAAATTACTGAACTGCCCTTCCATTCCTTCTATCTAGGTAAGGTCATTTTGATCCTTCACAACTTAAATAAAAAATAGGAGTGCAAATCCTAAGCCATGGGATGCCGCGTGGTCCTACGGACCATGGATTAGACGGTCCTCGATTTTCTAGGGTTATCAGATAAATTAGAAAAATGATTTTTCTTGTAAAAATCATATCTTTTGCTAGGAAGCTGTTATTAGAAAAAAATATCATGAAAGTTGCTTAGAAAAATGCGAGGAACACAATAAAATTGGTTTGAGAACTTGAATCTATTCCTATTTGCAAAAGTGTGTTAATCTAATGAAAAGTGCTTATGTATTAGATTAATAAACACTAATTGAGCATATTGATTAAGTTCATGTTGCTTAGTTGATAAAATTGAGTAATTGCAACATATTGAATAGTTAATGACGAACTTGAACCTAATCTAGATGTTTCTTGCATGATTTAGGGTTCTTACCTCAAATAAGAATGATTAAGCACTTAGAAACCCTATTTGAGTATAAAGGACGAATCTTTAAGGTTTAATAGGTTAATTAGTGAAGTAATAACATGTTAAATATTAAAGTCGAACTTCAATCTGTCTTACATGTAAATTTGATTAATTTAGGGTTCCATGTACATAAACGAGCTTTAATGGGCCTTGAAACCCTAAGGTTAGTCATTGTGACTCTTAATGGCTTTAATTATTCAAATTCATGAATAAGGCTGAGATATGATGGTTCTAAGCTATTTTGAGTGTAAAAGTTCCTAATTGTGGATAAATACCCTAAAAATAGTAATTGGGGTTTTCTAATGGATAAAGGTGGAATTTATGATAATAGAGTTCATATGTGAATTAGATCATAATGAACTATGAGTTGTTAATCCGAAAGGAACCAAAGGTGATAATTGGGCCTAATGATCTTGTCATGAATTAAAAGGATAAAAATGGTATTTTTAATGTAAAAGAGCATAACGAACTTAATTGATGGTTAATTGTGCCTTTAATATGAAATTAGGGTTATATGTTGTTAAAAGGTAACCTTAATATCTTTCGTGAAGAATAGATGAGATAATTAGGGTTTGTGAGTAATTGTATAAAAGTAGGGTTTAAAAGAGTAAAAATGAAGGGGAACCTTAATTGCAATAGACACCCTAAAAGTGGACTAGAAACACTAGGAAGCGATCTAGGTTTAATAGATCATGATGACATGATCAATGATAGGAAATTGTATGCATATTTTAGGATCTCTTTGCTTGCCTATTGGATTTCTTGCATTGATTGGATTAATTCTTTCTCAAATCAGCCTAATAGGTATCTGGTTACGCTTATGGTTTATCACTTTAGTTTCATGGTGATTCCCAGATGTTTTATCAGTTGCCTGAAAATAACTGCTTGGATGACTTTTAATTCATGCAACTATAGCGTGACTATGATTATCACAATTATAATAGAAGTGTGTATTCTCGCACCTACATGCCACCTTGATGGATGATGCAAAAAGGTCAAGCCCAGGAGGGAAGACCAATGAGCACCATGAGAGGTGACCCCAAACACCAAGCTCGGGAATGAGAAGGTGGTCTACGTTGCATGACTAATGGGCACCATGAGAGGTGACCCCAGACACCAAGCTCGGGATTGAGAAGGTGGCCTTAAGTCAATGGAAAAAGAGAAACCCTAGAGGCGGGGTATTCCAGGGTTAGGGCAAAAGCAGTGGAGAATGACACATTGAAAATGAAAATTGGCTTGTTAATTATCTTGATTGTGATACTTAGATTGTTAGCCATATTTGTGAAATTTTGGTTGTCCCCACATACAGACATATTTTGATATGCTGACCGACGCTTCGTTTGTCGGCGTTTTAGGTGCCAGATTGAAAAGGACAAACAGTAAAGTGGCATATGTGGAATTAAATAAGAATTAAAGTACAAAGGAGGATTAGATAAAACAGAGTCTAGATGTGGATAGAAGTTAGATATCCAAGTTTAAAAAAAAGGTATGCAAAGTTTTATTTTATTCCATCTTTCAGTATAGTTTGATAGAACTTTATAATTATTACTAATTATTTGTTGAACCTTTGATCCTGTTAATTGGGATAATGACTCTGACCTTCCAGTCTCCTTTAATTGGGGGTTACCGGGAGGCGGGGTCGTTACATGTGGGGTTTTGTAGTAGTCGATCTAGGGTGCTACAATCACAGTCATGTTTCACAGTCGCGTTGATGTGCCGCAGTCGATATCGTGAGCCATGGTCGCGCTGGTGTATCATGGTCAAGATGGTGTGTCAGTTGTGACACCTTCACCTTGGCCTGACCATGCCGAGTGTCAGTCGATACAACATCTTGGCCGCAGTCGCGACATTGCCTTCTTGTCCACTGTCACAGTTTCCTTCTTGGTTGCGATCATGACATCATGAAACAAACCCACCTATGGGGGGAATTGCTATGGGTCGATGGGCATGCGTCAATGAATCCTCTGACTGGTGAGGATGCTTTCTAATGAAGGAACCGGCCATAAAAATAGGGTCCAAATTGCCGACTAGAAGGGCCACCATCTCCTAAGATGGTGCACATAGTGTGATGCTTAATCCTACAATAGAGACAAATAGATTTGATAAAAACTCTAAATAATCATTGAAAATGAGGAAAATTGTATATGAGTAGATTCAGGGGGTATATGAGAGCTTTGAATGCAAAATTGGGCAAAAAATGGTGACTAAAATGAAGATGAATATGCATTCATCACAGTGGTAAACAAAGGTGACCACCATTGTATAAACAAAGTCTCTTGTGAAATTCCTATTGAAGAGAACATCTGAAATCCATGAGCTTTTAAAGTGAGACCTGACAAGCTAGAAGAAGAAAAGCTAGAAGAGAAAGAATCCAAGAAAGAGAAGGAAAGTGCACTGAAATCTCAAATTGAAGCTATTGTGCAACAACAACCTATTAGTTCAGCTTCTCCACCTTCAAGTGAAGCTGACTCCCCTTGTAATCTTGAAGCCCATTACTCAAAGGGAAAGCATTTCATGGGTAAACCATCCTCCTATACTCCTAGGTGATATGAATGTGGTCAAGAGGTACATTACAAAAATGAGTGTACAAAGCCCATGAAGTCATATCACAAGAGCAGATATATAAAGGAGGGCTACAATAGGGAGAGTAAATTCAAGAAGAGGGACAAGAAAGAAAGATGGGGCACAGATGTATCCCTTACCACTTGGGAGGACTCTTTATCTAGTGATTCTATCTCAAATGAAGGAGAGAGCCACATTTCCCTCATGGCATCCACAAGTGAATATGTAAGTGAGGCAAGTCTAAATAAACTTTCAAGAGATGCTCTTATCCGTATGCTTCATGCTTCCCACTCTTCTTATTCTAAGTGCAAATCTAAAAAAAGATTATGGAACATTATAGATGATTATATGCTAGAATAGAAGTGCTGGAACAAAATGAGAAAACTCATATCGATATCATAGACTCCTGAACTTCAATATAAAGGTGTTGAAACTAAAAATGGTATTTATCTAAAGAAAATGAATGATCTTAAAGATGAAAAGAAAACTGTAACGACCCTGCCTTCCAGTAACCCCCAATTAAGGGAGACCGAAAGGTCGGTGCCGTTATCCAATTTCCGGATCAAGGTTCAACAATTAATTGATAAAAATTATTAAATTCTACTAGACTAAACTGAAAAGTTGTAATAAATAAAAATTTTGCATACCTTTGAAAATTTTGGAATTCTAAAACTTCTATCCAGGACTGGGACTAACTAGCTAATCCTCCTTGGACTTTAATTATTGTAATTCACAATATGATGATTTATTGTTTGTCCTTTTTGTTTTGTACCTAAAACGCCGACAAACAAAACGTCGGTTAGCCAAAGCTGGTATGTGGGGGATTCACTAATCATGCAATTATCTATAACAATGCATTGCATTCAATTATCATTTAACAAACAATTTTTCATTTTAAGTATAACTACACGATCCATGTGTATCCTATCCTGTGCGTTGTCCCTACAGTGGACCTGGATACTACCTCCCTTATGGTAGATTCTCATTATACCCCTCATGACTTCACCTAACAGGTGTCAATTTCTAGGGATGAGTCCCATGGCACTACCCATAGGTAGCCCACTCCTTAACTCATGGTATGCTAAGAGTCTCATGACACTACACATGTGTAGCCCAATTTCTAACTCATGATACCCTAGACCTTGCTCTAGGTTATCCTTAGCCTTTGCATAGCCACATGGATGGACTCAGATCTAGCTAGTTATACATGTATACTCATAGGGATAGTCATAGTCACTTTATAGTTGCATGAATTAAAACATCCAACAGTTATTTCAAGCATTGAGGGAAACATCGATAAAATACTCGAAAAACTAATCAGTATAGTCATAAGTGTAACCACATACCTGTTCTTCTTTCATCAAGATCCTTCTTTTGAGATAGAGTCAACCATAATAGGGAAATCCAATTAAGCAAACAAGTATGCAAAAGGATCCTAAAATAAACATACAACTTCCTTTTTTCAAGATCTATCCAATCCAACTTACTTCTTAGGATTTCTATTTCTTTTTAGCGTTTCATTTGCAATTAGGGTTTTGCCTTTACTATTATTACCATAAACCCTAATTAGAAAAAACTACATATAACCATTAGTTTCTCTTCCTATTTCTCCTAATAGGACCAGGATCATCATTTAACAACATATTTCCATATTTTCGAATTAAATATGATAATATCTTCTTTTATTGTAAATTAGCCATCTTTTCATGTGAAATAGATTGAAACTCAACTTTAATATTTAACAAGTTAATACTTCACAAATTAACCTATTCAACCTCAAAGATTCATCCTTTATACTCAATTAAGTTTCTAAGGTTTCTTACAAAACCCTAATCATATTAATTATCTTTATTAAGGATTCTCTAATCCAAACTATGTTCAAGAATCATTATATTATAGTTGTATTCTCGCAATTTCGGATTATGACCACTAAAACTCATATTTACCCCAAAATAGGGTTTTTAGTGCATTAAACCATGTTCATGATCATAAACCCTAAAAGCAACATATGAATCATCCTTTTATGATTTCACTCTTCCCTTTACTCTTAACAGGTTTGTAACGCCCGGGCCCACTGCCCAAGGCTCTAGTAGAGTTTTTAGGAATGACGACTGGCCCCACAGACCACCACTAGCCTTAACTGCGCACTTTGTCCACACTGACACGCAAGCCAGTATCAACTTCCCGACTGGTCACCCATCCTAGTACTACTCCAAGCTAAGCACGCTTAACTATGGAGTTCTTTAGAGATGGGCTCCCTGAAAAGGAGGTGCACCTTGGTGATATGGGTAGTCCAATCATTCCTTTTAAGATCATGTTATCCGAGGCCTCAAATCCTGGGATGTTACAATCTCCCCCACTTAGACTCTTGACGTCCTCGTCAAGGCTCAACTATATGGCCTCATAATCTGACCCCATTTCAGTGCAGACCCACAATGGCCCATGGACACCCAGCTCCCGTCCACGGCTACCAGCGCAAGGGTGGCTCCATCTCGTCTCTACGGATAGCCCTTTCCAACTTGTTCCTGGACCGCACGGCTCAAGACTGGCATGCCACATGCCCATGTGGGCCCCACCTACTGGAGGGGTTATGGCTCTGATACCAGTTGTAATGCCCGGGCCCACTGCCCAAGGCTCTAGTAGAGTTTTTAGGAATGACGACTGGCCCCACAGACCACCACTAGCCTTAACTAGGCACTTTGTCCACACTGACACGCAAGCCAGGATCAACTTCCCGACTGGTCACCCATCCTAGTACTACTCCAAGCTAAACACGCTTAACTATGGAGTTCTTTAGAGATGGGCTCCCTGAAAAGGAGGTGCACCTTGGTGATATGGGTAGTCCAATCATTCCTTTTAAGATCATGTTATCTGAGGCCTCAAATCCTGGGATGTTACAAGGTTAATGTTGATAAAAAAAACAACACCGAGATTCATTACAATTGTGTTTATCTCTTTCTAGGGTTTTTCCATCATTTAATGCATTAAAAGATGTAAAACCCTATACTTTTTTAATAGAATGCAAAATTAGGCTTAAAACATAATTTCTTTGTACTCCACTTGTTCTTAGGATCAATTTTCATATATGACTTGTTTTAATCCGAGTTTCCTAGAATAAGTTACGATTTTTGCAAGTAAAACTTAAAGTAACCAATCAAACGATGCCACATCAGCGCTTACTTACCATGCACATACCTCGTGGCTGACTTGAAATAGAGTGAAAAGTCTGAAATACCCCCGGTAAGTTGATCGCTTCGTTAAAACCCGGAGGGGTAAAACGGTCCAACGCCATCCCTCCTCCTTGTTCCTCGTGAGAACCCTAGGGTTGCCGCCTGTAGCAGCTCGGGGTGTCTTCTCCACCTCCTTACGGCAGTAGTCTCGCCGCCAACTGCCGCCCTGGCTTTGTCGTGCCCTTGCGCACACGTGGAACCTCCAAGTCGAGGTCAGGGTGGACAGGTATAGGCCTGCTGACTCTCTCTCGGTCGACCTTGCAGACGTGGTGTAGATGGCTGGGCAACGTGACCGCACGTCTGGGAAACCCTCCACTGCTTCTCTGACCTACAAAGTATTCCTCAACTCTGCGAACCACCCTCCATTACCCGTTGTTGCTTCTAGGATCGCGTTGTCCCCCACCTTCGTGGTCAGGAAGGAGGCAGAGTTGGAAGGGGACCGTGCACTGTCGCAGATCCCTCTGGTTTCGGTATCTCTGTGTCTAGGCTTTATATAGGTTGAGGGTAGAAAGGAAGAGGCGAGGGTTTATTTGGGTTTAGAGTCCCCAATGCCTTGAGGAAAAAGGAAGGATTCTTTCCAAAGAGGTATCCATGTTTTAAAAGAAAAACCAAATTTCAAAAATATGCTTGTACTCCTCTCTTGAGAACCTACTTTCCTTAACAAGCAATGAGGGAAAATATTCCCATCATATATAGCTTTCCTTTGCCAAACCAAAAATTACCTACAAAATATTAAATGGTCCAAACATGTCCCTTTAACATATTCCTTACACATTTATCTTCTTTTTCTCTCTCATTCACCTTTTATTTCCTTATTGGGATTCCTTTTATCCCAAGAAACCAAGTGGATTCGAATTCCACTCTATTATGAGTAAACACTTATTCTTCTTAGAGAATTTCACATTGTTTTTAGCATTATCTCAATTTCTTTTATTATTAGATTTCTTTTTATCATTATTCTCTTTATCCTTTATTTCCTTTTTCTTCTTTTTCCTATTTCTTCCATTAGAAATCATATGTAAACGAAATTAATTCATTTGTGACCATTAATGCCATTTTCAAGAGATTTCCATGTATTTCTTATAATTATTGTGCTTAATATTCATTATCTTGTATCCTTTTTCTATTATTTGGACTTCTCCTTCTTTCTTCTCTTTTATATCCATTAATGGATTTATCTAATAATAGGAATCACGAAATTCCTATCAAAAGGGATATTTGCAAGGAAACCCATCCTTTGAAGCAAAGCATACAACTTTTCAATCAAGTCCAAATTCACAAAAGGAAACTAACACAAAATTGGGGTTGTAACACAAACCTATATTGATGAACGTATGATACTTAAACTAAAAAAAATTAGGCATCTTGCTATAGTTAATGATCTTGAATGTAGACCTATTGTGCCTTATAAAAAGTAGCCATCTTAACTCTTGAGATGGATTCTTATTTAACTAAAACACCCAGTCTGGAGGATGGTTTATTGCATGCTCAAGATGATTTTTCTAGTCTTTATTGTACTGTCATAAGTCTTAGTGATGATAACCATATGCTTAGAGCATCCTTGCAAAAAATCCTCAAAATGAAAAAAATCCCTAAATGAAGTCCTAGAACACTCTACTCAAGAAGTGGGTAGTAATGGTTTGGGATATGAGGGAGGCCCAAAGTTATAGGGAAAAGGTAAGGAAAAGAGCAAGGGACATCCAACATACCATGGAGAGACTTCCAGCTCCCAGACTTCAATGGTTTGTGCTCATTGTAAGAGTGATGGTCATTACTCAACTTTTTGACCTTATAGACCAATATAAACATGAAATGGATCCTAAATCTAACCCCAGATCCCAAAGTTTGACTTGCATATTGACCTCTTCTTTCTTTGTAGGATAAAGGAAAATTGATTGCTGATAGTGGATGTTCCAAGCACATGACCAATAATAAAGACCACTTCAACACTCTCACAAAAAGAAAGGAGGGTCAATGATTTTTGGGGACAACAAGAAAGGTAAAGTGAAAGGTGAGGGTTATATAGGTGATTTACTATGCATAAAGAATGTTATTCTTTTGGATGACCTACATCAAAATTTAATTTGTGTTAGTCAACTATGTGACTATGGATATCTTGTTCTTTTTACTTTTCATGAATGCTTACTTCTATATTCCATCACTTACGATGTTATATATAAGGGAACTAGAAGTGGAAATCTCTATATTATTGTTCTTAACTCTCTTAAGCCTATTCTTGGTAAATTCATAGTTGTTGATACAAATGATATATCTTTGTGGCACCGTAGGTTTGTTCATGTAAATATACATCAATTGAAGAAGTCAAGCAAAAAGGAATTAGTCAAAGGAATTCCTAAATTGGACTTTGAGAAGGATGAGGAATGTCAACCTTGTACACAAGTAAAGAAGGATGAGGAATGTCAACCTTGTACACAAGGAAAGAAAACCAAATCCTCCTTAAAATCCAAAGAAGTCCTTAGCAACAAGAGAGTTCTTGAATTTTTCACATTGATCTATTTAGACCAATGAAAACTCAAATGCTTCATGGTAGAAAGTATTGTCTAGTGATTTTTGATGATTTCTCTTGATTTACTTGGACTTTCTTCTTAATTGCAAAGAGTGATACACTTGATGTTTTCTAGAATTTCTACAAACAAAATGAAAACAACGTTTCTTGCTGAATTGTCTCTATCCATAGTGACCATGGGGGAGAATTTGAAAATGATTTGTTTGAAAGCTTTTGTGAAAAATCTGGGTACTTGCAAAAATTTTCTTACCCCCCATACACCTCAAAAAAATGGGGCAGCAGAGAGGAAGAATAGACCATTTCAAGAGATGTCTAGGACAATGCTCTTAAAGTATGACACTCCTAAGTAGTTTTGGGCCGAAGCTGTTAGCACCACTTTTTTTGTGCAATATCAAGTTTTCATATATACTTTACTTAAGAAAATCCCCTTTGAGTTATGTCATGGTAGAAAGCCTTCTATCTAGTGCTTTCATATTTTTGGTTGTGCATGCTTTGTTTCAAACATCAAGATTATCTTGATTAGTTTGATTAAAATCTTACAAGCCTTTCTTTATTGTCTATAGCAGCAGTAGTAGATGTTATAGAGTGTTTAGCATTGAACTATATCAAATAGAAGAATCTATCAATGTTAAATTTACCGAGATTAACCCCTATAATTCCAAGAATGGTATAAATTATGATGTTGTAGATGAAGTAATTCCTATATTGAAAGAAAGGTTGAAGTTGAAGGCTGAAAAGAAGAAGAAAAGAAGGATCTGACTTGCTGCTTTGTAAAAGATCATCCAAAATATCTCATCATTAGGAACCTCTTTGAAAAGGTGAATACAAGGGATGCTTTCAACAAATAATAAGCAAACACCACCTTTATTTCTCCACTTGAGCCAAGCAATTTCAAAGAAGCTCTTGAGGACAATGAGTGGATCCTAGCCATGCAAGAAGAACTTGAGTAATTCAAAAAGAACAAGGTATGGACTCTAGTGCCAAGAAAAGTGATAGAAAGATCATTGACACCAAGTGGATCTATAGAAACAATCTTGATGAAAATGGTAAGGTGGTAAGGAACAAGGCAAGGTTAGTAGAGCAAGGTTACACTCAACTTGAATGTATTGACTTCAATGAAACTTGTGATAACCCAGAACTTCAACTCTTTTATGTAACTTTAAATTTGGGCCTTGCTCTTGAAATCACCACCAATTTCATGTTTGAATGTGTTTTATGAACAATTGATCAATCTAGCATACATGTATCACCAAGAAAAATGCTCAATCTGAATGAAAATCAAACTTATCTTCGTGTAACACATCATCCTCTTTCTCTTGAAATTTGATCACATCCTTTTGTAGATCTATACTCTTTTCTTGTGTCCAAGTTGTGGAAGACAACCTCTAGTTTTTGAAGGACCTAGTTTTGCCCAAATCTGAGCTAGGATGAGGGAGATACGCCCTTTTCAAGTATAGGCCTTGAAAGCCTAATTTTGATTTGATTTATTCCTTGTTTTGTCTACGGGTCAACCTTTTTGGACCCATTCAGGGTGTGCGACACACTCATACCCTCCCCTTTCTTTCACTCTCCCACTTATTTCTCCCTTCCCACATTTTCCTTTCCATATGGGTCACCTGCCAGGCCCACAACTGCGAGGGTCATCCCTCTCATTCCACTTGTTGCGTTGTAGGTGCACCAACCTTGGGTGGAGCTGCACAGTTGGAAGTCCCCGAATTGTCCTTGCATCTTCTTTAGCCGCTTGACCTACTACCCATTCCAATGAGGTGCAAATGGGGCAATAGATTCACTGGGTCGACCTCCTCTACTGACCTCCAATGAAGGAAAGCCATTCTTAACCCTAGCTTCATCCATGCTTGCCCGTAGCACCTATAAATCCACCATCCCATCCAGCAACCCTCTCTCTTTCTTTCCCATTCCACACCCTAACCCTAAAACACCCTCTAGCAGCCTCGACGCCGCCACCTACACCTAGGTTCCTAAACCCAAGCTTAGGGAAGAGGATGATACCTGGAACATTGGACCGATGGCCAACAGTCCTGATTCGCTCGGCCCAGATGCAATCTATTACTCTCTTTTTCCCACTCTCACTCTCTCCCTCTCTCTCAGCCTCTCACACCCCCAAGCAACCAATTACAGTGCACTAGCTCACCCTCTAGGCATGCCTCGTGTCCTCTCTTTTTCTCTCAGACCCCCTCTCTTCCCTCTACTAGAGCACCACACAACAAATGCCACGATGCTCGGGCCTACACGTCCCTACACATGTGGCATGGCTTCCACTGGATTGCTCTCGACCGTGAGGAGACCGTCTGGGATGCTTCCCATCACCTTGAGTTGCTCACAAATTCTCCCTCTATCGGCCATCATGCCAGGACGCTAGAAGCTTCCATTAATTGCTTGTAGAAGATCCCTGGGGTGAGCTACCATGTGTGCTCCCTTCGCGGGCCCACCTAGGTTTCTCCCTCTCATCCCATCAGGGTAAATATCCCCTAAAATCCCCATGAAATTGAGAAAACTTCAAACCTATGTAACTTCTAGGTTTCTTTACCAAATATCAAGGTATTATATACCATTTCGGCTTTAAAAACATCATTTTTCAAATGATTCTATCATCTCCTATTTATTTTTCTTGATATTTCATTATTTTGCTAAAAACATGCCCTTTCTGACATTGTGACCACTAATCACCATCTATTATTCTTAAGCTGTATGATTAATGATCTATGGCCCATCATTCATGCAAATTAGTAGCTTTACTATGTTGTAAACATGATCTAAAATGTATTGGATCTATTATATGCACCCTAATGTCCTTTTGACCTATCATGACTTGAAGTTGGTCCTTTTATGAACTTATATGATACAACTTTCTCATATATGAAACTTTATCCTAATCTATCATTATGAAATGTTTGAACTTCGAAAGTCAATAAGTATGATTTTACCTTGTTCGCTTTGCAACCTATGTCTTGTACTAAATGCCATGCTCACCATGATAAATCCCAAAGTATATATATACATACATACATATATATACATACATATATATATATGTATGTATGTATGTATATATATATATACATACATACATACATATATATATATGATATGTATATATATACCCTTTTGTGCATTAATATGATCTAGTTGCCCTAGTTTGTTTCTATACGATAAAAGGTGAATTTTATGTAAATACCTTTCTCTACCTAGATCAAATCCATAATGTTATTCTCTATTGTAGAAATGAACAATAGCTTAATCTATCATACTCTCCTTTATGATCTTATAACTTGAAAATATGACCATGATGCATGGAGTTGACCTAGTATGACTAGTTATGAACTTACACACGTGAACCATGATAATAATATAAATATCATGCTTCCCTAACTCCAAATTATAAATTATATTATGTTTATATCTAATCTAATGTGGATGTTTCAATTTGATCTAGGACTTAATGTTGACACTTGTGCTATATGGAATCATTGCATGCTTGTTTGGAACCTTGGAAACCATGTTGAACTAAATGAAATATAGATCTAGAGAAACCTCCAAAATTAATCATATGATGTTTAGATTATCCATACATACTAATCTAAGAATCCTTTATTATGTATTTTATACCTTAGATCCCCTTTTGATTGGACGTTATGTAGGATCCTATGCATGGATAATAACACGTACTCTACTCATAAGGTACACTTAATCTCTTGACCCTACTATGTAATTGGCTTGTTTATATGTATGGTCTTATGAATGTTCAACTATATAATTACTTATTTGAGCTACTTGTTCCCTATTATTAGAACATTCACTTTTCCTAAAATCTGTTGAAAAAACCTTGAACATAATTAAACATATCCATTATACAAACTTTGTGCACCTGGATGTATTCTCAGGGTAAGGGCACAAGGCATGAATGAGAATAGGGTTAGCTCATTGACTTAGGTGTTGAGGTCCCTCACGTGTAAAAAGGGGTTGGCTAATGTTGAACACCCCTACAGACCCTTCTTTGAGGAAGCTGGTCAATGACCATAATATGTTGTTAAGTATAATGGAAATTGTCATAGAATTGCTTGTTACCCAGATCCTAACTCCAAATGACTACACAATCAATGGCGATAGGATCTAGGCATCCGTCACTAGCATGGTATTAACAAAGCATGAATACATAAGCGTAAATCTTAGAATACATAAACATAAACAAGATAAGAGCACCAATCATAATCTCAACATTCAACAAGTATTATTAAGCAACATTCTTCTATTACAAGATTTCATATACATATTCAAGAGTACATTTTTACAAGTCTCATCATGTATACTAGGGATATTACACCAAGTACACCTGACATAGCTCACAAAGCCCATCAACTTCTAGCAATCTCTGAACCTATCAATATGTGAAATAAGACGGGTCAAGCACATGAGATGATGAGTACATGGCTAAAAGATACATATACATAAGCTTTGCATAATTTTAAAAGATTGCAGAAGTAACTAGGAAGAATACTCTTAGGTCCTCCAATTTTTCAGCTTCGTTGTGGGTGACTGGGCGATTATATGTTTTCCTCACCAGGCTGCTCATAGTGCGGGTGCGTGATCTACTCTCTAGGGGAGTGCGGGGTTCATCATGGTGGAAGAAATAATTGGAAGATGTGGGGCACTAAGGACCCACAGTGAAGAGGAGGACACATTCGACTTCACATATGGAAGTGTGGAAGTTAAAAGGGGGTTTTCCGGTGCTAGCTGTGGTAGCACGACTGCTATCACAGAGACCGTTCAATTTTACGCTCTGAGCAGGATGATGGAACAAACATGGAGGTTGATTAGGAAGGTCACATTCAAACAAATAGAATATAACCTTATAGCCATCCAGCTCAAACACAAAAGGGACGAGGAAAGAGTGTGGCAAGGATCCCCATGGAATTTCAATAACTATGTTCTTCTAATAAAAGATGTGGAACTGGGATAGCAACCATCGACGACCGAGTTAAAGAATTGTCCTTTTTGGATCAGGCTTTACAACATTCCGATCAGATACAGACATGATGAAGCAGTGAAGAAGATAGCATAATCCATCGGTGAAGTTCTCGAAGTCGAACATGATGACGAAGGATGGACAAGAGTGTGTAGAGTCTGGGTAAATCTAGATGTGGAAAAACCATTAAAGAAAGTTAAAAAAATGTGTGATGCTATAGGAGGCCTTGCGGAAGTGGAGATTCAATACAAAAGGCTAGCACATCTTTGTTTCAGATGTGGTCGCATTGGACATATGGCAAGAGAATGCCTATTGGAAGAGGAGGTGGAGGGAGGTGAACCAGAGAAATGGGGGGCTTAGCTTCGAGCATTCCCATGAAGACTGACAAGCAGTGAGCCTAGACACATCATCTATAAAGGGGTCAAGCGGAATCTGTTCACAGGCGAGATGAAGATAGGAAGGAAGGAGGTTGGTGTGAATATTCCTAAAGAGAAGGAGGCAAAGACGGGGGGACCACAAGAAGAAGGGAGGTATGTGGGCAAGCTAGAAGGTGAAGTGCAGCCCACATCTCCAAAAAGTCATGGTACAAATATCAATACTATCTTTACACCGTCCAAAAATGGAAGGGAGGGTAAAGGGGGGAGGGATTAAGGATAAAAGGAGGTGATAGAGGTGGAAGAGGGAAGGGTGTTTGGGGAGAAGGAAGTTGGTGATGAGGTGTTTGAAAAAATATCCAGGTCAGAAATAAATGATGAAAGAAGTAAGAGCGGGGGTGGAACTGAAAAATAGCTGAATAAAGCTAAAGAAGGGAATGCTACTGACAAGGAAGAAGAAGGGCAAAGCACATAGTTATGGGTACAGTATACAAAAGTATTGAAGATGGGCAACAGATACAATAGTGGGGTCACAACTAAGAAGGGAAGTGGTCCACAAAAGAAGTAGGGCTCATTTAAAAGACATGATAGAAGACTGAGGGAGAGAACCACCAACAATAATCTGCCATCCAAACCTCCCCAAATATCACCACGGAAGGAAATAGATAAATAGAGAAAGAGGAGAATCGATGAGTAAGACATGGAGGGAGTGATAGAGACAAGGAAGGATGAAAGAAAGGAGAAGTTGAGTAGAGAGGGAGGAACAAGCATGGTGTGGGATGTTTATCCCAAAGTAGTGATGTCTGGCGATGTCCAATGTTGTGAAGGGCAATGAAAACTTTAAGCTAGAATTACCAAGGAGAGGCCGACCTTGGCACTATCAAAACCCTCCAAAAATATTGGTGGAAGGAGAGGCTAGAGTTAGTTTTTTTGATGGAAACTTGATCAGCGACAAAGATCTTGAAAAAACAAAAAGAAAGTGTGGTTTTACAAATGGGATTTGCCGCAGCAGTGAAGGGTGGTCAGGTGGTATGGGGCTGTGGTGGAGGAAGATAGACATTACAATCATTCATTATTCCATACATTACATTTTGGCCAGAGTGCTGGATCTAGAGGGGAGAATGTGGCTCTTTGTGGGGATGTGTGGGTGGGTGGACAACAATAATAAATATAGAACTTGAGAGCTTATGAATTCTATTAAAGAGGAGCACGAGGGACCCATTTGCTTTATGGGTGACTTTAATGAGATTCTGAGTAGTGAGGAGAAGGATGGTGGGGCAGCTAATGGGGTCAAACATATTGAGGAGTTTAGGGAGGTCATTGACAATTGTATGTTGATGGATGTTGGATATGTGGGAAACAAGTTCATTTGGAGAAAGGACCTGGATGAAACAGACACTATTAGAGAGAGGTTGGACTAGGTTCTTGCCTCTATGGATTGGTTAACCATCTCCCACTTTCCCTTCTTGGGTTCGTATCATACGCCTATCCTCCTTGACACTTGCAAGAACAGGAAAAATAGGAGAATTACAAAAACTTTCAGTTTTGAAAAATCCTGGCTTGAGGATGAGGAATGCAAGGAAGTGGTGGAGAATGGGTGGAAGGATAACAATATGAAGACTATAGAGGATAAAGTGAGCAACGTCAGTAAGGATCTCAATGAGTGGGCAAATGGAAAGTTTGGCAATATCCAAAGAAGACTAAGGAAAGGTGACGAGGACCTGGTCAAAGTATAGATGGAACTGATGACACACAATAATCTAATCCTCAAGACCAGACTGAGAAAGGAAGTGGAGGAACTTCAAGAACTCAATGAGAGTTTCTGGTTTGTGAGAGCAAAGGCTAACGAGATGAGGGATGGAGATAGAAATTCATCTTATTTCCATAAAAAGGCATTGCAAAGAAAAAAGATGAATGAGATCATCAAGTTGAAGAATGAGGAGGATGAAGAAAATACAGAGGCAGGAGAAATAAAAAACATTATAACTAACCACTATAATTATATTTTCAAATCATAGGGATCTGAACATCTAGAGGAGGTTACATCCACCATTAAGATATGCATTACGACATCATAAACTTACATCTCCAAAAAGAACCAAACATTGAGGAAATTGAAGAAGCGCTGAATCAGATGCACCCTACAAAGTCACCTGGTCCCGACGGGCTCCACACTGGGTTTTTCCAGGTTTTTTAGAGTATTGTTGGGAGCGACATCATGAGGTTTACTAAAGACTGGTGGTCAGGGATGAACAATCTGGACAATATCAACAACACCAACATCGTGCTCATTCCAAAATATAGGGACCTGAACAATATGAATGACTTTTGACCGATAAGTCTCTACAACACAGTGTACAAGATCATATCTAAGTTGTTGGCGAATAGACTTAAAGTCTACTTGAATGAGATCAATTCCAGTAATCAGAGCACATTCATACTGGTAAGGCTGATTTTTGACAATTCCCTGATTGCTTTTAAGGTGTTTTACAAGATGAAGAGGATGAAAAAAGGAAAGAAAGGGGTGATGGGTATCAAACTTGACAAGAGTAAGGCCGACGATAGGGTGGAATGGAAATTCATTGATACGGTGATGGAAAAATGGGGTTTGGCAGAGTGTGGTGCAAGAAAGTCGGGGAATGTTTTAAATATGTTTCATTTTTAGTGATCATAAATGGCAACAGGAACAGACTTAGCAATCCACAAAGGGTTCTTAGACAGGGGGAGCCTCTCTCTCCCTTTCTCTTTCTACTATGTGTGGATGCCTTCTCTGGGATGTTGTCTTCTACTCTGAGTAAGGGGCAGCTTCATGGTCTGAAAGTGGGTAAGAATGGACCTAGTGTATCACACCTATTTTTTGCTGATGATAGCATTATTTTTGCGAGAGATACACTATAGGAAGCTACCACAATATATGATTGCATCAACTTCTATGAGTGTGCTTTTGGTCAATAAATTAACTATTTGAAGTCGGAGGCAGTTTTCATCTCTAACACATTACCACTATCTATTCCCCCATCCTTGACATCCTCATGATGAAGAAAGTGGAGAGCACAATAAATATTTGGGACTCCCTATGATCATTAGTAGATAAAAAAAGATGTCTTCAAGTCAATCAAAGACAGATCTGGAGTAAACTCAATGGATGGAAATAAAAATATCTTAGTTAGGCGGGCAAAAAAATTCTTTTCAAAGTTGTCATCCAAGGAATTCCTTCCTATATGATGAGTGTCTTCTTGGTGTTGGGGTACATAATTGATGAAATATACATAATGATGGCATACTTTTGGTGGGGAAGCATGAAGGAGAAAAGGAAAGTGCTATGGGCCTCTAGGTCCAACCTTTGCAAGAAGAAGAGTGATGACAACCTTGGTTTTAGGGATTTACATGTGTTTAACAAAGCCCTACTAGCCAAATAATCATGGAGGCTTTTCATGCACCCATCTTCTCTAGTCAGTCAGGTTTTGTTCTCTAGGTATTTCAAAAATTCATGCTTCCTTGATTCTTTCAGGGGGTACGACCCAAGTTACTCTTGGAGAAGTATTTGGGATGTGAAATATCTTCTAAAAGATGGTTTAAGGTGGAAAATTGAAAACAGAAATGATATTAGAATTTGGGATGATGTGTGGCTTCCTAATGTTAAAGGCACATGCACAGGGACGATGGACAATGATTTATTGGGGGAGATAGCTGACAACAATGTGTGCTTTCTCATTGATGATCGAACTCAAAGGTGGAGAGTGGACCGAGTCATGAAACTCTTCAACTTTGAGGATTTCATGACTATTCTTAATATTCCTCTCTGTGAGGGGAGTGCGGATGAACTATACTGGTTCCCTTATGCCAATGGGGTTTTCTTGGTTAAGTCTACTTACAAGCTAGGTTCTGATGTTGAGGTTCCCAATTGGCTAAGCCAGAATGACATAACTAAAACAAAATGGGACATTATATGGAGAACAAAGTGCCCGCCAAATCTTAAGATGTTTCTTAGGAGAATGGGGAGCAACTTCACAACTACAATGAACAACCTGAAGAGAAGATGCATTACAGATTCAGATATTTGTTTGATTTTCCAGGGCCCCTATAGAAGACGTCTTCCATTGTCTATTTGATTGTCATTATGTGAAGGAGGTATGGATGAACAACATTATCAAATAGATCATTAGGGTCATGCCCAGAGACTCCTTCAGGCTCTCGCTTCTGTGACTGATGAAGCACCTTAGTATCGAAGAGTTCAATGTGTGTGCATTTAATTGCATGGCGATATGGATAGGGACAAATGAACACCTTTACAGCGGTAAAGAACTGAATATGATGTTGCTAAATGAGGGATTTATGAACTGGATGGAGGCTCACCGTGCTCAAGCTCAGTCAAATTAGCATTTGGGAGTTCATAGGGATGACATCAGATGGGAACCACTGGAGGAGGAAGTCATCAAAGTTAACACATATGATGCTATGATCAAGGGGTTTCAGGTTAGTTGTGGGGCTATCTTCAGAGACCATAGTGGTCGTTGCCGTGCTACTGCTGCACATTCGTTTGATGGAACATGGAATGTTGAGGTGGCTAAAGCTTGTGTGTCCTCTGTAGTTTGGAAATGAATGAGGGTTCGGGCTTTCAAAAGGTCCGGGTGGAAACTGATGCTCTGGGTGGTTCAAAAGTCAAGGAAGTCTGAGCAGGGGTGTGGGTTGATATCTCATATCTACAAAATCATCTTGAAGAAGGAAAATAGTTTCACTTCTTGTACCTTTAGACATATTATGAGAGAGGGGAATCGTTGTGCTAATGAGCTGGCGAAAAAGGGGTTGAGCTATGCGGGGGATGAGATACGTCTTGAGGAGTTTCCTTCTCTATGTAAGGAATCCAGTTGTAATTTACATAATATCTAGTATAATGACTATAAAAAAAATAGGAAGAATAAACAAGTTAAGTATTTAGCAAAGCACGAACCTTTTTTTAATATCATTTTACTCTAATTATACCAAGAACATTATAAATCATAATGCCTTAGACCAACTTTCCATCGAAAGGGTCGTAAGAGTGCTCAAGATTAGCTAACCCTTATAGGCATGGTCCACCCTATCACTACTATAGAACAGGCCTTTAGCGTCGTTTAATTAAGGGCTTTTAGTGTCGGTTTCCAAGCGACACCCAAGTGGGCGCCGCTAAAGGTGGACCCCTTCGGCGTCGGTTCGCAACCGACGCCAAAACGCTTCCCGCCACCGAAACGTGCCAGCAAAAGGACTATAGGCGTCGGTTGTTTATTAAAACTGACACTATAGAATTGTTATAGACGTCAGTAATGTAAAGAATCGACGTCAAAATGCTTCCCGCCACCGAAAATCGCACTAGCAAAGGGCATATGGGCGTTGGTTTTTAAATATAACTGACGCCATATAATCATATCCCCTACCTGCCACAACGGCCGTGCTTCCCAGCACAGTCGTGGTACCTGGCCACATAGACGTCAGTTTTATGTCAAAAACTGCCGTCGTATGTCTTAGGTGTCGGTTTTTATATATAACCGACGCCATATCATCTAAATCGATGTTGGTTGTGTGCTAATTACTGACGCCATATCCCCTGCCTGCCACCACGGCCGTACTTCCCAGCACGACCGTGTTACCTGGTCACATAGACGTCGGTTTTAGGACAAAAATCACCGTCGTATGTCTTAGGTGTCAGTTTTGTTCAAATAACCGACGCCTATGTTTTGATTTTTTTTAAAATCAGTTTGCAGGCCTGCTGTATGGATGGTCAGCAGGATGAGAACCTGCAGTTCAGTTCTGAACTGTAGGTTTATGACATCCATTGATATCAGCCAACAACAGGCCATAAACCTGTAAAATTAACAAGATGGACAACATTATATATATGTGATTCACACACATGTATAAGCACATTTAATTCATATTATTTTTTCATCACACACATGTAGAAACCAGTAGCAATCTGTAGTTCCATTCATATAATCTCTTTTCACATTCAGACACATGTAGAAACATTTATGTATTGATCATCTTCACACACATATTGCAATTCGTAAAAATTCATTCACATTTACACAAAAATAAGTATGAGAACAAAGTTATTCTTTATTCATCATTGTCAATAAAATTATATCTAAAAATTCCCACTCTTTGTAGGGCTTTTTCCCATTCTTCTCTTACATCATCTAATTCATCTCTCGTATAGGGAGCATGTACATCGAAACGCTTTCCACCTATGTTGAAGTCAGCAGTTTTAAAGACCTGCAAAGAGAATTACGTATATATATAATTAATAATATATAATAAGATTGATATATTTCATATTATCTAATGAGACTATGTATAATAACTGTTGTATCTTATCAATTTCCATTACGACATGTTTGATGATTAGGTCCATAAATAGCATCACATAGTAGGAACATGCCCAACCGTTGTCTTATGTAGCACACTATAAATTGAAACATACAAAATATTCAAAAATATAAATAAGCACAGTTCACATAAATAATATATACATTGGAGTCAGGAAATTACTTTCACATTCTCCCAAATTAGTGACAGATTCTTTTTCCTGGGGACCTTTCCTCCAGCTTTTTTGTACTCTTGTAAAGCCCTACATATGTTAATGTAACCCATTAAATTGCATAATTAAATAGTAATGTAGTAACATATGTTAACAGATATAAAAACATGAAATATTTCTCACGAGAATAATGGCCTTTTAATTGCATGTCCATATAATGTATCCAACTCATTACCCACAGGATCTAGATAATAGACAGTGAACATCTTGGGGACAATAACTAGTAACTCCCAATGCCTATCACTACATGTAAGAAAGTAGAAAATTAATAACTCAAAATCCACAATAAAAATGTAATTTGCTTAAGTCCAAATTAAAAGCAAAGTAAACTTACTCGACATTGAATGGAGCTATTATCACCGTCTTATTATTTTTACCAAAATATTGAAAAGCATCACAATAGTATGAAGTAACTAAAGAAGGGTCTGCATCTACAAGACTAATCAAAGATGGAACCAAAAATCCCACATGGGAAAACCCAAAATCTATACATATCTTGTGTAAGTGGCTGCAAAACATGTATTACGTATGCATTAATATATAAGAAACCAGATCACCGTATATAAAACAAGGTATATGGATGTATAAACTAAATCTCACCATATCCACAACTCTATCATAGATGTGTTCAGCCATTCATAACTAAACAACTCCAAAATATCTTGTATAAATATCTTGTTTTTGTATGATTGACCTGCATTAATACCTATGCAATAATATGTACGTATGTAGAACTTGTATAATGTATGCATTAATACTAAATGTGTATAAATAGATTGTTATCGTATGATTTACTTGCAGCATCCTCCAGAATAGTAACAATTATAGGGCAATTTGTATCATGTTCGCCGATCCATACTGCCACACCCCTACAATTAGGACCTATCGAGGTGTGTAGGTCCCTTGGAAGCCAACTTGGTAGTCGTCGAGGTGGAGGCTGAGATGTAGCGGGTCTCGTCTTTTTGACATGTATATATAATTTAAGATCAATTGACTCATATATACACACTAACAAATTAAAGTAATGGACATTTATCATACAATATCAGTATAGAGGACATCCGCTTCAGGCCACAGTATCACTCCACCTACTGCCTCACCAAGTGTTTCAGCATCTCGGTGTGCATGAGGCAGTGGAAGATTCGTCCAGCCAGAGAGTACATGTATCGGGCTCACACGTACCACACCATCTGGTACTGGATACTCTTCTTCATCTATAGGATCTTCAATGAACTGTCTTTTACCATGAAGAACAACCGACCATTTATCATTTGTAGGATCATCTATATAAAATACTTGTTTCGCCTGTGATGCCAATATGAATGGTTCACCCTTCTTGTCAATCTTTTCAAAGTTCACTAATGTGAAACCCAATTCATCCACTATAACTCCTTTGTTGTTGTCAACCCAATTACATTTAAAGAGCGGAAATCTGAAATCTACATAGTCAAACTTCCATATGTCTTCAATGACACCGTAATATGACATTTTAGCTTCACGTGGACTCTTATCCTTTGCACTTGCAAAAAACAATGAAGACGCTTGAAGGGTGACCCCACTATTTTGGATGACACTCTTATCATCTTGACGCTTTGTGTAATATGAGAATCCATTTATGTCAAACCCTTCATAAGACATAACATTCAATTTTAGTTTAAAGGTGAGGAATTTGATGGTTTCAGTAAGATTATTTGGTGTTTGAGATAGTTGATGTAAGACTTTATCTTCAAACCACTTAATAAATGTCTTGTTTCTTAATAAATGTCTTGTTATGCTCTCTATCAAGCCACGTTGAATTGGATCGAGGATATTGTCTCTTGATGAAATTGGTATGTTCCTCGATATAAACACTCACTTCGTCGATGTTGTGTAAAATATACAAGTGACCTTGCTCCAATTGATCACGGCTGATTACTTTCACCCGTGATCCCAAAATTCCTTTGCCAAAATGCTCCTCAATATTCTTGTCATTCACAGGAGCGTCATTAGCACTCAGAAAGTCATTGCAAAAATCCATAACCTCTCTCACCACATAACCCTCAATAATACTCCCTTCAAGCCGATAACGGTTTTGAACATCACCTTTAAAATTGCTCATGTATCGTTCAAAGGGATACATCCAATGCAAGAAAATTGGTCCCAACATTTTCACTTCCCTAGTCAAGTGGACAACAAGATGTACCATGATATCAAAGAACAAAGGAGGAAAATACATCTCAAGATGACATAGGGTAACAACCACTTCTCTTTGCAATTTATCGAGAGTATCAGGGTCAATAACTTTGTTGTACAGACTGTTGAAAAAGAAACAAAGTCTGGTGATTGTAAACCGTACATGCTTTGGCAATATAGATCGAATTGCCACAGGAAATATTTATTGCATTAGAGTGTGACAATCATGAGATTTAAGACCTATCAACTTCATATCTTTCATTGATACCAATATACAGATGTTGGATGAGTAATCTCATGGCACCTTAACATTTACCAAGCATTCAAAAAAAGCTTTCTTCTCCTTTCTAGACAACGTGTAACAAGCGGGAGGTAAGTATGTTCTCCGATCACTACTAACTACTTCTGTTAATTCTATCCTTATTCCCATTTCACGTAGGTCCATTCTAGATTTTATCCCATCTTTAGTCTTACCTGGTATATTCAACAGAGTATCGATGATGCTATCACATACATTTTTCTCAACGTGCATGACATCGATACAATGCCTGACTATCAAAGAACTCCAATAAGGAAGATCCCAAAATATTGACTTCTTCTTGAATAAAGACTTGTCACTCTGTGTGGCCATATATTGTGATCTCTTACCAAATTCAATGGCGATGTCTTTTACTCTTTCATAAACATCCTCCCCTGATATAGGTTTAGGTGCACTTTGTTCCTCATTCCGTCCATTGAATGCTTTGCGCAACCTAGGATACGGATGGAATTTTAGAAAGATATACAGTCTTGCCACCATATTTTAGTCATATTGAATCAGTGTTCTCTTCACATATAGGACACACCATAGATCCTTTGACACTATATCCAGACAAATTCCCATACGCTGGAAAGTCATTCACAGTGCAAAACAACATAGCGTGCAAACGAAATGTCTCTCTTCGTGAAGCATCATAGGTCATCACACCTTCAGCCCAGAGCTTCTTCAAGTCATCAATCATAGGTTCAAGATAAACATCGATATCATTTCCAGGTTGTTTAGGGCCCGATATCAAAGACGACAACATAACGTACTTATTTTTCATACACAACTAGGGAGGAAGATTGTATATAACAAGCATAACTGGCCAAGTGCTATGTTGGCTGCTCAATGTCCCGTATGGATTCATCCCATCTGTACAAAGCCCAAGTCTTAGATTCCTATCTTCTTCACCGAATTCAGGGTACAATAAATCAATCTTCTTCCACTGTGGGGAATCAGACGCATGTCGTAGGATCCCATCATTATTTTTCTTAACATCTACATGCCACCTCAAATTTTTGCATCTATAGGATTGGCAAACAAGCATTGAAACTGTGGTATTATAGGTAGATACCACATCACCTTGGCAGGAGAACCAGTTTTAGACTCCCCCAAAGTCGTCAATTTATACCTTGACGCACCACATTTCAGACAATCTTTCAAATCCACATAGTCCTTTTGAAATAATACACAATCATTCAGGCATGTGTGTATCTTCTTGGCCTCCATTCCCATTGGGCACAACAATTTCTTTAACTGGTATGTTGAGATTGGAAGCTCGTTTCCTTCAAGAAGAATTTCTTTCAACAAAGACAACAATGACGTGAAGCTTTTGTCGCTCCATTGATTGTTAGCTTTCAGTTTATACAATCTCAACACAGTGCTAAGCTTCGTAAACTTACAACCTATGTATAACAGTATCTCAGCATCATGCACAATGTTTCTAAACATGGGAGGTGGATCGGTGTGCTCTACCCCATAACTATCCAGCATCGCATCAACGATGTCTACTGGAACTGGTTCGTTCACATCTATGTCGTCGATGGCAATTTCTTCTTCCACACAAGCACTACTATCAACATCCACTGATTTCAAGTTTGAAATCTCTCCATGCCAGTGTCATTCTGTATAGCCTTGTACAATCCCGTTGCACATGAAATGACTTTTGATTTTGTCACCAGTGATGACTTTCAAGTTGTTACTGCAATGCCTACATGGATAGTAGAATCTATCTCTAGGTTGTTTCCTATGTTCCTCGGGGGTGCAGCAATTTGGAATGGACATCCATGATCTATCCATTCTATGATCAAAGAGAAAACAAGTATATATTAGAACAAGATTAGGATCTAGGGTTAAAAGATTAGGGATTATGGTTAAAACTTTAGGGTTTAAGGTCTTATATATAATTAATGGTTAAAACATCCTAAGTGAGATTAGGTGTTCAAAAATAGTCCCAAACCGGGGACTATCCAAGATTTACTCCTAATGAGTAAATCTTAGATGGGTTTCTAGGCTAACAAATACATGTACTGTCATTCTTATATATAATAAATGTGTACCACCTATCCCATTCTTGAACACCTAATCTCACTAGTAAGTGTATAATGTGTATTGGGTTTTCAAGAAAATTTCAGCAGCATTTCCCTGCTGTTCTCCAAGTACATATGTACTTAGAGAACAAACGGGGAAATGCTGCCAAAATTTTCTTGAAAACTCAATACACATTATGCACTTACATCTTAAGTGATATTAGGTGTTCAAGAATAGTCCCAAACTGGAGACTATCCAAGATTTACTCCTAATGAGTAAATCTTGGACGGGTTTCAAGGCCAACAAATACATTTGCTGTCATTCTTATATATAATAAATGTGTATAAACTACAGGAAACATGGTTAATACTAATCTATAGAGCATTATTAAATAATAAATCAAGAAATCAATAGTTTCAAACATGCAATAATTCACAATGCAATGTTATAAACTACAGGACAAAGTCCATCACTAAAGTCTCAAACTCAACATATATGCACAATTAGCATCAAATATAGGACAAAAGGGTATATTAGAACCCTAATTTACTCAAAGATGTATAAAAATTACCCTAATGACAAAAGGGCTAGGAATCTTTACAAGACATTATATGTAGCCTTAATCATCATATTTAACATACTACATTATTATGAACATCCAGATTAGATTAAGATCATACTATGTTATAACCATTGGTTTAATAACCCCTATTTCTGCATGTACATGATTATCAAATTTAAAACCCTGTACTTCATTGAAATCATTCTAATTCAATTAAGATTTTGGGATTGCATAATTATATACTGACATCAGAATATATAAAAGAATTATAATTAACATGATTAACAACATGCTCATCAAACTAGGGTTTTCTTGAATAATCATCTAATATTCATGTACTAACTGTACCTTTGTAATAAGAAGAATAATAGAGCTTTAAGTATATTTTATTCATAATCTACACATTTTTCTGATCAAAACCATATACAATATGTCTATAATTGGAGCTAGCATTCATTTCCTACATTATTGGAAATATTAATGTGAATCTGATTAGCCAATGGTGGTCGATCAGTAGGAGCAGTACCTTGAGGGCAGAGGATCAGAGGAGGAAGAAGGCTTAGGAGAGCCGCAACTGGCCTGGAGAGAAGGGAGCAGAGTAGCGTAGGAGCTGTGGTCATAGCAGCGACCTAGAGTGCAGGGAGTAGGGCATAGGAAAGCAGCAGGGCCCCTATGGTCTAGGTATCATTATCCAAACTTGGTATCATCTTATCAACATACATTTCAATTTTTAACTCATGACTTATATCATTAGGGTCCAACATACAAACCAAGTGGGACATCCACAAAATGGTGATCATGAGGAAGAACATGTCCTGATCTAGAAGTATAAGACATGATATTTGGGATCTATCCCAAGACTATGGCACATGCAAGACAAGCAAGCCATAAATGGGAATACTAGGTCAAAACCAGTGGATTTGAGTACATACACCATCATAACATAAAATAGAGTAACCGTATACATTAAGGTCTCTAGAACATCATGAAGTTACTGATCTCAAGAGTAGAAGGGATTTTGAAGCACAATTACATCAACACTATTGTTTGATCAAATTATGACAAGCATCAACATAAAGGGTCAAAATATGCATATGAGGTCATATGAGGTGACTAAGTAGAAATAGCGTGATATTGGACATACATGTTACATGGCATCCTATGCTTATTGATTTTGGTGTTAGTTAGGCATTAGGTGTCAATTAGGAGCAAGATTGCCATTTAAGAATCAAGTTCATCATTTAGGTCTCAAACAAACTATATTGTGCAATTAGGGGCATTTATGTGCAATAGGGGTGATTAGGAGTCTCATTTAATTCAAAGGTGCATAAACATTACATATTTCATGCTTATGATGGTGAATGTTCATTAATATTTCAAGCTTGATCATTATAGTACATTAAATGTATTCAGTATACTAAAGTTCACATCTTTTAGGAAATTAGGGAACAAGAAGTGGAATTAGGGCCTGGAACCAATCCCAAAATGTAGGTCTTGTCAAGCTGATCTATTTGACCAAGGGAAGAGGGAGATATGATTTTTTTAAGTTTTGTCATGAACTATAGAAAAATTCAGATGTGAATGTTACCAATATTATTTCATGGGGCCGACGAGGGGTGTACGCCCACTCAGCTGGCGACATGTGATAGGTTCTAGGATGACCCATTTGACCCAAAATGTTGACCGAACCTTGGTTGGACTATCATGGTCTCTGATCATGACCCTCACCTCTTGGACTCTGCCAATTCAACAACTCTCGGGCTTCTTCTTTGAGGGGTTGAGGTACCGACAACGTCCTAAAGTTGCTCGTCAGCACTCTAACCCAAGGATGGTTTGAGGTGTATACTACCCTAGAAAGTTGATGGGCTAGACAGTAGTCGTGCCACAGATACACTGGAAACCATGTCGTCCATGGGGACAATCATTGCGACCAAGCATGTGGAGGCAGAGGTGGAGGCCTCCGCAGTGGCGCTAGGCTTGGAAGGGGAAGAAGAAGAGCAGATGGGAGTGTTGTGGATGCAGAAATGTACGAGAAGTGAGAGGGAAAAAATGAGGGAGAGGAAAGAGAGAGGTTTATCTAGTCCAAATGTTCAAAGCGTCGAGATTGCACCTGATTGGTCGCACTACTACAATAGCATGCAACTTGTACGTACTGAGGAAGAAGAAAGCACCACATTCGTTAGATCCTTGGTCCTAGATCTAACAGTCCAGTGAGGGGCACGTTAGGGTTTTTCCCAACCAAGAGTGGCGACTACATGGAAACATGCCCATGATTGGGCCCATTGAGCCCGAAAGTTAAAAAAAACAAGCAAAACATATGAAATTTGAGCCAACTTCAAAATATCAGAGTTTGGGCTATAAACCTCTGATTGAGGCGATGTTTTTGCCATTGCATTCACAATTGAGAGCTATACATCATGATATATACTAGTATTAAAAAGATCATGGTGATGAGGTTCAACTTATACTACAAGATGGTGACATGTTAAGGAATGATACTTGGTTCAAAAGCGCAAATCAAAGTCACACATTGTGAAATTGATCATCGTAGTGGCCAAAATAGAACATCTTAGACTTCCAAAAATATAAATTGACATCAAATTGATTAAGAAAGATTCTTTATGTGAGAGGAAGAGTATAAGAGATGATATAGGAATTCAGGTTGTCACATCCTTCCCTCCTTAAAAGAAAATTTTGTCCTTGAAATTAGTCCAAGATCATAGTTGAGTCGAAGTCAAAATCCATCATATGGCATTAACTATCCCATAGTTTTTCAACTCATCCCGCATCATAGGGTGCACACATAAGTTGGCATCATAAAGGGTGTACTTATCCCAATAATTGATGTGGCATAAATTATCGCACTAACAAACTCACTTAGGGTTGAAATCCCTAAGTTTTTAACCAAAACAACGTGCAATAATACCACCCGCAAGCGGATGGGTCTTATCGCATTATAGTTGAGGATCGAATCCCAAGGGACAACATTTTTAAGAATCTCTCTCTAGTCGAATCTAGTTGAATCAAGACTAATATTTAGAACAAAGTTGATTGATTTGAGTTTTAAACTATAAGCAAGGAAAGTAAAAGAGCAGGGTTAAAGGTTGATTAAAGATTAATGATGGAAATCGCTGGGGCGGTCCCGGGTTTCACCACCACTACTCATGCAATCACATCCAAACATCAAACATCTAGGCAAGATATAACCATTCAAATAGAGCTGTTGCAGAACCCCCCCCCCATACGGACGTCAGGTTCGCGTAAGAATCACCTTAGGTATCAGATGTCTCGTCACCATCCAGATCACATACTTACGGCTCCGAAGATATAGAAATCCAAATGAAGTTGTGGGCCCCCTATACAGGCGTCAGGCACACAGAAGCGTCACCATGGTCTAGATGGCTCGTCACCACACGGATCATACACTTACGACCTCAAGGAATCCCATTCTATATTTAGTTTGGGAGTCAACCACATTAATCGACATTCAAAACCTATGCATTGAAGTTCTCACAACATAGGAAATGAACAAGATAAATGCAAGCAGGTGATCAATCCACAAGAACACATCGACGATTAACAACAAAATGAAATATTATATACATGCCATAGGATGTTTAACACAAGGATATGAAAGCATGGGCAGCGGGGCTAGTCCCCGCACCCCAGCGAAAGTAAACTACTCACTCATGGTGAGAGAAACTAGCATAACAAGAGAGAGAGAAGTTTCCACCATGAGCATGGAGAAGAAGATGATCGCAACTCGGTGGAGAAACGGTCTTCTACACAACGTCGGGGCAGATATGGAAGAAGAGGGAAGATCACCACGGCAGATGGGGCGGATCTTCTCTCTCCACCTTCTTCTTCTTCTCGTAGTCCTCGCTCACAGTAGAAGGAGCAGCTCATGGATGAGATGGTGGCGCGGACGCAGCAGATCTAGATCCAGATCTAGATCTAAACGAGGTGGCTTGCAGATCTGAGTCTTCACTCCAGATCTGGGTGAACAGGCCGCAAAACCACCACGGGGGCAGGTTCTTGGCTATGGAGATTGTCTCCTTAGGCCCAGGACAGACCTGTAGCCTAATGGTGTCTGGAGGTGATCCTTTGGTTGACTGGAGTCATGTCCTATTTATAGGCAGGCTGGGCACCGACTTAAAATCGCGACCTTGTCATTTCTACAGCGGGTCGCGGCTTTTGTCTTGGTCGTGGCTTTTGTCGTGGTCGTGGATTTTCTTGGATGTGGTTGGATAGCTGTGGACCGTGGGGAAGATCTCGAGCTGAGTCGCGATTGTGGAAGGGTAGAACCGCGGGCGCGATCATGGAATCGCGGACAGGTGGCTTAGTAAAAGATCATGACCATGCTATGAATCGTGATCGTGATTAGGTCATGCTGGGAGAAGAAGGGGACCCACTGACTGCTGTTGCCACCAAGCGTGCTCGAACAGACAAAGGCCCAAAATAGAGTATTGGGCCGAGAAGACAAGGCCCAAATGCTCAAAGTGGTCTGCACAGAGGTGCAAAAATTCAATAAAAATAGAAGTAAAATCAATTAAGCCAATATAAGTTGCATATGAAAAGATAAGGCCAGTAAAGGCTCATTAAAGCAAATAAACCAAATCATCTTGCATATAAGAAGATAGAGCTAGTAAAAGCGAATAATCAGGGCGAAATAGGGCCAAACGAGGTGATTAGACTCAGATGAATATTCATTCATCAAAATACCCCGAACTTAAACGTTGCTCATCCTCGAGTAACACAAAATCTAAAACACTCGTCGGATGAGTACTTTCAACTCGTGTGATTGCCTCATCTTCATATCACGATTATTACTTTTCTGCTTGGTATGACTAAGTGTCTCAACATCCTGAGATCGCTGAACACATTTTACCATATCTTCGTTTCTGAGTTCGCTTCCCAATATCACTTCCTCTCTACTTTTTCCAAAATCAAGCATGTTAGAGAGTTTCGTAAGAGTCCAGAGATACCCACAGAACAACAAGTGTGCACATGATCTGACACTGGTGTTGATAAAAAAGGATAATCAAGACTAGGAGATCTTCAAGATTTTCCTAGTGGGGTGACATTTACCAAGCCAATTCAAATATTTAGAGGGCATGTATCTCATGTTTAGCCATGTCACCAAGTAGACTAGATGTCATAAATGAACATTATGTAGTTTCCTTTTTGTCAATAACTATGTATGAATTAGTTTTAAATCAATGCATAGTGTTACATTTACTTTAATTGCATGATTAGCATATTGTGACACCGACATTGAGTAAATTCTTCCACTCATGTGATATGAAAAGTGTGGTGTTACATTATGGTATCAAAGCAATTTTGGTAAATGGCCACTAGGAAAACATGATTCTCATAGTCACCCTAGAATGAATATGTGAGATTAGGGTTTAGAAATGGATTCCCAAAGAAAGATACCATGACCTAGAATGACTAAAGTTTTCACCTTAGATGAGATAGAAAGGACAGAGATAGATGTTTACCTAAGTTTATATCTCAAGTATCAACCAAACCCTAGCTCATGAGATAGCCTCTCCACTCTCAATAGTTATGGCCAGCCAATTGAGAGTTGAAGAGGAATGTCATGAGCATGAGACTTTTTATGCATTTCTCCTTTCTTACTATTGCATGTGGTATGGGACATGTGTATTTAGTAGGTTATTGAGAGGTTTCATGACAAGATCACATATCTCTAGGTATGTTCCTGATCACCACATATCTAGAAATGTAGGGGTACCTAAAGGCCTAAGGGTAGATAGTAAACTATGCCTAATGTTAATAAAGTTATGACAAGTTGAAGATAGGTGCTCTATATGTAAAGATACGATTGATTTCATAAACCCTAAGTATAAGTTGAGAAGATGAGTAAGGTAATAGCTAAATCATGCTCACATAGATAATTTACGAAATTTAAATGCCATATGTTACATAACTCTTTTCATGTGAAATTTTGAACATACATGGGCCTTTAATGAAATCCATTTTTCTTTCCATGAAAATTTTAGTATGCTAGCTTCATTTAATAAACAAGTAAGAAAATTCCTAAGGTCGGTAGTACCCTATAAAATCTTTGAGGAAGAAAAATGTTTTTAGGTGGGTAGAATTGCCACATACCATTTTTAAAGATAATTTAAAAACTTAGAATGGGGTTTTCTTAAATAACAATAGTTGAGGGTTTTAATATAAAAGATCATGAAATCATACTCCTTATAGAAAAATAAAGTGATGAAGTAATATGAGGCTAAAAATAGTTGTCTTCTTATATGCATTAACTTAATATGTTGAATACACATATTTTCACTTTTTTGTCTCCTCGAAGGTAATATATTCCCATAAAAGCACAAAAAGAGATCTTGAAATTAGAATATTCATTAATCATCTCATTTTGGAGTCAAAGAGAACAATTGTAGTAGATATCACATTTCATTTAAAATTTTATGTACATAATTGAAAATGATGACTTTTAATGTATTAATGGACATGCAATGGACAAAACATAGATCTAAGGGTATGGGAATAATCTAGACCTCTTATTGGACATGTAGTCCAAATTTGGTAGCATTTTGGCTTTGTTTGACCCTCTAAATAAATTAAACAAGTTTGAATATAGTCTGACTAAGGATTTAATCTCAATTTCATTAATGCAATGCATTAAACCTAGAGTCTAAGATGTATGCGTTGTCACGTGTTACATTCACATTATTTACCCTTCTCGCATTCCATCTGACAGTTTGAAATCAATGACCCCTGATTTAACGGTCAGATCATCATATCCTTCCTCTGTTATTTTGCGAGTTAGAAACTTGTTCTAAGCATTTTCTTCTGTGATCTCTCTCTCCTCTCAGTCTTTGTAGATATCTCTCCAGCAAGAATTTTTTAGACTTCCCAGACCAAAGGTGCTATCACTCACCCTTTCTTGTGGTCATATAAGGAAACACCCAAATCATGCCTTCCCATTGCTCGCGCCGCCAGGTTAGCGAGGGTACTCTGACCCATATCATGCCTATAGTATGGGATGAAAATAAACCTTGACACAGTTTGGTTGCTCCTCCTCTTCCAATTGAACCACCAAAACTCGAAGACTTCACAACCTACTCAGTTTTGGTTGTCGGAGACCTTGGCCTCATCCTTGCCCCTCTACTTCCTTCTAAGCAATTGAACCCCGAATATTTTTGTCAGAGTACCCTCTATCGATTCCGACCATTTTCGAACCTTCTCTACTTGTTTCTCCATGTTTCTGTCTAGTAGGCTCGTGACCTACAACAAGGATCACCACTGATATATTACAAAAGCTCTTCGGCCTTCTTTTTCTTCACATGATTATTTTGTTATCTTCGGCTCAACCTCACCAACCTCTTTTGCTTGTTTTCATGCTTCCCTTAGAGATTTATGTCCTTGCTCTTATTCATGGCCTTGCTATGAAATGGCCAGAGTGCTTATCAAGCTCTAGCTCACCCTTTCTCCTAATTTTTGCTTCAACGAATCCGGCTTGAAGCAAGGAATCCAGTGAGCCCCTTAGTTCTTCATAGGTAGTGTCCCTTTGATCGCTAGGATCAGGGGATCAAGATATCCAACTTTGCTAGTTGAAGCCATCACTCATGATGGAAGAAACCAGGACATCAAATGACCTTGACATCCTCACTCTTGTAATTGAATGATTGATGTCACATGGGCTTTCTAGTCATTACAGTAGCAAGATGATTTGAATAGTAAAATGACTAGTTTAACCCCGCTCTATCAATATGGATGACTAGTGCACCTAAGTTTTCTAGTTTTTTCATCTTTGATTTACATCATGTTTATTTTCAATTTAATAAATTGTCACACTATAGTTCTCTTCTCCTTGATTGATCAATATGCTAATATTTGTAGAAATTACATATGACCTCAAAAAAATGAGAAAAAATACTCTCTGGAAAGCTCTTTTGATTCTCTATCAATTTGTCTTGGTTTGAAATGCTAGTTTTGACATTCAATCACTTCAATAACTCAAAGACCCAGATTAGTGTTTTAATGGTTATGAACTCATGTACAACATATCATGAAATTAAACAAAATTACATGTGATTAGAGGACTCAATCAAGTGAGAAGACTTGACCTTAAGGTGACCTACTCTAGGTAAGAGGGCCATGAATTTTTGGCACAAGTACTTTGATTTATTGATTATTATTTATGATTATGCTCCTTACACAATTTCATGAATTATGAATGTTTTCTCAAGATGACATCATGTATACTTATCATTGTTTAATTGGTTGATTATTTATGGTCTATGGTAAAATCCTAATTTTGATTACTGATTATATTAAGATTTATCAATCATGCTCATGAAAGGGGAAACCCTAGTATAGTTTATGAGGAATAAATCCCATTATGATTCAAGGGGATAAATCCAACATGTTAAAGTTCAAGGAGTCATGATAATGTTAATTTTAATGGCTTTCCTAGCATCAGGGGCTTTCCTAGAAATCATGTGCTCCTAAGTGGGTGTCATAGAGGGATTATCATACTTATTGTTCAATTCTTCATGTCATTTAATGAATCATGAATGCTTAATAA
The DNA here is from genome assembly GCA_963693085.1 of Alisma plantago-aquatica. Taxonomy (NCBI): domain Eukaryota; kingdom Viridiplantae; phylum Streptophyta; class Magnoliopsida; order Alismatales; family Alismataceae; genus Alisma; species Alisma plantago-aquatica. Next base: position 490,322,531 of record OY856412.1, on the reverse strand, counting down.
AATCCATGTTCAAGTTAATGTCAAGTTATTTCATGTCAATTTTATTCATGTCAAGTTATATTCATTTTTATGTCATATAAACTTCAAATACCTCTTATTGATGTGATGTTTGTTTTGCATGTCTGGGGATGAGATGTCCAAAGTACTTGGAGGAAATGAAGGATAAAAAGGGAAATCAAGACTAGGATATCTTCAAGATTTTCCTAGTGGGTTTCCATTTACCAAGACGGTCCAAAGATTTAGACGTCATGCATCTCATGTTTAGCCATGTCACCAAGTACAATAGGTGTCATAGATGAACATTATGTAGTTTCCTTTTTTTCAAGAACTATGTATGAATCGGTTTTAAATCAATGCAAAGTGTTACATTTACTTTAACTGCATGATTAGCATATTATGAAACCCACATTCAGTAAAATACTTCCTCTCATGTGACTTGAAAAGTGGGGTTTTACATTCAGTCAACCAGTCCACCATATCAAAAATATGGATGTACATGTATGTGGAATTAATAGGATATGCATGTTTCTTTATTGTTCACATTACTTATAATAACACAAACGGTATAAAAAAATACAATCATATGATTTTAATTCCAAAAATATCATATAGTGTCATAGGATATGATATTGGTGTAGGATTCTATGGATGTGACATGCAAAGTGAAAGCAACAAAAAGTATTTATCCATGTTCCCATGAGCAAATTCGTTGAGCAATGATATACTAGGAAGGAAGGGTTGTGAAGTATACCTTTGTCGTTAAGTATATCCAGAAATGGTGCTCACAAATATATAGAAGGAGGAGGTGTCGTAGACATTCTCAAAATGTAGACACCAATGTGTATGTCTCTATATCATGCACACAGATGAGCGGAACTCCATATCACACTCAAGAGCCACCTGGAAGGAGCAGCTTTGTCATGGCCAACGTGCTAGCACTACACAATCTCTTCTCTCTCTCTCTCTAATATTGTAGGTAATGATGACTAATACAAAGGTAATGAAAAAGTTTAAGCCAAAACCTTGGACATCATGCCCCTATTTATAGGAAAGGCAAGGAAGCATGTTTCTAATAAACATTGGGAAACAAGAAGACAACAATTTCCTTTTAGTAGCCTACTTAGAGACTACCACTTGACTAGGGATGTAAATGGGTACAGGTAGACCCGTGGACCCGCAAATCTAGACCCATAAAAAACCCATCACGGGTCTAATTTTTTATACCCGCTTACCCTTGGACCCGTATACCCTTGGACTCGCATATAAGCGGGTCCAATAATGGGTATGCTTGGACCCAGACCCACTAGACCCGTGTACCCGCTATACATAAGTAACTATGTAAATAATATGATATATATATCATACTCTTCTAGTCTAACTAATATAATTTTTGAGATTATATCTTACTCTAACCACAATAAGGTTGAGACTAGCCATATAGTTAAGAATTAACTATTCTAGTTACAATAATGAACATCATATGTAAACATAAAATCCAAATGTCTACTAATTTACATTACTTTCTACATAAGTTAATGTTATAATGATAACTACAAATATGTAAACAATTAACTTAGTTAATAATGTATAAAATATAACATTATCTAATATAACTATTGTATGTTAATATACTATATAATAACAATATATTGTTGTATTAAAATATATAGAACAAAGTCATTTCTCTTAAATAAATAATATGATGGTTTTTAGAACCGCTTACCCACATACACGCACCACATACCTACTATTATTGCGGGTACGGGTATGGTGCGGGTCTAAGTTTTGTATTATGCGGGTCTAGAACCTCAACCGGACCCGCTAAATTAGATGGGTATAGATATGGGTATGGCCAAACCCGAACCGTACCTGCATCGTTTACACCCCTACACTTGATCGACTAGGCTACATTATAGTGGCTCACACGGGTTATCCAATCGAGAGACTGGATAGTTTAGTCAATCAACTAGAGTTGGTCATACTTACTAGATCATGTCAATCAATATATTGGTCCATTCCAGTCGATAAATTGGGCCAGCTAGCTGATCAATTGGCTGACCTGGCCCAGTCAATCAACTAGGATAGCCATTCAATCAGCTAGGCAAATCTCAACCTAGTCAATCACATGGACCCTCTAGTAAATTTACCTGTCTATCTATACATGATATTGGACTTTTGGATCGATCGACTGGGCTTCCACCCAAAATATAAATGATCAATTAATTTTCTAAACCTCATAACAAATGAATCATGTGTCCATTATTTTACCCCTATTCCCTATGCATCCTATGTGTTTGATTTTATAGTCTCCGAATTACAGTGGTAGTAATATCTATAAGCATATTGTGACTTCATAGAAAATGATTGGTATCTAGTAAAAATCCATTGCCACCCAATTAATTGGAGAAGTTGGACAAATATGGTGAACAACTACAATCTAGTATGGTGACCACTATTATAGTGATTGTATAATCCCATTGTATCCAATATCCAAGTCGAATTTTAGGCCTGAAAATGTCATCCTATTAATGTTCAATCTTTATTACTTTATCTAGATTAAACTATATAAGATACATATGATCTCAATACCATATATTGACTCACATGAACATGAGCATGACCATGCATTTCATAGTTTCAGTCATCCAGTGGTTGGGATATCACTCCAATCCGTCTACATCAGTTATAATAATACAATCATGTCACACTTCTCTAAAGCACTACCTGTATAGAAACCCTTATTTAAGGTCACATTAAGTAGTATTAAAGTACACTGAACAACATGTGATCATTTTTTGAGTGATTTTAGATCTAAGACCACAATTACCATTGTCATTAGAGACATGATTGCAACTACCGTTAATGACTTCTATGTATCACACTCAAGATGGGTCTATCCAATACACATGTTCATAACAAATACCTATGTTTTTTACTTGATATATAATATCATGACTAATGACATGTAGTCATAATCCATCACACTAACCAATATTAATGTATTGTTGTTGCATCAAGTTCAACAATAATATGTGACTAGGGACCTAGAAAAGAATGGATATTATTAGCATACACTTGACCTCATGTTTAGATCTTGAACCCAAAATCACATGTCATTGAGTCATTCATTCTTAGGAAATTATTGTATTTATTCCTTATATAATATCGAAGCAAACATAAAAATTATATCTTCCTTTACAAATAATTAAATCAATCATAAAATGTGCCATCACAATAATAATATGATTGGCTCTCAGGACAAACTACCAACAATTACATCACATTCGAGCCTTGCATAGATAGAGAACAACCATTGTTAAATTCCATGACATAGAATGCCAATTCACATGTCTATAGGCTCTTAATCCTAATAAGGTTACTTAGTCAACTAGAACCCAACCACCTATATCGATAAATCATGTACCTCCCATTGGTAGACTCACACACTTACTTCACACCTCACCAAGATGAGAAATTCGCCTCACTTTGGAGAGCCTTCATAATTTGATCGAGTCCTTTATGTGTATCACATGTTGGAAAGCATATTAAGTTTGTTATTTAATAAGGGATTTGTTGGAATAAAAGTACATATCCAATCACCACATATATATTATATATATGTATGCATATATATATATATAGGCACCACAAGAAATAAAATTAAAACATAATGATTATCACCTCCTAGAAAAATCTTTCCAAGCTAATGAAAAGATTGATGTCATCTAAGATTTCCTGCATCACTTGCATAAACAAAATATAATAAACCCTTGTCCTTTTATTCTTCAAGAATGAAAAACCATCATGGGCGATCCATCGTTGTTGATGATTGTTATAGATTCATCCTTCTTCATATCATAAACTAACCTAAAATATTATATCACATGTAAGACAAACCTCGAGCTAAATTTGACACAAATAAGGTGGAAATCCATACATATTAAAAAATAATTGAACGATTACAATCAACCATCCAAACCCCGGGATGAGTGCATGTAGATTAATCATAATTAGTTCTAGGGATCAAAACTTGGTCACTTAATTGGCAAACTGTTAGATGATCTACTGGGTCAACTCTGCCTTTTTAAAAGTCGTACATATGGATTCAACAAAGAAGGTAGTTCATGTAAGTGATATTAATAACTACCAACAATCAACCACAAGTAATTAAGAAATCACAAAGGGGTTTGTCTGTAATCATGTATCACATGACAAACAAAATAGTTTTTGAGGCATCGCTCTAGATTTTCATATATACATATATATTATCATTTCATGGTATGATAGTGATGATATTAATCTAGGCATTCCTATTAACCATATTTTCACATTAGTCAATTTCATCATATGAAATATTCACACTATTATCATCCAATGGAAACAACTCAGTTTATAATTGACAAATTTGATAAATATGATTAGATGCATCTCAGATACAACTGTTGGTTCCTTGACTGCAAAAACTACTACATAATAGTTTCTCATGTGAATACGAGTAGGATCTGTATAAGGATTAGGGTCTATAAGTTTATACTTTATTATGAAATTAATTAAAATGATTAAGCTTGAGTCACCCAATGCATATATGGACCTTCCAATCTATGTTGCTTTAGAATTTTTATGGAACAACAATTAAAACTCATTTTTGGGGTTTATGGCACCATGGAACTCACCTTCAGATACCTGCAAAACCTATTTTCTTGTGGTGGATCCTAGAAATCAGTAAATGGCTGTTAGTGGCGGATTGTCTGATTCCAACAACGATTTTCACAATACAAATGTGATAGAGTTGGATTTTTTTGACCCCAGATGTGACCCTGAAGTTGCTTTTAGCATAACACATTGTTATGTGGATGAGAACCTATGGTAAAACTTGTTGTCCCATAGGGGTAGGGACGTCGGCGGAATATTGTGTACCATCAGGGTGACCTTTTCCTCAAATTTACTGTGTGAACTCATAAATATGGTATCCATGCAAGCGCTTGAAGATGAAGGTCTGGAGATGCCAGTCTCCTCCCTCTTTTCATCTCTCTGTCTCTCTCTCTTAGTTTCTCATAGTGTTCTCAAATTGTGGAGGATAACAAAGAGAAAGTGATATGTTTTTTTAGAGCCTTGTATCATATCATATGTATAGAGGAATGGAGAGGGTAGGGCTTCCAAAAAATGATCTGAATATGCTTATAGAGTCTGTTGTGGACCGAGGGGATCCTCCATGCATTGGTTCTCAAGGGATGTCATGTTCAACAAGTTTTAGTGTCACACAAACTTACATCTTTCCTTGAAGGGTGGGTCCCTGACTTATGAAAATTAATTTTGAATGTATGGATCCATAATACTAGAACCTTAGAACTTACTTTCAAGTCCCTAGATTTTTG